>JAXQQM020077645.1:0-15092 GCA_034641835.2 Pinus albicaulis | reverse complement strand
AGAGTGTTGAGGAGGTAAATCCCCTCTGCGGACAGAGGCGATCCCTACTAGCCCAGCAGGGGTCTAGCAACAATCAAACAATGTTATGACGCAAGCTCCTAGTTACGAATGAAAAGACTAGGAATAGAAGCCTACCTGGATTCCAACGCTATGATCTGAAGAAGAAGCGTCCCCGTTCCTCAGCCTCGGCAGATCACAATCCCTCCACGATCTTCGCGGATGAACACCTACACATGGAAGAAACGAACAGATACAAGCATAAAATCCGGCACACGTAACTAAACATCGGTCAGAAAGGATGTTACTCGCATTAACATGATGGAAAACGGAGTGGAACCATAATCATAATCATCTATTAAATAATAAACGAAGAGAGATTACAACCAATTTCTGACGTCGCAGCCTCCTTCGGACGGGTCTCCGGTCGTCCACGTCTCGCAAAGCTCGCCAAGGAAAGGGAAAACCTCTCCGGAGTCTCTCGACAATGGTCTCCTTACTTGAGTTGGCCTTAAGGGAAAGAGAGGATTCTTTACAGCACAAAGGCTCTTGGGAATATGGAGATTCAAAGCTTAGGCCCTTCAAGACTAGCTTGCCATGGGATTGAGCAGGCTTTTATAGATGGGGAAGGAGGGATTTGGGATCCCTATTATTATGGGATTGGCCCTATCAACAAGGAAGGTTCCATGGGAGGTGGCAAAACCACTTCCCCTCCATAGAACTCCCGCAGCCAAACCTCCCAACTCAAGATAGGCAATGGTTTCTGAGTTTGTTGGAACTCAACTTCCACCATCTTTATTTAAAAAACAATCCCTAAATTGGGTGGCGCGACTACTGCTCTATGACAGAGCGCCAGTTGGCGCGACCTCTTTGCAGGATTTTCCCCATTGGCGCGAGTACTGAACTGCTCGCCCGCGCCAATGCAAAAAGGGATGTTTTTCATGATTTTTGCAAGGAGATGTCTCAAGGGCAAATGAAGCTCATGCTTAGAGGAATGCATTGATGATGTTTTCAAGGCATGACAATGTTCACAGGTCACAAAATGGGTCCTCCATTGTGCGGGACGGGGAATGGTAGGGACGGTGACAAATTACTGTGTAACCGATGCCCCCTAAAGTATGAGGCCCGAGAGAGAGAGGGGTGAAATGCTTTACGAGAACATGTTCAACAGAAGGCCCGCCGTCGGAAAACCTGCGCAGAAAGATACAACTGATATCTCAAGTACATGATGTATATGTGGTATGGACGCAGCCATCCGAAACAGAGTATGCTATAATCCGGATCCAGGGTATGGGCGCAACCATCCAACTAAGATCAAACAAATAGACTCAGGTATGGTCGCAGCCATCCAATCAGTGAGTCATGTACATAATGATAATAATCCACAATCGCAGCCTGGATTACAACAGACACAATCCAGGGTCTTGCGCTCCATCTCGACCCAAACAAAGTACAAGTTCAAGCATGCGAATATGTGAGCTGAAGTCGAACATGAAAGAACATCGTCTGATTACCAGCCAATGATGAAAGCTGTTAACAGACGCGAGAGAAACCACCAATAATGACAATGGTCCTCAAGGTACTAAGGTACAATCTACGGCGTGCGAATAAATGAGTTGACGTCGAACACCCGCAGAATCACTCGATCGGAGGTCAATGATGTAAACCTCACATCGAATGCGACGAACCCGCCATTGAGGCATGCAGGCTCCAAGGTACCATAAGGAGTCTCTAGACCAACTTCCTAGATAATGAGTTGATGTCGACAGGAAGTGACCTTGATCGAAGGTGGGCCATAATGATTCCCACATCATCGACACGAGACAGAGGAACATGATGTTTTTGTTGTGAATTAGGATCGTATGAGAAATAGAGGAAGGTTGATATTTGCAGAGGCCAACTTCTCTTGAACATATAAACGGCACGACAGTGGACTTGGCAGTATTTGACATCAACGGATCAGAGGTCATGGTGATGAGGCAATGAACAGATGAGAGGTCAAAAGGGATTACCCAAACCCACGGAGGCAAAGTGAAGCAACGAGATGAGATGTCCCCAACCCGACACGAATGCAGACAAGTGCCATGTTCAAGAGCGACATACTGCCAATGACAACGACGATGGTTCCATTTTTCCCCTACCATTTCTGGCGAGTACCCCAATTATTTTTAGTAACAAGCTTGAAGGGGATAGCATATGCTTGCAATATAAGTCCGCCCTTCGAGCGAATCCATCCTAGTGCATTTAACGAGTCCTAGGAAGGAGGAACTCGAAGAACGTCATTTCGACTAGATCCGATGTCATCAGGGTTTAGCGAGTCTGACAAAGGAAGAACTCGGCGTCTTTTCATGTTTAGAGAGTTTGAAAAAACAGCAGAAAAGAAAACTCCACAGGTCCCTTTTCGTAAATAGTTTCCCAGATCCGAAAAGGTAGAAAACAATATCCAGGAAAACCTCCTAGTCACGATAGGCTAGGGTATTCCTTTTTCGTAATCAATCCATTCCAGCCCGAAAAAGGGTTAAACTTATACTGGGTGGATGTCGATTCGTGTCCATTTTAACGAGATCGAAACGACAAGGGCCTCGGCAATCTTTTCATATTTAGAGAGTCAGAAAAGAGCTGAAAGATGACTCCAAGGTGACTTTTTCGTGTATTTACCGAGTCCGAAAAAGTATAAAATACAACTCGTTTCCATCGTTTAAGTCGCAAAAACCTGCTGCTGCACATACCAAGCAAGCGTAAAATCCATTTTCGACATAACATATGAAAATATTTAAGAAAAATAACTTTTAAAACTCATTTAACGTCGAAAAAGTTATAAATATGTCAAATTGGTAAAAATAAAATTACTTTTACTATTTACCTTGGTGGAAAGCAACAGTGGTCCTTTTGGAGCAGAAACTTCTGACGGTGATTGCGACAAATCCAGTTAACCATTCAGCTTCTCGTCTATCACAGGTAAGAGGCGCTCTTTTGCTCTTCATTTCCATTCATTTTTTAATAACTTTCCCTTAAAAATCAGTTCTGTGTGGCCACTTTTAGAATTTTAGGGCTGCGCCCTTTGGCGCAGGTATCGGGCACGGACCCGCGCCAATGAGCTCTTTTTTACAAAGGGCTCACACCATGTGGCGCGACTGTTCACAAAACAGCCGCGCCAGCGGCCGAACCTCAAATTTCGCCGAAAATTTCGACATTTAGACCAAATTGCATGGGATTTGAAGCTCATCAAAGATCTAACTAAGGGTTTTTGACCATGTGAATGCAGATAATCACTCAAAATGGCAATCGAATGGAAGGAACGAGAGCACGGAGAAGAGGATGAACAGGCCATGCAAAGCCAAGCTTGCATGAATGCACTTAGAGACTGTGGATTGAAAAAGTTCTTCCTCACACCATGTTTACGAGCTCAGCCCGAGCTCCTCCAGTATTTAATCAATATCTGGGATGAACAGGAACAGGTGTTCAGGTTACGAGACCAGGTGCTAGAACTGGAGGTCACCGATGTTTATTTCATCACTGGATTGTCCCGCAAAGGTCCAATCCCTGTATTGACTGGAAGCAGACCATCTGGGGAAAAGATGGAAGAAGTAATGGCACGGGTGTGCCAAGGGGCACAAATAGGATCAGGAAGCAAGAAGGTGGATATCCACACCATCCCTGATCTAGCACTGAGAGTAGTTCTCCATACCATTACGCGGGCTGCTGGGTTGCAGGCTCCACACGAGGCCACGAAGACCCAACTCCTGCTGGCCTCAGAATGCATGGGTCCCTTACTGTTCAACTGGGCAGAAGCAGTAACTATCAATATGAAAAGGCAGCTCACAAAGTGCAAATAGGGGAAACTGAAGCAGTTCGGTTATGGTTCCATCTTGGTATCGTTCATTCTGGAATGTTTACCAATCTTCCAGGGCCAAGGGGCCGCAGTGGGGAGTCCGATACCACGAGAGCCAAGAATGGCTCGCTGGGCAGCATTGATGCCCAGATCTGGAGGTGGCCAACAGATGTCCTGGAGGCCAGAGTTTTTTAGGTGGTTACGGCGTCAGCTGATTGTCATGGAAGACTGGCCCTATGCAGGAACTGACTTTACTGGGGACCCAGACCTCCCACTACCAGAAGGAGATGACTGGGATGAGGAGCTGGGTAAGACCTCATATTTTTGATTTTATGTTTATATGTTTTTTTTGTCGATACACATTCGTCTTAACACAATCATATACGTATGCAGATGTAGGACCTGAGAGACCAGCCGGGATGTCTCCAATCTCCCGGAGGACACAACTCGCCCCTGAGATTCAGGGAGAAGGCACCGGAGGAGATGAACTGATCCAGAACCTCGAGGGGATTGCCCACGGGATCCCAGACTATGCCCGGCTAGCAGACGTACCGATGGCATACCAGCGCCACACAGTGGGAGTTCCGAATCGGATCCACCGAATCCTGAGGCGCCTAGTGCGTGCAGTGACGTGCTATCATGAGCACCATGTGGATTAGTCTTTAGGATTTATACCACACCTATTTTTTGAGAGACATAGCGTCTCCGGATGTACTAAGACGACTATGTATATTTTTTGAGTTTTATGTGACACACTCTACGTAAACATTTCGATATCTATATATATGCATATCTATTTCTGGATGAGTCTTTCTTTACATGTGATGATGATTTATAAATTGCGCAAATGTCTGTCTAATACCAAATTTTCTATTGCATCTGTTAATGTATTCAAATGCCTGGGTATATGATGATATGTAATGTAGTCAAAATTCCTTTCCAGTAATCGAATACGCAAATACAGACGTAATATGGACGGGTTCCTTACCGAATAGTGTCCGTTCAGCTGTAACACTACAAGTTGTGAATCTAGGTACACGAGCAACTCACGGATACCAAGGTTTACTGCCTCGGTTAATAATTCCAACACGGCACTATATTCCGCGATATTGTTCGTGGTACATCCTAAACACACACCTTGCAAGTCAATCAACTCACCAGCAGGATCGTAGATTACCCAGGCTGCGGAAGACAGATTCCTGGTACTGCGGGAGGCACCATCCGTGAAACCAACAAATGGGTAAATAGACATCTGCACAACCAGGAAGACCCGATCAGCAGAAAGATGTTTACAAAGCACACCACACCATGCACACAAATGACAATCACACACCTATGTACACACACCACACCAAGAAATTACTTCAGGCATAGTACTTTTTAAGGTACAACCCATTTCTGGGCTGCGCCAGTGGAACTCCTTCGTAATCTATAAGCTCGTAGGCCCCATTTTTCAAAACACACTTTACTATATAGGGCCCGTGCCACATAGGCTGGAGCTTACCGGCTCCAAGCTTATCATGTGCCTGATCGTACAAGAGGACAAGGTCTCCTTCAATGAAAGAACGGGGAGAAACAGATTGATCAAAATGAGTTTTGACCCTCTTCTTTTGTGCTTCGATGATCAAAGCAGCTAGACGACGGGTTTCATCCAACCGTTCGAGATACAGAAGACGTTCTTCCTCAGGAGAAGTATCCGGTAAGAGCTCCACAGCTAATTTAAGCGAAGGAATTTCACATTCAATCGGCAGAGTAGCTTCCAGACCGTACACCAATTGGAAAGGTGTGAATCCGGTCGCACTCTTAGCAGATGTTCGGTATGCCCAGAGAGCTGAGAACAGTTGGAGATGCCAACTGGATTTATGAATCCCAACTGTTCGCTGAAGCATAGTGACCAAAACCTTGTTCACCGCTTCAACTTGACCATTCGCTTGAGGGTAGTATGGTGTTGAGCTGTCGTGACGCAAGCCCAACGTTGAAGTCAGCTCCGCCATCATGTAATCGCGGAAATGAGTACCGTGATCAGTGACGATGGCTTGAGGAACCCCGAACCGTGCAATAACGTGGTTGAATATAAATTGAGCAGCCGTTTTCCCGTCAGCAGCTAGTGTAGGCATCGCCTTGGCCCACTTAGTGAAGTAGTCGACGGCGACAATGATATACGCGTGCCCCCCGGCCGAGTGAGGGTTACACGTCATAAAATCCACACCCCATTTCGCAAAAGGGCCGACGGTAATAACGGGATGCAATGGCAACGGCGGCGCGCGCATCTTGCGCTGAAAAATCTGGCATGGATGACATTTTCGGACTGCAGTGATACAATCCTTGAATATGGAAGGCCAGAAATAACCTTCCCGCAGAATCTTCTGGGCAGTAGCATACCCGGACATATGCCCGCCACAGGCGCCACTGTGACAGTCATTTAAGACTTTCTCAGCCTCTTCTAAGGTAAGGCATCGTCGGAGCACCGAATCTACTCCAACACGATATAAGGTATCTCCTACTATACGGTAGGGTTGGGACTGGTGCCGAATCCGACGGCGGGCAGTTTTATCCAACTCAGACCGAAAAGTCACGGTCTGAAGATACACTATGATGTCACCGTACCAAGGGTCACGAGTACTGATAAGAAAAAGTGTTTCGTCCGGTATATGGTCTTCAGAGTGTGAGGGAACAGAGTCTGTAGGGAGAGAACATATCAAATCTACGAAGACTAGTGATTTAGTTGACTTGGCAGTGGTGAACTCCAAGTCAAACTCCTTCAGGATCACAATCCATTTGGAGTACTTGCCCCCTAGCAATTGTCTAGAAAGAATATACGTCATAAGGTTGCAGTCTGAAACCACTGTTATCGTGCGCAAAAGGATGTAATGGCGAAAGCGTTGTACGGCGTGTACTGTTGCTAAGGCCAACTTCTCGACATGTGCATAATGCGTTTCCGGGTCGAGAAGGTTCCGAGACAGGTAATAAACAACATGTTCATCACCGTTATCGTCATCCTGCACCAAGACCATGGCGATGGTGCTAAATGCGACGGCTAGATACAAAGTGAAGTCGCGGTGGTAGTCCGGAGGACGAAGCAACGGAGCATTGACTAGCAATGTCTTCAGCTTCTCAAAGGATGCCTGAGCAATTTCGTCCCAATGAAAAGGGACGTTCTGCTTTAACAAACGGGTGAATCCTTTGGCCACCTCGGCATAATTCAGGATAAAGCGCCTAAGAAAATTCGCTTTCCCTTGCAGACTCTGTAACTGATACAGGGAGGAGGGTGATGGGAGATTTACGATGGCCTCGACCTTTAGAGGGTCAAGGCGAATTCCGTCTTTCGAGACTATAAAGCCTAAGAGACGGCCAGAATCAACGCAGAAGACGCACTTATGAGGATTGAGCCTGATGTTGTAGCATCTGCAACGAAGAAATATCTGGCGAAGATGCTCAGGATGGTCCTCTCGCTTACCCGAATGGGCTGGAAAGTCGTCCAGATAAGGCTGGACAATATGGCGAATGTCATGAAAAGCGTAGGACATCGCACGCTGAAATGTGGCGCCAACGTTCTTTAAGCTGAACGGGAGTTTTTTGTATGCGAAAGTGCCCCACAGACAGATGAATGTGGCCTTATGTTGATCCTCAGGTGGGATATTGATTTGGTTATAACCTGAGAAACCGTCCATTAAGGAATAGATCTCACTCCCGACACATTCGTCGATGATCTGGTCGATAAACGGAGTGGGATAATTATCCTTAGGACAGGCGCGATTGATATCACGATAATCCACACAGACTCGAATTGTACCCTGCTTTTTATCGACAGGGACAATATTGGACACCCATTCTGTAAGGGGGATAGGATAAATAAAACCTGCGTTCAGAAGTTTTTCAACTTCTGCCTTGATAGCGGCGGCTTTCCGAGGATGCATGGGACGTAAGCGTTGGCGCACGGGTTTCGCACCTGGATAGGTTGGAATCTCGTGTACGATAATACTAGGATCAATTCCCGGCATTTCCTCGTAAGACCATGCGAAAACATCTCTGAATTCTTTGAAAAGCTTAGTATAGACTTGAATCTCCTCGGGAGAACAAGTCACACCCACATGAATGTTCTCAACAATCCCCGGTTTAACGGAGATGTTGATTGGAACAGTTTGAGTAATGTTACTCAGATTGCCCTCCGAAAAGACCTTGTGTATTAAGATCGGTGTTTGAAGAGGAGGGGAAGGAACCTGAGTAGCATAACGCTCCAGACAATCAGTCATTGCCCCCAAGCTGGGCATAAACGAGGAGCGATGATGTCCATCGCCCCAGGGCAGCTCCTCAAGAGACATAGTTTCAATGATAGCCTCATCTGAAGGAAAAGTCTCTCTGAGAGGATCAGGTGAATCAGCCTGACCAAGCCAGGGGTATTGCGAGTAGACGTCGAGAGCCATGCTCATCGGAGCATGCTGAGGAGGCGGAGGATCCAATGCGGCAACAATCTCACAGTAGCTGATCTCTACTGGCGTTAAAGGCACGGATTCTCCAAACTCATATACCTGCTCAGGTGTAGGAATAAGCCAGGGGTCATCAGTCCTGGACAACATGTTGACTTGAGCGGTATTCGGTGGTGGTGCGGGGAATATACCCATGAGGACTGGGTCTTTGAAAAGACCAGGTCCTACACTGTCTGGGGGATTCGGAATTTGATCCACATATGGCACGTTGTTCTCAGAGCTAGAGGTGAAAAATGACAACTGATCCACCGTGACAATCTTGCCCTCGTGAGGGAACTTAATGAATCGAAAGACGGTAGACGGCACGCAGATCATGGCATGGGTCCAGCTGCGGCCAAGAAGTATATTGTAGTTGAGTTTAGCGTCAACCACCTCTACTTCTACGTTGACAGTTTTTTCCTGTAATGTGATCGCAAAACTCTCGAGAACGCCCAGGGGTTTAGATTCCCGACCATCAAATGCCTCAAGGGCATTGGGAGATGACGACAAGGCTGGAGAGCCGATGGCTTTCCAGCAGGCGGAGGACATAACGCAGGTAGATGCACCTTCATCTACGACAGCCCTATGAATGTTCAGACCGTTAATCCCGACTTGAATGACCAAAGCAATTTGATGTGGAAGCCGGGGAGTAAAATTCTCCAGGTCGAAGGTGAGAAGGCTCGAGTCGGCGGGATCAATACCACCGATTGCAGACAGTAAAGCCTTCCGTTGTGAAGGACAACTTTGAAGAACCTCAAGTGCAGACATAGCACATGGCACCTGTGCCAGATCCTCAACAATGCTGTAATGTTGAGCGGCACGAGCATTTGGATTATAAGAGGATCTTTGAAGAACACCCTTGGGAGGTGGTTTCACAACGGGTTCGGGAGTCGGCTTCTCGATTTCCAATGGACCGGAGGCAGGTGGGGGAGGCGGCCCATCCGCAACTGCCTTCCCGGGTGCCTGTCGCGGTTCATTGTAATCCTTCGATCGCGTAGCGATAGTGATAGGTGCATTAGTCTTCATCATGAAAACCTGAGACCCAAACGGTGCAGATGGTGACGCCTGTTTGACCATCTGGGTCTGCTGAGATGGAAATGGCTCTTTTAAAATAGCCGGAGTCCCTTTGGAGCCTTTAAGAAGTTGACTAACCTCGGACCGTCGTGGACAATCCTTAGTGTAATGGTCACCTTCACAGATGAGGCAAGGGAATTTCGGCTTACGTTGAGAGCCATCCTCAGTTCGAGATTTAGATTCCGGTTTCGGGGCATCAGATTTTGATTTGCCTTTGCCCTTCTTCTTCCCCTTGGAGGATTTGTCCGTAGGATTAGCCTGGACGGCATTCACCTCCGCGGTTTTACCAGAATCGGATGAGGCGGGATTAGCAGAGGTATTGTTGGAAGAATTAGCCTTTTTCTTCCCATTCGAAGACTTCTTCGAATTTTGAGAGACGGAACCGATGACACCATCCACCGCAGGGGTAGGCAGAGCCTTAGTGGTTCCGGGCCGTGGAGCATCAGTCAAGATGTCATAAAGCGTGCCAGACTGTGAATAGACAAGATCCAGGTACTGGGCACGTGCGATAGCTTGTTCCTCTGTCACACACGCTCCCATCGCGATATCCTGAGCGATTTTATTCACAAAGGAGGTGGTGAACCAGTGAGTCAAAATCTGATCAGGTATGTGAAACTTGATCAGTCGACGACGGCGCCGCCACTCATGAATGTGATCTGAGATGTGAGTGGCCTTGTCCTGCTTCAGAGAAGTCAGGAGGTGCGTCCCGGCCTCATACCGGACCGGTAACTGGAAGTGCATGAGGAAAGCCATAGCTAACGAGTTGAAATCCTGAAAAATACCATGGGATAGCTCTATGTACCACTTAGCAGCAGCTCCTGTTAAAGTACGCTGGAAAAGACGCAAACGGATCGAATCGTCGACCCAAGAGTTAGACGAACACCATAGGTGATATGTCATCACATGCGCCTGGGGGTCTTCGCCAGCTTTGCCCTCAAACTTGGGACAATCACCTGGTATCTTGGTGGGAACCGGAGGCCAATATGGATTATGTGAAATCGGATCATTGGTCAACTTTGAAACGTCCGGCAGTTCCAAGCTAGCCAGGAACGGCAACGGAGGGTTAACTGCTATGCCAGTCCCAGGATGAGGTCCGGTACCCATGCTCCACGATGGTTGTGAATATCCCTGCCCCCACGGGTTCTGTCCCGCAGGATTCTGACCGTAGGGGGCATAGTTCGTATAACCAGACTGATTTGGATTCTGGTAACCATAGTGTGGGGCTTGATAACCAGGGTACGAGCCCTGATTAGGCGTCTGCGCCGTATAAGAAGCGTTTAGATTTGGCTGCTGAGCGTAGGTAGAACCGGATGGAGGAGGATAATACTGAGAGCCTCTGGGGTGGTTATAGTTCAGTTGAGACTGACCATGAGGATAATAACCACCCTGAGGATGAGTAGGCTGCTGAAAAGTGGAACTCTGTGGAGCCTGGTACGTAGGGCGCAACTGTTGATTTGGCTGCGGCATTGAATGAACAGGCTGTTGAGCAGAGTGAGCGGAATGAGAGGGTTGCCCTGAATGAACAGGTTGACCCGACTGAGAGGGCTGGCCTGAATGACTAGGCTGGCCCGGATAAATAGGCGGCGTTGGTTGCGCAGGTTGTAAGTGAGCCCCACACCGATGAGTCGGCCGGCTCCGAGGTGGAACAGACCGTGTGCTTGCCGGAAACCAATGGACTCGGCGTAATCAATAGGATGGTCCTGGCTGATATGCAACGTTAGAAACAACAAGATACTGCGGTTGCATCGGTAAAGAAGGCTGGATTTGCCCCCCAGGACCATAGGCCGGTCCCGGTTGATACCCCGGCTGAGGCTGAGCAGGTTGACCAGCAGGGCTATAATATGGTCCTTGCGGATTGTACAATGGCCCTTGCTGGCCCGCAGAGTAGCCTTGGATGGGTTGTCCCTGTGGGTCATACAGATAGCCAGGTTGGCCCGCAGGTTGGCCTTGGAAGGGCTGTCCCTGCGGGTTATAAGCCTGGTTGTACGGTAAACCTTGAGCATACAGATAATCCTAAGGAGCAGGAAGGCGCAAAACCTCCCCGTGCTCGTCAAACTGACCTGGGAAAGCATACACGGGAGTGCCATCCTGTGCATAGTGCGAAAAGAAAGATCGGTAAGGATCTTGGGGGGATTGTCCAGCTTCGACGTTCGGCTGTTGCAAGGACAACCGATACTCCTCCGGAGAGATATTCTCCGGTATAGCAGTAGCTAGATAAACATCTTCAGGAGTTGGCCTAGCCCTGGTAGCTGAGACAACAGAAGAAGAGGCAGCCACACAAACAGTGGGCCGAACGGGAACAGAAGTGACGGGCGTCGAAGGGGACACTCCGGGTGTAGTGACAGCTGGCCTCGAAGCAGGAGATGATATTCCCATAGAGGCTGCAGCTGAAATGATCTGACCCAGAGATCTGTATCCCTGTGGTAAAGAAGGACTGGCTGACGACATGGTAGCCAGCTCAGAGTCGTCTCCCTCAAACAATCTACGCGGGATGCGCTGATAGTCTTCACCAGGAATTTCCTCACCAGAATCACTCATGGTTGATCCTGCCGTTAAATCACGCAAAATACGACGAGGACTAGGAGGAAAAACAGCAGCAACAAACGGTGAACCCGATGTAAGAGAAAGGAAATCAGCTCCTAATCTCAATTCAGACACAGGGTCCAAAAAGGGCCAATTGAACTCAACTGGTCCTCCAAGGGGTTGCTCGGCGAGAACCGGTCCCCCGTTAGGAAACTCGGAAACAACAGGCTGCTGTGGTTCAACAGAAGGCTGAGAAGCTTCTGAAGAATCGTCCGTGTAAGGACTACCAGTAGACGAAACCGAAGGTTCCGCCACTGTGGAAAAAGACTAGTAGAAAAGAGCAAACACACACACAGGCTGAAAACGAGTTAAGACACACGATCAAACGGTCAACAAGCAATTTCTAAACGGGTGTGTAATCGTGGGCGATCAATTTTACCACATTGGAAAGTAAGAAGTTCTACCGTTTCATGTTTTAAGAGTCGAGAAACGATAAAAAGATGACTCTATCTCTTTCAGAGTTGACACAAGCGTGAAAGGACAAGCGCTTGACGGTCTTTTCAAGTTTAGGGAGTCAGAAAAGACCAAATGACTGCTCAGGAAAACTAGGCACAAAGGGTGTACCAAATATCCGTGAACTACAATATACACCTTGGTTTCAATAATGAAACAGAAATCAACCAAGGACTTTCCGTACGTGCAGGTAGTCTTCCCGAATGCTGTGTTTGGTGTATCACGGGTATAGGGCGGCAGACTCGGCTTCCTGTGGATAAAGGATTGAAAACCTAGAGGGGTCTCCCTTTATATACGCGACGGTACGGGGAGCGCAAGTTCGTACTAGCGCTGTCTAAAGCCAACAGGCGAACGACAACTGCTAGGTTTAACGACGCCGGAACACGTCTCTAGCCTAGACCTTCTAAATGTGTTTCGTTAAGTTCCAATGCTGCCTTAGGTTAATTGAATAAATTTTACAGTTGATCTTCAATTAAGTTTCAATTTGCAGGCCCTATCGTATGTAGTGTCTCGAAAGACTCCTAAATGCAAAGCTATATGCCACAGTGCAACATTTCGTTTGATGAAAACTAGTTAGAGAAGAGTTGAGAGCTTTTATACAAACGAAATGAACGGAAGACAAACAATGAGATCTCTAATGCAACTAATGCAATTGAAAACTTTTCATTCAAAACACTAATCACTAGCGATATGGAAAAGATCACAATTTGCACGAATTAACACAAGCAAAAGAGATTTTTTTTTTTTTTGATTTTCAATGTTTAATAGCTAATATGCACTAAACAAACTTGAAAAAAAATGGAGAAACTTGAGAAATGATTTTCAAGAGAGCGAAACAAACAAATTTCACTCAACAACACAAGCAATCAGATCCCCAAATCGACCAAAGTCTCTCAAAACGAAGGAAAGACTCAAAAGCTTCCAATGGGTTGTGTGATCTAGGTCCAAGGCAAGACCAAACGAATTTCGAATGAAGGAATGAACAATCACCCAAAAATCGCAACAAAACAATGAACAACTACTTAGAGGATGCGGAGAATCAATCAGATAGTTGACAGGACAATCAAAACTCCAAAATTCCCAAGGAGGGATCGATACACTAAGCCACTAGATGCCCTAGGGCTTAAAACGTGAAACCGGTAGATAAAAGCAAAAAACCAAAGGACAGAGGTGAATTCCCAGTCAAACATGACTTCAACACACTCAGGCAGTCGGAAAATCAAGAAGAAAAACACTGATCAAATCCAGAGAGCTCAAAAATGAGAAAACTCAAAAAACTTTACAGGGGTGGCGCGACTGTAAGGGTGAAACTGGCGCCAGAAAGCAATTGGCGCGGGCTGGACAAAGGCAATGTGCGCCAATTGGCGCGACTGTCGGGTTAAAAACCGCGCCAGTCGAGTCTCTCAGCAAAAATTAAAAACAAGCTACTCCAGAAGCAGACCAATGCAAGCTAAGAAAACCAAGAAGCAAAAACAATGAAAGAATCCAACCCAGAAGGTTCATCAAGCAAGGAAAAACATAAAACAATCAAGGCGAGACAACACAAACGAAACAGTGAAATCCGGACGATCTCCCCAGTGGAGTCGCCAAATTGTTGAGGAGGTAAATCCCCTCTGCAGACAGAGGCGATCCCTACTAGCCCAGCAGGGGTCTAGCAACAATCAAACAATGTTATGACGCAAGCTCCTAGTTACGAATGAAAAGACTAGGAATAGAAGCCTACCTGGATTCCAACGCTATGATCTGAAGAAGAAGTGTCCCCGTTCCTCAGCCTCGGCAGATCACAATCCCTCCACGATCTCCACGGATGAACACCTACACATGGAAGAAACGAACAGATACAAGCATAAAATTCGGCACACGTAACTAAACATCGGTCAGAAAGGATGTTACTCGCATTAACATGATGGAAAACGGAGTGGAACGATAATCATAATCATCTATTAAATAATAAACGAAGAGAGATTACAACCAAGTTCTGACATCGCAGCCTCCTTCGGATGGGTCTCTGGTCGTCCACGTCTCGCAAAGCTCGCCAAGGAAAGGGAAAACCTCTCCGGAGTCTCTCGACAATGGTCTCCTTACTTGAGTCGGCCTTAAGGGAAAGAGAGGATTCTTTGTAGCACAAAGGCTCTTGAGAATATGGAGATTCAAAGCTTAGGCACTTCAAGACTAGCTTGCCATGGATTTGAGCAGGCTTTTATAGATGGGGAAGGAGGGAGTTGGGATCCCTATTATTATGGGATTTGCCCTATCAACAAGGAAGGTTCCATGGGAGGTGGCAAAACCACTTCCCTTCCATAGAACTCCCGCAGCCAAACCTCCCAACTCAAGATAGGCAATGGTTTCTGAGTTTGTTGGAACTCAACTTCCGCCATCTTTATTTAAAAAATAGTCCTTAAATTGGGTGGCGCGACTACTGCTCTGTGACAGAGCGCCAGTTGGCGCGACCTCTTTGCAGGATTTCCCCCATTGGCGCGAGTGCTGAACTGTCTTCCCGCGCCAATGCAAAAAGGGATGTTTTTCATGATTTTTGCAAGGAGATGTCTTCAGGGAAAATGAAGCTCATGCTTAGAGGAATGCATTGATGATGTTTTCAAGGCATGACAATGTTCACAGGTCACAAAATGGGTCCTCCATTGTGCGGGACGGGGAATGGTAGGGACGGTGACAAATTACTGTGTAAC
>JAXQQM020079935.1:0-16734 GCA_034641835.2 Pinus albicaulis | reverse complement strand
ATGTGGACCGTTACTGGGTTTTATATCAAGTCCCTGTATGTGACGTGGGGTATTTTTATATCACTGTCTGGGGTGGGACTTCCACTTTTATGGATGGATATTTGGGTTCCAATCTTCAGATGTGAAAATGTAATGGCTTTATGGACTATTTTACTTCATATAATATATTCAAAACAACGTTTTTTCTCTTGTGAAAAAAAAATGATTAATGTTTATCACTCTGCCTTCAAGACTAGCGATGCTGGTCTATGTTGTTGGTTTATGATATGTTCTCATGGTATTTTTATATTTGGGACATATCACACTCCTCACATGATTAGCGTTTTACTCTGTTCAAGGATTTTGGGTACTTTAATTTGTATTTGGAACAATGGACGTCGGTACTCTTATCTGTTGTTTTACTATTCTACCTCTTACTCTTTCACTTTCTTATAGATGCCTGGGCATATTTGGAATGCTTTCTCAGTTGTCAATAATCTCCACATTTGATGGACTGGTCTTTAGGTTTTGCGTCAAGTCCCTTGTATGTGACATGGGGTATTTTTATCATTTTATGCAGGGTGGGACTTCCACTTTTGGATGGATATTTGGGTTCAAATCTTCAGATGTGAAAATGTAATGACTTCATGTATTGTTTTACTTCATATAATATATTCAAAACATCGTTTTTCCTCTTTTAAAATTTCATTTATTTTTTTTAAATTGAACCTTCCGTCGCAATTCCGACGTCTCGTAAGCGTCAGAATTGTGACAGTTTACAAACATCGGAAGAGCGATGTCCAAAACATCGGACCACATTTTGTCGTAATTGTGACAGTTTACAGACGTCGGAAGAGCGACGTTCAAAACGTCGCTCCACATTTCGTCGTAATTGTGACAGTTTACAGACGTCGGAAGAGCGACGTTAAAAACGTCGGACCACATTTCGTCGTAATTGTGACAGTTTACAGACGTCGGAAGAGCAACGTTCAAAATGTCGGACCACATTTCATCGGAAGTACAACAGTTTATTGAGGTCGGAAGTGCGACGGATTAGGAGACGTCGGAAGAGTGACGCTTGTTTGGAAGCGACGGAAAAGTGTCGATACTGCGACACTTTTTAGTTGTGTCGGAACTGCGATGGTATGGTAAACCACAGTTTTCCCGCCCTCTAACTGTCGCTCTTGCGATGACAATGTGTCGGAATAGCGACGATTTGGCTGTCGAAATTTCCGCCAAATGTTCTAGTGTCGGGACATGATATAAGTGTTCACTGGGGATTTAAATACAAAAAAAAGGGTTCATTATAATGTTGAAGGCGTCGTATATGCTGACATATGTGAAAAGAAAGAATTTATTGTTGGTTTGTTATATGTAATATATACCAACATATATTATGAAGGATTGGGATATATCAAAGGTAAAGTAGCACAGTATATATATTAAACAATATATATATACACATATATCTGTGAACAGTAACCATCGCATCAGAGAAAATCATGCCAGCGGAACATGTTAATAAAAGTTTCGATGGCAATTGCGGACCCGATATGTTATACATAGTGACTCATATCTGTTTGGGTTCTGGTTTAAAGTGCATCGGAGCGGTTCAACACATCAAAAGTAAAAGTGTGATTTAACAAAATATTGAATATTGCGATTGCGATGGTGTGATCCAATCGCAACCGTCAGATCATTGAAGATTGCAACCGTTGGATCTAAAGAAAGTTAGAGTGGGGTATACAGTGACCCATCGCATCGATGGAGATTCAAACACATAAATTTAAGATTTTCCTTTGATTAAAACCCTTCAACGGGTAAAAGAAATTGTAACATAGAACATTGAAATGTCGAAACATTATATGGTGGGGCCTTTGCTAATCGCATCGGCGCAGTGAAGTGCAGTGAATAGTGAACCATCGGAACAAGCCAACATAGTGGAACAGGTTAATAAAGTTTGCAATCGTGATCAATCACAATCGGAAAACTCTGGAGAAGGCTCATCGCATCGGAGCATAAGAAAATTTCGGATGGTGGGCCCGAAAGAGAATTTTATGTATTAAAGGGTCTTTTATTATTGCTCCAAGAGTTGATTTGTATTACATAAAAAGGGAAGTTTATATGTTAAAACGCTTTATTATTATGCCGAGAGTTGAATTGTGTTATATAAAAAGCACAGGTACATATATACAGCAGTTACACCACGGCAGTAAACAGGAGAGCAAGCAGAGCCGAAAAGGATAGACATAGTCACAGAAAAGACAAACTCACGGTGATCCAAAAACTGAATGAGGTGATTTGTAATCCAAATTGTAACTGAATGTACACATTTTTTATTGGTTTATATTTTTTGTGATGCACTGGAAAGTCTCCGTAGGAAATAAAACTCCACTGTAAAACTGAAAGTTGTATAAATTGCTGAGATTTTCTGAATGAGCTGGATAAAGAAGTGAGGAGGCAGAAGGCAAAGAGTCAGGGCTATTCACTTTGAATTCCCTGTGGAATACGAACTGTTATGAGGAAAAATATATAAATCATATCACATTGATATGCAGAAAAGAGTTAGAGAATGCTGAGTATGAAGAATTGAGGCAGAGAAGATAAGAAAAAGGAGGAGTAGAAAGAGATGCTACAGAATAGAGTTGAGATCTAAGGTAAATCAACAAATATTTTCTTTTGATTGAATGAGGAAGTTGGAGCTTCTCTATCAAGTTGAAGCTTGATAGATTTCATTTGTAGCTGACTGAGGTTGGAGCCTCCTGTAGGTTGGTGCCTACAGAAAATCAGTGGTGAGAGGGAGTTGGAGCTTTCCTTTGCATCACAACAATAATAAGATGTGGTTTTCTCCCTTTATGGGTTTCCACTTATATCTGCTATCTCTGTGTGTGTTGCCTATGTGTTGATATGTTCTATCCAATCTGCTTAATGCTTGTTGCTCTCATAATAAGTTTGGTGTAACATTATCTTAATACTTGCTGCTACATATTAAGACTGTTCACATATTAAGTTGGTTATAAAATTAAGTTGTAAATAAGCTTGATGAAAAGTTTTAAAAAGCTCATGTATGTGTTAAACTGATTCACCCCCCCCCCCTCTCGGTTTAACTAAGGATTCAACACACCGAGATGGAGGTATGAGAATCAGAATCGGGTGCATGAACCACAATATACCAATAGAGTGAGCTAGCTGCCCCCCCCCCCATGGTCTTTGGGGCTATGTAGAATCAATAATCAGTCTATCCTTCTCCATGGTTGTTGTCAGCAGGAACCCAGGTCTTTAGAGATAAGAATTAGCATCGGCAAGTCGTTCTGAACATGGTACGGGAAGTTATTAGTTGTGTCAGCTCACCCACTAAGTAAGATTCTACTGGGTTATCCTAGTTAGTTGTACCACTTGCCTTTCTTCTGCTGCTGGGGTAAGAGTCAAAAACCAACTAGCGTAGATGCAATATACGAGCATGGTGCATGTAGTAGTCCGATATTTTACATACAATACTCGCATAGAAGTTGAACTTTAAATTAGATCAATAGCAGAACGATTTGCAAAGAAAGGAAGCTTGCTTTAGGTATGCAATTCGAACTTGAAGCCTTATCAGCTAAGTTACGTAACTCTATTATTAATCAGCCCAATTAGCGACTCTGCAACAAGTTACCCTTTACTCGGCTATCACTTCAAAAGAACGCGAGTGGTGCTTCTCAATCACAGTAGGCAAGCGAGCTTAGGCTAAGGTAACGAGAGAAAGTCAATGGTCACTCTGGTCTTATGGAGTGTATATAGATATTATGTTGCATGGAGAAGTAATGGCCAACAACATAAACAACGGTTTATTACTAATATAATAAAAATTGGATGGACATAATAAGATTTCATAGGCAAAGACGAAGTGTATAATAAGTAAAAGCATGGATGTGTCCCCCCAAGCGAATCATAAGGTGGTGTCCCGAGTTCTAGCCTACCACATTAAGCCTTACATAGCGGGTGAAACTTATAGCCTCTCATTTATATTTCCAGTTGTAATAATCAGTTGAACTTGGGCTTTGACATAAACAAAAAAATACTCTCAATTCTCTAGTTACCAGAATAATAAGAAAATGAAAAGTAAAGGCAGTCTCGGGGCTTGTTTCCATGGAACGGAAATGGCATACAAAGGATATTATTTCAATTAAGGCTCCTCATTTATTCTCCCCATGAAGCTTACTACTTTTCTAATAAGGCCGAAAGTCCATCCATGTTGGCTTCAGTTATCACGTACAATGTAGGAACCGGTTTTGTAAGGAGCCGAGGAACCATGTTGCTTTGTAAGGAGCCTAGTTGGATATATATGACATCGCATATATTAGATTAACTCGTCCTATAATAAACAACTATATCATTTCCTTATAGAAGCATATATTCCAATGTTATAATATATGATCTCACTATTGATAAGTCCTTGCAATGACAACAAAGTCCCGGTGAATTCACCTCCTGATGCACTGGAACAACAGATCAACAAATAAAGACATCTATATATGACGTCGCATAGAGACATTTAAATAGTCCATTGTCACAAGAATAAATAGCGAATTTACTGTTGAAATGAAAAGCTTTAAAAAATACAAGGATTCCGAAAATTTAATAGATTTGACCCGACCCATAGAGGGTAAAAAAGAAGCTGTCAAAATTATGGGGTTGGTGAAAATTGATACGAGGGTTCTGCAAATTGAACAACTTCTTCGTTCCCATCAAGGCTAAGTTTCATCCTCTATTCCGGGCAGGCTGGTGATACAACACTAGATGGTACTCTCACATGTCCGCCATTGGTCCCTACGTGTTAATCTACGATCTCGCCATGGAGAAGTGGTTATTGCCATTTTTTCACATACTCTAGAGTCTATGCTACTAGAGTCGTAGAGGAGTAAAGCCTATGCATATCATGCACTCTCTTTGACATGTGCCGCCTTGTTACACAATTGGTTCTATGCCAATTAGTGCACAATTTGGAGTTCAAGCTAAACCTGTGGTGAAAGCCTACTTAGACTTGCTATGGGGTGCTACCTATTTGACCTAGGACTATGCTCCTTACTAGTAGGTAGACCTCTCCTTATTAAACTATGAGAAAAGGAAAGAGGCATAATTACAATTATAATACTATTTGCTATTTATATATGATATGATGGTATGATCAATTATGAGAGCCTAAAGCATAATTACATATATAAATAATGACTGGAAGAGCTGGTGAATGGTCCCACTTATAAGAGGAAAAGTGAAATATTGACTCCAGGCCTCCTTCCCGCTTTCTATTATTCTTTCCATCCTTCGTTCATGTAGTGATTTACTGTCTTTATTTATTCCTGGCCTGCCCATTGTGGCGGGGTATGTATGGGAAGTTTTGGTGAGGTCATGTTGAGTCTAGCGTTAGGTAATCCTTAGAAACAAGCATTCCCCCAACTTCAAAGCCCTTTAGCTATTGCTAGCTGGTCGACTGCTGACTTACATACTAAGCACACACCCTGCCCCATACGATAAGGAAGGATTTAGTAAGTGATTGAGTGATTTCCCCATATCATATCCACGAGACGAGATAGTTTTTGATTTATCTTCCATATTTTCCAACAATTCATTATGTTTCATAGTTTCACCAGATGAAAGAAGAAGTACCCCAGCACTGGCCGAGAGGATAAGGGCTATACAATACCTAGATAGCCATCACAACATGCCTCATCCAACACAGTTACGGTACGGGGCCAAATCATCGACACTGTGAGTGAATCACCACTAGTGCATCATACCAATAAATATTTACAAGATCTTGTTACATATGTATTTTGATATACATTTCGAGGTTCATATGCAAAGGAGGGGTCTTTTGAGAATAAAAAAAATGGCTTGATTTGGTCTTACAGAAGAGATTAAAGCCGGTATTCAGGGAGAGGGGATAGATAGAGACATTTGGGTCAGGGAGGTTGGGCCTTTCAGGAAAGTTATTTTTTAGTGCCGGAGATGGTAGCACCCATTCCCCTAACTCATCCACCCAATACACCCAGTACACATAAACCACCCGCCAAGGAAAGGAAAATTCCACACAGTACGCTTAGTCCACGTAAGGAACCCGCCTAATGTGCAAGCCCACCAAGTAAGTGAAAACAGGGAGGAGAAAGCGTTGCAGGATGGACACCAGGCTTGAATCTATTTATGAGACACCCATTTTTGGGAGTATTATGGGAAGGCAAGTAATGAGTTCCTCTCCTCCCTAGCTCTCCTAATGGTGAACAAGTCAATAGCTTTCCTTCTTTTCAAGTAATGCCTCAAGTCATGCCTAGGCCTAATGGTAAAGTTCTGAAGCAGGTATCCACAAGAGGAACAGGCGATTGGCTATTGGCAGGATGGGCAAGATAGAAAGCCTTTACTGTAGCTCTGATAGGCAAGCCAGAGGGAAACCAGCTGGAAATTCCTCTCCCTACCAGTTGAGCAACCTTACAACACCTCTCCCTTAATTGAGAGACTTAAAAAAGGGGCATGATGGTGGCCCTCTCCCTTTAGTCGAGAGTTTGTTACCTCACCCTAACGGTCGAGCTATGCTTCACATCCCTTATGGAAAATTAGATAGATAAGAGGATTGAGTTGCTTAGAACTGGCAATGGAGGTGAATTCTATGGTATTTTCTCTATTTTGTAAATAGTGTGGTATAGTAAGGAAAAATTCCACCGTGTACATGCCCCAGCAGAATGGAGTTGCTGAAATAATGAACAGAAAATTTATGGAGAGAGCAAGGAGCATGCTTAGTAGTGTAGGTCTATCACAAGACTTCTGGGCTGAGGCAGTCGACAGCACTGCCTATAGGTATCCCTTCATCAACACTAAGAAGAAAAGACTCCACATGTGGTATGGTCAGGAGTAAGCCCTCTGTTTCACATCTCAGGGTTTTTGGTTGTGAAGCATATGCCTATGTACCCAAAGAGATAAGGGAGAAGCAGGAACACCTACTTAAGAGAGTTGTCATTATATTTTGATTAAATCTGAAGGAGAAATGAAACTATCGGTAGCACCAGTGTCAAAAAAATGGAAATATAAACATTATTAATCATACCAGACGACTCCAAAATAGTGGCCTTCGGCCTGGCGGTTGTTTACTACCGCATGGATACGGTGACTTCTCTGATACTAATTGGCTTGAGCTTTTCCCTCTCGCTTACCCAGTCTATTTCGTGTCTCAAGACAGTCTCTCCGGAGGTGTGGCCCTCCACAAGTCCAACAGTCTATCTACCGATGTGCTTCTGACTGATAACCATAGGAAATACTCTTGGAAAGGAGGGTAACCCAGTACGTCATGTTTTGATTGTTTCTGAGGGGATTTCAGAGAGGTTACTTCCATAGGTGTGAGCGAATTAGTAACAGAAGCAAAGGCAACATAAGAGGTAGAGGTGGCGAAGGGAGGGTAAAAAGCATCAATATCCACAAAAGAGACAGAGAAAATAGGAGTAGAGGTGGTGGGTGGTTATGCATGCCGAGGATAATAAAGATACCTATACCTGACGTCATTATAGTCGCGCCTAGTGATCAAAGTAAGGTTGGCTGGCTCGACCAAGAATCGATGTCTTGGTTCTTCGATTGTTTGGGTGGGAGGCTCCATCTTGCCTTTCTTCTTTAGGTCAGTAACGAAAAGGAGTGGGTTGGATGGATAAGAAATTGAACTAGTTCCTGCACCAATTCTAAGTAGCGCTATTTTGCCTAGAATACTTTCGTTCGGTTCCTGAAGATGCGGATACAAATTCATAGCGAGCACTTCATATACACGAATATGAACCACCAATAGTGTCAGAGACAGATCTAATGCTCTACTTACTAGTTGTGGATCCAGATTAAGATAAAGACCCAGCTGGGTATGTGGTAGTTGACCGAGTCTCACCAATAGATCCAGTCGAAAAATTAGTTTATCTACCTAGAGCACCAGTAGCAGAGGCAATAGATGGGGCATCACATCGCTCATGACCAATCAACTAGAGGATCTGAAATAACTAAATCCACTTGGTCAACAAATGAATCAACTCGATCTTGATATGTTGCGAGCTGCCTCTCCGCCTATGTTCCTAGTGCCCTAGCTCCCTTTGTATCTTCCTATTACCACTCTAAGGGTGGGTATTGATCCTGAAGTGGATCTGCTCCTAGTGTAGACGATGGGTATCCATTCTCGCATCCATCTTTTGTCCTCTGATACCGTGCTTTCAAGTGCGTGCTTGGCATGTGTGGTTCCTTTAGGCGGTGTATTGGCCCTTAAAATTAGTTTGGCTATGTTAACCTTTTATTATTATAGTCTAGATCTGATGAAGCAAATTATAGGGAAGTGGGAACTTGTGCCCGCCCACCCAGTGTAAATGTGCAATGAGTTATCAAAACTGCTCAAAGAACAAATGGGAACCTTCCCCTCGCTTCACCGGAAAGGAAAAAAACACAACTAATCTCTTTAGGCACTTCCCGTAGTTTAGCGGCCAAACAAAGTGAAGGGAAAAAGACCCATCTCCTTACCAACTCACTCAGATAGTGGCTCAAGCCGTAGATATGGACAAATAGATGCTTTCCAGTAGCAAAGAATAAAGGTCGGGATTCCCTATGTCTTACTCCGTGACACACTGACTCCATCCATTGGGGTATCTAAGCAATTTATGTGCCTTAACAATACAATCTCAGTAGAGGGTTCACTCGAGCTTTTTAATAGGGTCCCATAATGTCAGTTTTGGCTTGGTTCTGTGGGTATCACCACCCATCATAGCTGGAAAATAGCTAATGGCGAAACAACACCTATGGGAACAGATCCAATTATCGGAACATCACCTATGGGAATAGTAGCAGATCTTGAAACACCTACTAGTATGGATGTTGGAGCATCACTTCCATAAGGGTATGCCGGAACTGCTCTTCATTTAAAAAAAGCGGATGTAAGAGCATAACCCCTACCCAACTATGCAATACTAAAAAGAACAAGAGCACTTAACCATGGAACCAGTAGCAAGGAGATCTTGTTGATATGCGAGGGCATGTTTCTCGTTGTCGATATATGGCCCACTTTTCTGTCTTATCTAGTAGTCATACCTATAGACAATATAAGCCTATAGAATGTGCTAACTTGCATTTTGCTAACTACAGACTCACTATTATGAACTAATATTTCTTACATAGCCCATATAGACACACATGTAAGGGGCTATGACTCTCGATTTGGAACAAGGTACACATGCACTATATGTAAGGTAGGGTACCCCACCCTCCAACCTAGGTGAAGGTGGGCATATTACTGCAACATGCACATTTACTGAGTCAAAGATATCAACAATTGGTTTTTCAATGGGATCCGCGGCTGGAATTGAATA
The DNA here is from genome assembly GCA_034641835.2 of Pinus albicaulis. Taxonomy (NCBI): domain Eukaryota; kingdom Viridiplantae; phylum Streptophyta; class Pinopsida; order Pinales; family Pinaceae; genus Pinus; species Pinus albicaulis. The sequence continues at coordinate 7,402 of JAXQQM020079935.1, read as the reverse complement.
TGGAGGATCTCAAACTAGGACTGGTGGCTATGCATCCAGATAACCAAATTCTATATAAATGGGGTAAACTCGATATCTAACAGCCTCTGAATAAATATAGAACTTAAGCTACTGCAGGGTTAACCGTTGCCATCTATGCTGTTCTTGATGCTATCTCTACTTCTGCCCGTGCCTCTGTATTCGCTGCTACTGATCGTGTTGTTTCCACCTCATCTACTTGCTCTATTACTGGTTACTTTGATGTTTTCTTTCAAACCAGAATGGATGCTGAGCGAGGTGGTAAGTAAGCTGCTGGGGACTCTAAAATTCGAGGATATGCATCTGGAAGCTCTCGAATGAAAAAGGATGCGAGCACAAGATCTAGATATGAATCTCCTTAGGGGTGTCCACCTCTCTACAATACCCTATTGGTAGGTTCAATGAAGTCTCTCCTCCCATCTCCTTTGCCGGTGAACTACAATATTTGCGGGGTAGCCTGCCTTTTGTACCTCTGTCGACTCAGATGCAGCATGCCCTATTACCTTACTATGCCTCTATTTTAGCCTCCAGGGCTACTCTCTCTGCGATTGGAGGATATGTTGTCTACTCTTATGGTTCTGGGTAAATGAAGTCATTTGCATATGCCTTTTATGCTAATTCACTAGCACCCATAAACAGGATTTGGAACAAGATATGGCATTGGAATTGGAATAAGCTCCGGAATGGATTCCGTATATGATGGATCTGTAACCGAGCGGAAGGATGCCTACTTTGTTGTTGACTAGGATGCTTACTGAGGTCTTTTTTGAAGGGATATTTAGCAAGGTAATAGTGGGTATTTATTTCCATGAACTATACTTTTATACATCTATTAATAAATAAATCTACGCATAAAATGCGCTCACCTAACCCTTCCTATAACCTTGAATCAATAGTAAATTGTAGGGTCCATTAGGTCAAGGTCAACAACAGATTCTGGTCCAGGTGTGGGCTACCTCCTATTGTGGCAGGATTTTATTGATGAACGGGAATATTGAAACACAAAGAATGGATTTGATGCTATGAAGTCACAAGGATAAACTAGGACGAGAGAATCTGAAATTGGCCATCGAATAACGGATGGGTTACTCTGTGAAGCGGTAGCTCTGCTTGGGCAGCCAGACCCACGTTTTCTATCGATGCCTCTCTTTTTTCTTTCCTAGATGTTGCCGACACTTATTTTTCTTTTGGCTAACCCAGGTGGTAAAATATCTATTCCATCCATGGTTCTGCCTTAGCCTCTATCCCTGTCGCAGGATCCGCTACTAGATATGTATCTAGGCAAGGTGGTAACTCTCGAAATGGAATTTCAACTAGAAGTGGGTGGGTTAGGTTAGAGATATTCCTAGCTTAACAAGTTGCTCCTCTTCCTTAGGTGGGGAAAGAAAGGCAACATGCATTAAGTGACTGAGGAGGGGGCTTGCTGGCTAGTGGGATCATCGCTGGTTGGCTCTGATGAAGGGATAAATGCTACTAACAGCTCTGGGGAATATACAAATATCTAACTATTGACTTTACAGCATGATAGACTTTACCGTATCATAATAAACGGGTCGTAGTCTCTCTTATAGTCAATCTAGCATTATCTCTTACCCTTTAAGGAAACAAACGGGACCTTGACCTTTTGTTCTCTCTGACCCTACTAGGATTTATATTAATAGGACTTGAACGTAAGGCCTAGGGACATTGGTTCTAACCTACCCACACTATCTTCAAGAGGGGAGGGGGGGGGGGTGGTGTGTTAAAAAGGCAATTCCGTGGCAGGACTGGAAATGGTCTATGAGGTGAAGTGATATATATTTCGATGCCTCGCCCCATAATAGAAATGGGATTTGATCAGTAGGGATTTTGCTTAGCCCTTGACCCTTTTGATGTCCCTCACACAAGTGAGATAAGGGGTAGTCCAAAGCATGCTTCGACTCAGCTTGCTTGCTATTTCACTGTCCTGGATACTGATGCTTCCCTTTGGGGGATAATAAGTAAATAAGAGAAAGGAAGTAAGGTCTGTGTAATTCCATATGGAATTGACTAGACTATCTTCCTAATGAAACCATCCCATTTTACCATGGTTCGTAAATTACCTTCCTGACTGAGCGAACCAACGAGCACATTTTCTATCTCTTGGCACTAACGCATATTGCCATGGGAAAGCGGTGCTTGGGAGGAGCCCACGACCCTTATGTTTTGGCTCATACACCACCCTCGCGTGCATTCTGAAATAATGTCTCGCTTACTTGGTAGACAACTCCCTTAACACGTATCTTATGGGTTGTGCCTGGACGATACAAGTTACTTATAACTCCTTCGAGCTTTGATTCACCTTTGGGGCTGTTATGATCCCCCCCCCCTATATATATATATATATATATATATACCTTATTTATATATTTTATACAGGAAAATGGTGAAAATGTAGGATTCTAGAATCAACAAGTATTTATTCTATATAAGAGACCTCTCTCTTAGAAATTAGGGACTTCATGTCATTCATTATATATGCATATATGAATCTCCCGTTTTACTATATCGACTTTCTTTATAGTATATAGATGGACACAAAAAAGGTCCTTCCTGAAAGTTCGGATTGCCTTCATATGCTATAGTTCTTCTTGGCTTGGATGGCCCCTCTTGAATCCCCGAAGGGGCTGGAGAAGCTTGGCCTGGCCTCTCAAATATTGGGCTTGCCCTTGAAAGCGTGAAAGGATTGGGATGTAAGTCTGTTCGGTGCATAAAGTCGATGTGCTATTAGCAGTTCCTTTCTTATCTATGTGAGCACATCTTAAGCAGCTGCTCGTGTTTGGCTAGCTTGGGAGCAGGGTCTGTATTTCCCAATAGTCTAACGAGGTAAGGGGTATGGGAAAAACCAATATACGTAATTACGCCAACTAACTACAGATAGCCTTTAGGGGGCAGTAGAGTAAGAATAAGGGTGGTAATTTCAAGAGTGAAAAGGTGGCGTGATCTCCATTGTTGGAATAACACACAAAAATTTCTCTCATTTTTGCTATTGTTTGTTGGCAGGCTAAGTTGGCATCAACCGGTCCCGCCATTCCCCAACCACATGAATGATGTCGGTCGAGGGAGTGGTCCAGCAGGTGAGGAAGTGACAGAGTTACTCCCAGTTATTTTCATATCTCTCCTATCCACCTTGCTCTCTTCCTGAAGTACTTTCTCTTTGTTTGATTCCATCCATTAAGTTATTGGTTGTAGTCAGGAGGTATTAATATATCTAGAGTATATATATTTTCCTTCTATATATATATATATATATATATATATATAATGATATTTATTTGTATACGATATTCTGGTATGATCGATTATGAGGGCCTAAAGCGTAATTACGTAGATAATATATATAGATCCTAAGTTACTTATAACCTAATAGGGTGAACTCGCTCGTTTGGAGCTTCCTCTTACGTCAGGAAGGGGATGGAACACCTGTGCGTTTAAGCTTGATAACAACTTTATTTTTATAAGGTAGGGTCTTATCCTTCCTTATCTATAGTCGATACCCACCAGGAATTGGCAGGTTAATCTTGAAATGGAGCATGCTTCCCTATGGTGGTCGGTCGGGGCATAGAGGTGTTTCCTCCATAGCGCTTGAAGGAATACCTTCGTAGAATTTTCCTTATGCATGCATGACAAGGTCCTGAAATCTCATTCTCGCTAGTTCGCCTTTCACACAAAACCTAATTCTATGCCTCGATTGTTGCAGCCATCCTAGCACCGCATTTGATATGGGAAGAGGTAGGTACACATACATAGAGAGAGAGGGTTTGAAGGTGGGCTTCTTTCTTACTTATGGGAAATACACGAGGCAAGTCAAACATAGTTTGGTCCGTAATCTATTGAGCCCTGGTATTGCATTCAAGTTGGGGCCATCAACTGATACCCCTCCTTTCTTTCTATTCAGGCCAAATATCACATCCTTGTCTCATTGGTTGGGCCACTAGTTGGGGGCGAAAAGCTGTAGAAATCAAGCAAACGGGGACGGAACAAGCGATTATTTTTTTATTTTTGGAATCTAAGCTTCTGCAATCCATCATATAAATTAGTAAAAATTCTTTCGGTAATAATCACATGCAATGGAACGTGATCGCGTTTCGAACCAACCAGTGTGGTTCATCGTCAGGACTATGTGAGAGATCAGATCTAGAAATTAAGTATAAATAGATGTAGAAATAGCTCAACTAGCCGTTAGGATAACGGCTAGTTTGACTTAAAAAAATAATTATTCCATTATTTAATTAATTAATTAATTAATTAATTATTAGTATTGTATTATTATTTTAATTATTTATAAAATCTTTAATAAATTTATACAACTAATTAACCAATTAATTAATATAATGGTAAGTTATTTAACCAATCGTGGTGTATATATGTATATCTTTCTTATTAATTTAATTGATTAAATTATATAATAATCAAATATTATTATTAATTAATTAATATAAATAATTGTTATTCGTATATTTAACTATTCAAGGTCCAAGGAAAAAGGAAATTATAACAAACGACCTATCAAATAATCAAACAGTAAGTTAAAATAAATAAATAAATATATATATATATATATATATATATATATATATATATATATATATATATATATATATATATATATCTATATATATATATATATATATATATATATATATATATATATATATATTAGAACTAAAAATAAATAAAACGAAACAAAAATAAAAATATAATCAATAAAATAAATAAAAAGCTGAAAAAAAAAAAAAAAATTTTTTTCAAGAATATAAGGCAGGAATCCAACACTTGTTGATATTCCAACCGTCATCTCTATTGAGATTAACGGGCCTTTTTTCAATTTCAATGGCCTCTCTCAACTTACAATGATGGAAATGGTCGATCCTAGCAATGACCTTAGCATCTTCTATGCAAACATGATGGTTAGTCTTTTTTGCATGCTCAGTTAAGGTAGACGAGCGAGATCTTCTATGTTTGATATCAGCAGCATGCTCATAGATCCTTTGATTAATAGACCGACCAGTCTCACCAATGTAAGGAGTCCCACAGGAATAAGGAATGATGTAGACACATTTTCCATCTCTGGGGTCAATTGGATCTTTAACCGATTTTAGAGAACTGTTAATCGTATTAAGGGGCTTGAAATAAGAGGATACCTTATGCTTTTTAAGGATCCTAGCAATCTTATTAGTGGTACCCTGAATGAACGGAAGGCTGACACTGCCAGACCATTCACTAGGCTCCTTTTTATTTTTAACTAAAGGACCTTTTTCCGCTTTAAGGAAAGCTTTGAGGCCTTGCGACATACTATAACCATTATTACAAAAGACATTCAATAGATGGGTCTTTTCCCCCTCAAGGTGAGACTCATCAGATATTCTTAGCGCCCTAGTGGCTAAGGTGCTAAGGAAGCCTAATTTTTGAGCAGGGAAATGGTGGGAGCTAGCATGAAGATATTGTTCAGTATGAGCTTTCTTTCAAAAGAATTGATGGGAGAAAGAACCATCATCATTTCTAGAGATAAGAACATCAAGGAAAGGAAGGTTACCATCCACCTCATGTTCCATGGTGAATTTTATGGAGCGAGATTGGCTATTAATATGAAGGAAAAATAGATCTAACTTATCTTGGCCATGAGGTCAGACAACAAAAGTAACATCTACAAACCTTTTCCATAACTTTGGCTGGAAAAGAGCTGAGGAAAGAGCCCTAGATTCAAAGTCATCCATAAACAGATTCACAACTATCGGGGAAAGGGGAGAACCCATGGCAACACCACAAGTTTGCTCATAGAATTCGCCTTCAAAACTGAAGAAAGTGGAGGTTAAGAAAAGTTCTACTAAATGGGCCGTATCTGGATCAGTAATGCGATTAATGACATCAATAGCTTCATTGATGGGGATATTGGTGTGAAGCGAAACAACATCAAAACTAACAAGTTTGTCATCAAGATTCAACTTAACGTCCTTCAAATCCTTAACGAAAGAGTAGGAATACTTAACAAAGGATTCTGTACGACCTACGAGGGGCTTAAGATTAAGGGTTAAATACTTGGCGAGAAGATAAGTCGGACCCTCAATTGTATTAACAATGGGTCGGAGGGGAGCACCCTCCTTATGGATTTTTGGAAGACCATAGATTCTTGGAGTAAGGGGGTTGCTTTCAATCAACTTCTTACTTAAGGAGCTCACCATGTTGTTTGATTTAATAGCATCAACAACCGCCTTTGAGACCTTTTTTAAGGGATTTTTAGCAAGTTTCTTGTAGCTCCCACTATTCTCCAAATGATCTAACATTTTCTTCCTATAATCCTCCTTATTAAGGATGACAGCTGCACCACCTTTGTCAGCTTTAAGAACAACAATATCCTCATTATTATTTAAGGATTTTAAAGCCTCAAATTCGAGCTTACTTAGGTTGCTCTTGGGGGGTTTGGCTTTCCTCAAGATGATCGCACAGTCCTGCCTAATGATGTCCTTGGAGGAATTCGGCAAACATCTAATGCCAAATTCTATATCACAAATAATATCATGAACAGGGATTTTCCTAGGGGCTAAGGCAAAATTGAAGCCTTTCTCTAAAAGATTATAAACAGAAGGGTCAAAAGAGAAACTGGAGAGATTGAAAACTTTATCTGAATAGAGATGACGGTTGGAATATCAGCAGGTGCTGGATTCCTGCCTTATATTCTTGAAAAACAATTATTTTTATTTTTTTTCAGCTTTTTATTTTTTTTTAGTTCTAATTTATTTTTTATTTTTATTTTTATTATATATATATATATTATTATTATTTATTTATTTATTTTTATTTTATTTTATTTTATTTATTATTTATATTTATTTATTTTTTTTTATTTTTTTGACTCAGTGTTTAATTATTTGATAGGTCGTTTGTTATAATTTCCTTTTTCCTTGGACCTTGAATAGTTAAATATACGAATAAAAAATATTAATATTTATTAATTAATAATAATATTTGATTATTATATAATTTAATCAATTAAATTAATAAGAAAGATATACATATATACACCACGATTGGTTAAATAACTTACCATTATATTAATTAATTGGTTAATTAGTTGTATAAATTTATTAAATATTTTATAAATAAATAATATAATATAATAATAATAATAATTAAATAATTAAATAAGTAAAAATTAAATAAATAAATAAATAATGGAATAATTAATTTTTTTAAAGTCAAACTAGCCGTTATCCTAACGGCTAGTTGAGCCATTTCTACATCTATTTATACGTAGTGTCTGGATCTGATCTCTCACATAGTCCTGATGATGAACCACACTGGTTGGTTCGAAACGCGTTGACCACGTTCCATTGCATGTGATTATTATCGAAATAATTTTTACTAT
>JAXQQM020089783.1:0-34753 GCA_034641835.2 Pinus albicaulis | reverse complement strand
TTTTACAAAAATTATATTTTTGTTTTCCTTTTCTTTGCCTTTGTCTTTGTGCATTACTTTAATAACTTTGCTTCACATAATCCATTCAGGATGACATTCATGGCTTTTGCATTAGCCACAAAATCTTGTTTTGAGTCTTTTTTTGTGTCAGTTGCCTTTGGGGCATATCCTAACTCCACAGCAGCCCAGACTTCTATTCCTAGAGACATTATGTATGTCCTCATTCTGATTTTCCAGAAAGCATAATTTTCACTAGTGAAGAAAGGGGCTTTATTGGTTGAGCATCCTTCTTTACTAGCCATCTTGGGAACCTAGGATCTCCTTTCAGTTGTTAGACTTGTACAAAGGAACCTAATCTGATACCAATTGTTGAACCCTTAGTTAAACTGAGAGGGGGGGCGGGTGAATCAGTTTAACACATTCATGGACTTTTAAACCTTTTATTAAAACTTACTTACACCTTCATTTCATGTCCAACTTAATATGTGAGTAATCTTAGAATGTGAGCAGCAAATATTAATTTAATATAATAGTAGACTTTACTATGAGAGCAACAGGTATCAAGCAGAAGATATAAATCAGATCAACACATGAACATCATGTACAGAGACACCAGATATAAGTGGAAACCCATAAAGGGAGAAAACCACATCTTATTATTGGTGTGATGCAAAGGCAAGCTCCAACTCCCTCTCACCACTGTTTTTCTGCAGGAACCAACCTATAGGAGGCTCCAACCTCAATTCTGCAAGCTACAACTTGCAACGAAGCACCAAATCCCTTCAATTTTCTGTAGGCACCAACCTACAGGAGGCTCCTACCTCAGTCAGCTACAACTGACATCTATCAAGCTACAACTTGATAGGGAAGCTCCAACTTCCTTACTCTTTAAAAAGAAAGTTTGCTGATTTACCTCAGATATCAGCTCTGTTCTGTAGCATCTATTTCTGCTCTTCTATTCTTAATCTTCTCTGCCTCACTCTTCTATACTCTGCATTCTCTATATTTACTCTCTCTAACCTCTCTTATGCATATCCAGTTAATATTATTTATAGAATTCCTCACATGACTGTTTGAATTTCACAAAGAATTTGGAGTGAACAGTCATGACTCTTTGGCTTCTGTCTTCACATTCCTTTTATCTGCTCATTCAATAAATATAACTGTAGGTGCTTATTTTAATATTACAGTGGGATATTTGCTCTCTTCTGGAGACTTGCCAATGCATCACAAACAATAAAAATCAATTAAAACTTTTGCATTCAAACCACAATGAGAACTCCAACTCAACTCATTTAGTCTTTTGGCTTGCTGTGCATTTGTCTTTTCTTTGACTGTGTCTGTCTTTTCTGTGATTGTGTTTTATCTCTTTTCAGCTCTGTTTTCTCTTCTGTCCTCTGCTGTGGTGTAACAGTGCTTTTTATACCAGCTGACTGTAAATATGTACAAATTCCAACGCTCTGTACATAGTACGTGCCTTGTTGATGTGGCGAGTTCCGCAAACAGAACATACGTTCATCACAATGGTTTTATATTAATAATCACCCTCCCATTAAGCCGAGGCATATATATAACCCACGGACCATGCGGCACTTTTTAATATAATCGCAACAACTTTATGTTAACAATCGCCCTCCACCTTAAGCCTTTGGTCTTATATTACAATCCAATAAATAGAATGACAACCTCTAATATATGAAAGGGTCAGGCCCCACATCCGACGGCGGACAACACGTCGCAACGGCAATCGGCGGATCAAACAAAAAAAGCGCAATGTAACATTTGCGATGTGCGATGTTGCGATGGTGCGATATTGCGATTTCGCAATGTTGCGATGGTGCTATGGTGCGATGGCGCGATGTTGAGATGTTGTGATGGTGCGATGGCGCGATGTTAAGATTGCGTGATGTTGCGATGGTGCCATGGTGCAATGAGGAAAGGGTCCCACCATATAAGGCTTTGTTACTCCATATAAATATATATGTATGCTTTGGACCTCTATGCATAAGGCGCAATATATGTAATGCACTGCATATATACTCCAACGTGGGTAGCGATTCCCGGAATGAGATTTATATATATGTATAATTTGCTGCTCCAATCATTAGTGTATCTTCCAGCGGGGGAGGTGATTCTCGGAATTTGTTTGTATATATATATATATATACTTGCCGCTTGGGGTTACGATTCCCGGAATATTGTTTATGGATATATACTTTGTCGGAATAGCGATTCTCGAAATTTTCTGCTCCGCCTCTACCTCTGCCTTTTGTGATAATGTCTCTGCCTCTGCCTCTGCCTCTATATTTGCTACCTCTGCCTTTACTGCTGTGATAACGGCTCTGCCTCTGCCTCTCCTTGTAACTGTTCCTGTCTCTGCATCTGCTACCTCCTTTGCCATCAATGACAACATTTCCAACAAAACCATCTCCACAAGATATGCCCTACCCATTAAGCAAAAGTGGAAGTAGAAAGCAAGAGGACCGAGATTCTTCTCTGGGCTTTCTATTGAAAAACAATTCTGTCATTGTCCCAACATCCAATTTGAAGTCTGATATGGAGGAAACAAATTCCAGACTTAGAAACCTTGAAGAAGAGATCGCATGCATGAGGAAAAAAAAATCAATGGTAGCATCAGAGAAAATGAAAATAATAGTGACATTGTGACTGTAGAAGATGAGTTCTCTGATAAATTAAGAGAGAACTTAGATTTAAAGAGATTGCATTTGGTTACCAAAGGCTGTGGAGGTGGTCACATAGCTCATAGGCTCATCAAATCATTTCAAAAACGAAGCCTTGGCGGTTCCAGAAGATCTTCTAACCTCAAATCCACTGAGAATTGAAACGCTTTAGGAAAATCAAAATGGGCTTCAGAGTGGCAGGCAGGGGATGAAAGCCAAAGTAATTCAACCTCTGGATCAACCTATCAGACGCAGTAGACAGAATTAGTCAACAACACCTGTTTCTGTTAACTCAATGTTGCTATGGGTAAATCCATGACTGGCAGAAAAAGTCATGAAAGAAGCTTCTGTATTTCTTAGAATTTCATGGTTAATTTTTTAAGGTTACTGTCACAGGGAAATTTTATTTTGAAATAAAAAACAGTTCAAAAATTGTTCTGGAAAAATTGATATCCATATACAATATTTTTTTAATCAGATCTATTTTAAATCTAGATTTATTAAGTATCAAGAGAGGTTAGATAGATCTAAGTTGGTACTATTACATTTTATGATAGAATTTTTCAAACCATCACCAATATCATAACAAATACCACAGCCAAAACTATATTAAAACCTGCAACCCAAAAATAACCAACAATAAATTATTAATTAATTATTATTTTTATTTTTATTAAATACTCTTACATTCTATAATAGATTTTCTCAAACCATAAAATATCATAACAAATACCATAACCAAAACTATAAGCTATCAAAATCTGTAATTCAAAAATAGCAAACAATATATTTAATTTAATTTTTATTTTTATTTGAGTCCAAAAATATTTATGTTTGTATTACAATATCGCTTCCAAAATAGATCAGACAAAAACTCTAGTGCAACCAGATAAAAATGTTGCAACTCTTCCATACTGAATTGCCCAACAACTCTGGTGAAACCAAATAAAAATGTAGCAAGCAGATAAAAATATTGTTAAAATTGTGATGCAAATGTAAATCATTGTACCCGTATTTTTTTGTTACTTCAGATTTCAAAAGCAAGCAATCATAACATTTTCTTTGGCTGTGGATGAAAGCAAAACTTATCAGATAAATTTGGAATTTTAATACTCTACAAAGTTCCAAAAGATCACCATATATCACAACTCCAAAACAAAGTTCAAAACAGACATTTACAACAACTGTGTAGTGCTCAGTATTCCCATGGTTGAGCATGAAAAGCCATGAAGTTTCTGAATTTTGACTTTTACGGAGCACGTTTGGTTGCAGAATTTTGACTATGTCAACGTGATCCAGCATCAACAAATTTATGATTGCAGAACTGATAAAAAGAGTCTGAAATTCATTAATGATTTTGAATGTTTATAACAACTGTGTAATATTTTCTGGCAGATCAAGTTGATGACAAAAACCAGATAAATAAAAAGCCCATCCCGCAAGGCTCATAAATAACATCAGAATGTGCAGAGAATAGAGTTACAAATAACATCTTCATCCAAATGACTGAATGAGGCAAAAAAGAACAGTTTGAATATATCAAGCCAGAGACAAAATGAATAATGAGATCAGCACTGCCTAACTGTCAAAACTTCATACATTCCTCATTTATTTAGAATTGGAGCACACAAGCTGTCTTTTATTTAGAATTCACCATTCTCGAACATATCATCATCAAAATCCCATTGTTCTGGCAAAGGAAAATAAGTTCCACTGGTATCAGGGTGTCCAGTTGATTCTGGAAATTGGAACTCGGGTCCAATTAACAATCGGCATCAGAGTTTTTTATTTGAAACATTTGTTATGATATAAGTCTGGACCCGATCTATGTTATATGGTGCAGTTAATAGTTGATCGCGGGTTTGCCTTTCAATCGGCATTGGAACTTTTTGTATTGGCCGCTTTGCAGTGTTATGTTTCGGACCCGATGCAGTTTATGAAGCGGATTTAATCTCTTTTCAGGTCCGGCGGTGTATGTGAAAATGAAATGTTTTGATGTTTTTATCGCACGACAAAAGGTTTTACAACCTTTGGTTTGTTTTATTGTTTTAAATACATACAACCCGCGTTTGTAATAGGCCCCACAAACTTTAGTTTAGTTTCATTTCATAATAAACATGCTAAATTATCATTTCCATAAATGAAGCCTCGAATATTAATTCGAAAGAGAATTTATCATTTCTAAATTATGTTATATTTTTATGATTCCTTACATATTAATCAATTATTTTGCAATTCCTTTGCCCTATGCGAAGTGTATGCGTCAGCACATCAAAGCATTGAACCATGAAATTATGTAACGTGCCCTAATCATATGTGAGCTGTGCTAAGAGATTTGGTGGGTTTGCAATAATATCCATATTCAATTTGCCCAATGTCCCGTCTAGATTCTGTGCCCATAAAGTATTGATGGATCCCCCATCGGTACCCAGGCTATAGAGGACCTCGCTTCTATCAGTGTAATAGAGGACCTCGCTTCTATCGGTGCAATACATGCCCTTCTATGAATTGGCTTCGTGGAATAAATATGTACCTGTACAAACATGGCAGTATGAGTACCTCGGATTCTTCTTGTTGATATGGGATATTGGTGTTCAGTGTACATGAATTAGTCTATGCATGTATTTGATAAACAATGAGTGGTGTCATGGTATATGCTCTCCAATTGAGCACCTTCTTTGGCCTTTCAGTAGCTATCTTTAATGCTAAAATTGACAATGGCACGGATCCTGTACATTCATCCCTACTTTACAATAAGATTGGTTTTCAATGTTCATCCATATTAAGTACTGTTGATTGCCAGTCTTGCGAATATTTGCAGTGTGATTGGATTTAGAAGAGGGCTTAGAGTTGTAAAGTGATATTCTGTTCAGAGTTTAATAAGCGAGAGAATATGGGCAGTTAATGTTTCATAATGTATCCGGAAATCTAAAAAAAAGTAAAATAAAATCCGAATTTCAGAATCAAATCAGTAAAACTTGACAACAGCGAAAGAGATTACTGAATTATTTGTGGAAAAAACTCAAAACAGAACCTTTATTGATATAGATTCTAGAATGATGTTTCAAAAAGCTGATAATGGAATATAACTTTCCTCAAAATGTGTGGATGCCAACTTGGGCCCGAAAGTCTCCAACAGCAGTATGGACTCTAGATGCTGCAATTGGCCACTGAGGCCACAAAGTCTGTCTTTCACAAACTATTTGCAAGTTGCAACAATCATTTCCAAAGGAACAAGCTCTCTTAATGTACCTAAGTTGTCTTCTCTAAGGCTGTCACACAGCCTTTAATTTGTCCCGAGCCCTAAGCTGGTCCTAACTCCGAGTTGCGAGTAGTGGCATAGTCTTTATATATTGTTGTTCTCTTGATGAAACATGACTTGCACAGAGACTGCATAAACTGCAATTAGTTAGGATAAGATTCAGAGTCCAGAGTAGTGGCATAGTCTTTAAATATTGTGGTTCTCTTGATGAAACAAGACGTGCACAGAGAGTGCGTAAATTGCAATTAGTTAGGATAAAATTCTATATAAACGCATATATATCACACAGAGTTTCTAATTCCACCCACTAACACAGAGTCACACATACCGATTCGAGGATCGGACCCGAAAACTAAAGTTTAACTCCGTTACATAACACGGATCGGGTCCATGACATAACAAACCAACGGACCAATCGTAAAAGTTCCGATTGCCGATTAGGAACAGGCGCGATGAATACAATAAACTCTGCTACAATAGAAGGATCCGATCTAGTCTTCATATAACAGTTCAATCCGGCCATAAACAAAAACTCCCCCGATTCAATACTTGCAATTGTTTAATTTCCAAAAGAACAAGCTCTCTTAATGTACCTAAGTTGTCTTCTCTAATGCTGTGACACAGCCTTTAATTCATCCCCAGCATCCTTGACTTAGTTTCTATTTGAACTATTTGCATACATTGCATTGAGGTTCTTTCTGGTATTGTCCTACTTTTAATATTATTTGCAACCAAACAGAGTTAAGCCAAATCCTTGACTTACTTTCTATTTGAAATATTTGCATACTTTAAGTTGGGAGTAAAATATCTTTCTGGTAATGTCCCATTTGTAATATTATTTGCACCAGATATGGTATGCCCAAATCCTTGACTTATTTCCATTTGAATTCTATGCATATTTAAAGGCATGGTAAAGTTTATTCTAGTTTCTACTTGAATTCTGTGCATACGTCACATTGATGGTAGAATTTGTTGTCAGCCTTTAATTGCCTTGAGAATACTTTGTTGGCCTTTGGTTATCTTTTTTAACATTAAGACATTTTCTTGTATACAAACACCAATAAGATTTTTATGATATAGATTAATCCTGGAATTCTTCATGGTATACAGCAGAGACTTTTCATGTTAAAAAAACCACTGCCCCTTCAATTGAAGTTAAATGGAAGATGGAATTTGAAAATCCGTATGAGCGCATAAGATCAGAGATTTGTGGCGCGAGATCTGTTCAGAAATCAGATTTAATTGAGAAGCAAAGCAGAGATGTACCCTATCTCCAATTATTGATGCAGATGTAAAGAACCAGCGTTAAGATATCGAATTTCACATACCAATGTTAAGTCAAGCTGGGGCTGAATCACAAATAATTTTATGGTTAGAGATTTTAGAGATTTTTTTGGAAGTGAAGTGTGTAATTTGATCTGTTCTAAATCAATCAATTATATAAAATAAAAAATTCAAAAATCTTTAACAATAAATAACGGTTAAAATCTCCAATCGTCTATATATAATCTGTTACCATATATAATATGTTGATCACAGAGTTTATATAATCGGTTGATGACAATGTTTTTATGGGTTTGAGGATATCTCCATTGACTTTATCTCAGGTCAAGTGGAGGAGGATATCAATTGACTTGATAACGGCATCATTTTGGCTTTTAAATTTTAAATAATGATGACGTCTAGGTTATATTTGATTTGAACAAAAAAATGTTTTCTGGTTATATTTCAACGATTAAATTACATATTATTTTAGATATTTTGATTAACAATTTTATGAAACAACAATATTTAAAAAATAAATAAAGTTGTTTAAATTTTATATTTATAATATAAATTAGTTGAAAAATAAAATAAGGTATATATGTGTAATATACAATTAATATTATATAATAAGATTAATTTGAGTATTGGATGGATTTTTTTTTTATTCTTGTTATCATTTTTTTATTTTTTATTTTTTTTAATAAAAAAGCTCATAATTTTTTTATTTGTGTTAATGGTGCCTTTAATTTACATTAGTTGAAAACTAAAATTTAACTCCGCTACATAACACGGATCGGGTCCATGACATAACAAACAAACAGGCCAATTGTAAAAGTTTCAATTGCCGATTAGGAATGGACGCGATGAATACAATAAACTCTGCTGCAATAAAATGATCGGGTCCGGTCTTCATATAACAGTTCAATCGAGCCATAAACAAAAACTCCCCCAATTCAATACTTGCGATTTTTTAATTTCCAAAAGAACAAGCTCTCTTAATGTACCTAAGTTGTCTTCTCTAAGACTGTCACACAGCGTTTAATTCGTCCCGAGCATCCTTTACTTAGTTTCTATTTGAACTATTTGCATACGTCGCATTGAGGTTCTTTCTGGTATTGTCCTACTTTCAATATTATTTGCAACCAAATAGAGCTAAGCCAATCCTTGACTTACTTTCTATTTGAAATATTTGCATACTTTAAGTTGGGAGTGTTGGAATTAATTTCCAACTGCCCAGAAAAGGCAGCGAATAGACAAGGCGGAAGGCCAATTCCGCGGGGGTCTAGCAGGTCGGGCAGGCGGATGAGAGAACACCCCCGGAGCTGCTGACGTAAGCGGGGGCCCACACATTGTGTTAACAAAAGATTGCGGGTCAAATGTTTTATCACGACATTTGTTTTAAAAATATAAGTCGTTGTTAATGGTTCATTGTTTTATTTTTATGTTTTATTAAAACGCGTCATATATATATATATATATATATATATATATATATATATATATATATATATATTGACAAAGCCGAAATGTAATATTTAATTTTATATAAAGGTAGAAAGTTGTGAAGCATATGTTGTATTATTTTTATTACACAGAAATGTAAGCACAACAGTGCGGGGGAAGAAAAATCTTGGTGCCACCATGCAAATTCGACATCAATGCGATTTTCAAGCAGTGCCAGCAGAATTTATGATGCCATAAATGAATTTTTAAGCGGTGATTTTTTGTCAACGAATGACATTAAATTGAACAAGAGATATTTCTATTTTTAATATATATATAGAATAGAGTTGTAATTTTTTTACATATACAACAGAGTGTAAATGTTCTTTTTATACACAGCAGTGCGTTTGTAAAAGACAGAGAGTGTTTTAGGAAAAACAGAGTATACACAGCAGTGTATGTTGTTTTAGAGAGACAGAGTATTTTTCTGTGTGAGACAGAGAACAATTTTTTGTTTGGCACTGTGTTTTGTAACAGTCCAGCAGTTGTAATCCCTCTGGTTGAGGAAGAATTGTAATAGCAGTTTTTTTTTAATGAGATAGAGTTGGTATTTCATATTTCTGTTTGTCTGTCTGAAACTCAATTTTATTTTAATGCTCTGTGTTGTAAAAAAGGAATTTCTTTTTCCTCTGTTCTGTTAAGGAATAAGCCAGAAAATTCCAACATGGTATCGGAGCTAGTCCAGGCTATTTGAAGGTCAAATAAGCTGAAGGAAAGGAGTTCTTTGTTGCAGAAGCTTCTCCAGAAGTGTGAAGACTCAGCCAAAAGAATCCAAAGGTATTTCTCTCTACAGTTTTGTGTTACTGTTGCAGTACAGTTAGTTAATTTTAAACACACAGTCAAGTGTTTTTGAATCATAGTTAAGAGTGCAGAATGGCTGGAGCCAGCACCGGTATGGGTATGGGAAATATCCATCTCCCAATGTTTAATGGGAAAAATTATGACTATTGGTCAATAACTATGAGAGCATTATTTGTTTCTCAAGATTTATGGGAATTTGTTGAGGATGGCTTTGAAGAGCCAGCAAATAAAGCAGAGTTTTATGTTTTAACTCAAACAGGAAGAGAACAACTGAAGAGAAATAAGGAGAAAGATGCCAAGGCTCTTTTCTTTTTGTATCAAGCAGTGCATGAGAGTGTGTTTCTGAGGATAGCAGCAACTAAGAGATCCAAAGAAGCATGACAGACTCTTATGACAGCCTATCAAGGCATGGAGAAAGTGAAGACAACAAAACTTCAGTTGCTGAGGAGAGACTTTGAAACTTTCTGTATGAAAGAGTCAGATACTATTGACTCATTCTTCACTCATGTGATTGGAATGGTCACAAAAATAAGATCTCATGGAGAGACTCTTGAAGACAAGAGGATTGTGGAAAAACTCTTGAGAATTTTACCCTCAAGATTTGATGTGATTGTCATCACCATAGAAGAGACTAAGGATCTCACAAAGTTTTCAGTGGATGAGCTACATGCATCACTGATGACCCATGAACAGAGATTGGGTAGGAGTGAAAACTCATCTCTTGAACATGCTTTTAAGACCCAGATGTCTTTCGGAATAGGAAGAGGGCAAGGCAGAGGAAACAAGAGAGAGAGAGGCAGAAGCCAAAACAGAGGTGGAAGGGATGGCCCTTCACATTCACATGGAAGGTACAACAGTGAAAATCACAGCCACGGCCAAGGTAGCAGCCAACAGAATGGTCAACAGAATGCTCAAGGAAAAAGGTATGATAAATCCAATGTCCAATGTTACAATTGTAAAAAATATGGTCATTATGCTAATGAATGTAGAACGAAGAAGCAAGATATGACAAGTCGAACTAGTGCAAATTTCACTAGAGAAAATAGCAGCCAAAATAATTTGTTTTTAGCTTGCAATATGGCTGAAGAAAAAAGACAGGATTTATGGTTTCTAGACTCCGGTTGTAGTAACCATATGACAGGAAACTTAGCAATGTTTTCTATGTTAGATGAGAGTGTGCAGTCACAAGTCACACTAGGAACTGATAGCAAAGTTTCTGTTATGGGAAAAGAAGATGTAAATGT
Source organism: Pinus albicaulis (assembly GCA_034641835.2). Classification (NCBI taxonomy): domain Eukaryota; kingdom Viridiplantae; phylum Streptophyta; class Pinopsida; order Pinales; family Pinaceae; genus Pinus; species Pinus albicaulis. The sequence goes on along the minus strand of JAXQQM020089783.1, from coordinate 23,996 downwards.
TTTAACAAGATTAGGTGCAAAGAAATCCATAGCAGATGTTTATTATGTTCCAAGAATGAAGTGTAACCTCTTAAGTATTGGACAGCTTGTCCATAAGGGGTATAATGTTTTCTTTGAGGATGATGTTTGTACCATCATGGACAAACCACCCAGCAAACAATGTATTGCTGAAGTAAAGATGACAAGGAACAGAATGTTCCCTCTTAGAATGAGAGCAGATTTGAAGAACGGTGAAGAGAAAGCAGCAATTGCACAAGAGACATTCCAAAGCAAACCAAAAGATGATAATTGGTTGTGGCACTTGAGATTTGGACATCTCAACTTTGGAGGTCTTAATTTGTTGAACAGAAAATGAATGGTAAGTGGTTTACCATTGATAGAGAAACCGGACAGCCTTTGTGAAGGTTGTATCTTGGGGAAACAACACAGAGAAAGTTTTCCTTCTGGGAAAAACATAAGGGCAAAGGCACCCTTAGAGATTGTCCACTCAGATGTGTGTGGACCGATGCAAACTCCATCACTTGCTAGCAGCCACTATGTGTTAACATTCATAGATGATTTTACAAGAAAAACTTGGGTTTACTTTTTGAAAAACAAAAGTGAAGTGTTTGAAAAATTATGCAATTTCAAAGCACTTGTTGAAAACCAGAGTGGGCTGCATATCAAAGTCTTAAGGACTGACAGAGGAGGTGAGTATATATCTAAAGAGTTTCTACGTTTTTGTAGAGAAAATGGTATTCCAAAAGCAGTTTACAACTAGATATACTCCGCAACAAAATGGAGTAGCCGAAAGGAAGAATAGAACCATAATGGACATGGCAAGGAGCATGTTAAAGGCAAAGCATTTGCCTAATGATTATTGGGCTGAAGCTGTACATTGTGCAACGTACATTTTGAATAGGTGCCCTACAAAAGCAATTATGAACAAAGTGCCGGAAGAGGCATGGAGTGGCACAAAGCAAAGTGTCACACACATGAAGGTTTTTGGATGTGTAGCTTATGCACACATTCCAGATCAGCTAAGGAAGAAGTTGGACAGCAAGGGGGAGAAATTTATTTTCATCGGATACAGTGGGGAATCCAAGGCCTATAGGTTGTATAACCCATCCACTAAGAATTTTATTGTGAGCAGAGATGTTCAGTTTATAGAAGAGGAAGCTTGGGATGGAAGCATAGAGAAAACAGTGAATGTTAAACACTGTTTATCTCATGATGAAAATGATGATGAGTTGGCTGAAATACATCCCCAAACAGCAACACTAAGAAAAGAGCAGCAGAGTACACCCTTGAGGAGAAATGAAAGTGCTTATCCAAGCACACCACAAGGAGGAAATTCAAGTGCTTCTTCAAGAATTTGTACATCTAATGAAAAAGGTAAGAAATTAAGAAGTTTGAAAGAAATTTATGAACAAGATATAACAAATGAAGGTATCAATTCTTTGTTTGCTTTATATTGTCATGTTGATGATCCTGTTCATTTCGAAGAAGCTATCAAGGATGTGAAATGGATAGAAGCTATGGATGAGGAAATAAATGCCATAGAAAGAAACACGACTTGGGATTTGGTTGAAATCCCAAAAGGTAAAGATGTCATTGGAGTTAAATGGGTCTACAAGACCAAGAGTAATGCTGAAGGTAAAATAGAGAGACACAAGGCAAGACTTGTTGTCAAAGGCTATAAGCAGAAGCATGGAATAGATTATGAGGAAACTTTCGCACTGGTTGCCAGAATGGAAACCGTGAGAGCAGTGCTGTCCATAACAGCACAAAACAAGTGGAAATTTTACCAAATGGACGTGAAGTCAACATTTCTGAATGGAGTGTTAATGGAAGAGGTTTACATTGAACAACCTCTTGGTTATGAAAAGAAAGGACAAGAGCACAAAGTGTGTAAGTTGAAGAAAGCTCTTTATGGGCTGAAGCAAGCGCCAAGAGCGTGGTACAGTAGGATAGATTCATATCTACTGGAAAATAGATTTGAAAAGTGTGAGGGAGAACCCACCCTCTACATCAAAGAAAAAGATGGAAAATTATTGATTGTAGTTTTATATGTTGATGATGTTATTTTCACAGGTAATGATGATTATCTTATTGAACATTTTAAAACAATCATGAAAGAAGAATTTGAAATGACTGACATGGGTTTACTGAGATACTTCTTGGGAATAGAAGTGGAACAAAATGAAAATGGGATTTTTATCTCACAGGCAAAGTATGTTAATGAGGTACTTGAAAGATTTAACATGCAGGAATGCAAAGCAGCGATCACTCCCACAGTGATGGGATTAAAACTCAGCAGAGAGGACAGCAGCAAGGATTTTGATCCTAGTTTATTCAAGAGCATAGTTGGCAGCCTTATGTATTTGACTGCAACTAGGCCGGACATAATGCATGCTGTTAGTTTGATTTCCAGATTCATGGAAAAGCCAAAGGATGCACATTGGCAAGCAGCAAAAAGAATTCTGAGGTATGTTAAAGGTACAAAAAGGTTTGGTATTTTTTATACTGCTTCAGAATGTTCAGATTTAGTTGGATACACTAATAGTGATTGGGCTGGAAGTGTTGATGATCGGAAGAGCACTTCCGGTTATGTTTTACATATGGGTTCAGGAGCCATTTCATGGGCTTCTAAAAAGCAGCCTATTGTAGCATTATCTACAGCAGAGGCAGAATATGTGGCAGCTACAACAGCAGCGTGTCAAGCAGTTTGGATGAGAAAAATGTTGAGAAGTTTATGCCAAGAACAGGTAAAAGGGACAGTGATCTTTTGTGACAATAGCTCAACTATTGCATTGTCTAAAAATTCTATTTTTCATAAAAGGACAAAGCACATTGACACCAAGTTTCACTTCATACGTGAATTGGTTAGCAATGGTGAGATTGTTTTGCAACATTGCAGAGCAGAGGATCAATATGCAGATATCCTCACAAAGCCACCTACGCAGAAAAGCTTTGAACATTTCAGGAAATGCCTGGGTATGCAGGAAAACCCAGCAGTTGAAATTAAGGGGGAGTGTTGGAATTAATTTCCAACTGCCCAGAAAAGACAGCGAATAGAAAAGGCGGAAGGCCAATTCCGCGGGGGTCCAGCAGGCCGGGCAGGTGGATGAGAGAACATCCCCGGAGCTGCTGACGTAAGCAGGGGCCCACACATTATGTGTTAACAAAAGATTGCGGGTCAAATGTTTTATCATGGCATTTGTTTTAAAAACATAAGTCGTTGTTAATGGTTCATTGTTTTATTTTTATGTTTTATTATATATATATATATATATATATATATATTGACAAAGCCCGAAATGTAATGTTCTTTTTATATAAAAGGTAGAAAGCCGTGAAGCATATGTTGTATTATTTTTATTACACAGAAATGTAAGCACAACAGTGCGGGGGAAGAAAAATCTTGGTGCCACCATGCAAATTCGACATCAATGCGATTTTCAAGCGGTGCCTGCAGAATTTATGATGCCATAAATGAATTTTTAAGCGGTGATTTTTTGTCAACGAATGACATTAAATTGAACAAGAGATATTTCTATTTTTAATATGTATATAGAACAGAGTTGTAAGTTTTTTTACATATACAGCAGAGTGTAAATGTTCTTTTTATACACAGCAATGCGTTTGTAAAAGACAGAGAGTGTTTTAGGAAAAACAGAGTATACACAGCAGTGTATGTTGTTTTAGAGAGACAGAGTATTTTTCTGTGTGAGACAGAGAACAATTTTTGTTTGGCACTGTGTTTTGTAACAGTCCAGCAGTTGTAGTCCCTCTGGTTGAGGAAGAATTGTAACAACAGTTTTTTTTTAATGAGATAGAGTTGGTATTTCATATCTCTGTTTGTCTGTCTGAAACTCAATTTTATTTTAATGCTCTATGTTGTAAAAGAGGAATTTCTATTTCCTCTGTTCTGTTAAGGAATTACCCAGAAAATTCCAACAGGGAGTAAAATATCTTTCTGGTAATGTCCCATTTGTAATATTATTTGCACCAGATATGGTATGCCCAGATCCTTGACTTATTTCCATTTGAATTCTATGCATATTTAAAGGCATGGTAAAGTTTATTCTAGTTTCTACTTGAATTCTGTGCATACGTCACGTTGATGGTAAAATATGTTGTCGGCCTTTAATTGCCTTGAGAATACTTTGTTGGCCTTTGGTTATATTTTTTAACATTAAGACATTTTCTAATATACAAACACCAATAAGATTTTTATGATATAGATTAATCCTGGAATTCTTCATGGTATACAGCAGAGACTTTTCATGTTAAAAAAACCACTGCCCCTTCAATTGAAGTTAAATGGAAGATGGAATTTGAAAATCCGTATGAGCGCATAAGATCAGAGATTTGTGGCGCGAGATCTGTTCAAAAATCGGATTTAATTGAGAAGCAAAGCAGAGATGTACTCTATCTCCAATTATTGATGCAGATGTAAAGAACAACGTTAAGATATCGAATTTCACATACCAATGTTAAGTCAAGCTGGCGCTAAATCAGAAATAATTTTATGGTTAGAGATTTTTTTAACGTCATCATAGAGAGTTATAGTTGTTAAAAGAACCTGTGGAACCGTATTAATCCTTAATAGTGAGTTAATATGAAATGCAAGTTGAGTTAATAGTCGAGTTAATTCCAAGGTCTAAGGTTTACCAATGTGTTATAACAATTGACTTGGGAATCGTTGATATATATATATATATAAAGGCGAACCTTGTATGTGGGGTATATATATATATATAAGTTGTGGGCCCGAGTACTATGTGAGCCTTATGAGTTAATTCATGTGAGTTTGGATATTCATATGAGAAGGGTAATAGCACATAAGTTAATATGAGTGCTGTCAAAGAATCATTTGTGCATTTAAATAAAGTGTGCTAATCTAAACATTTTCTAATAATTTATTTTTTCTCTTATGACGTTCAATGATACGATATCTATCCGTTCCTTGAGTCTATTTTTTTGGTTGTAAGAGAGAGTCAAAAGCGAAATTAGATTTTTTTCCCTTCAAATAAATAGTGAGATGATAGTTTTTAATTGGTTGGTAAATACTCTAAATGCCCTTGCCACATGAATTAATGTCCCCGCCTCCTTTACAGCCACACGTACTTGTACTGCACACGATATGGACAAATAAACTTAATGCCTCTTCCTCTTTTATAGACTTGAATTAATGTTTCACAAAACCAATAAACAACGAGACAAAACACTGAAGGTAGCCTGGGCATCAAGTCTGCACAAATATCTATGAAATTTGCAATAACATGTTGAATTTTACAGCCAATAGAATCCCAGAAAAAACAAATTAAAATAATTAAAATAAATAAATAATAATAAATCTTATAGTGAACCATGGCAAAAGTAAAAAAAAATTGAGAACATATGTCTAATCAAGATAAATTAATGTCACAATCAAGAAAAACTTGATGTGTAATATGCCAGCGACAAGTACAATAAAATTAAATCTAATTAAATCTGAAATATAAATTACTCTATATAGTTATTTTGTTCAATCAAATACGGAAGACGTGTGTGAAAAAAAAAACACGTACTTCAAGAAAACAATATTTTTAACATTTAGAATAAAAATACTCAACGGGAGTGGAGGAGCAAGTCTGCTTTTTAGTTTTTTTCTATGTATAATTAATAGATTTTTGACTTACACATATTTATAGAAGATGGGATGCAACGTTGTACATAATGGCTTCAATTGGTATGCATACAGTACATAGGGTTTAATAGTGTTTATTAATTCTATCTCAAGGGAATTGCAGGGTTTCATCTCTGATAGAAGAGAGCTATTCAATGTAAAGCTCGCTCTGTACACATCCTTATCCTTTGCTTTTGATGACTTTGTTGGTCGTTTGCTTATCTGGAAATCGATTGAAATGAACAATGCCTGCCTCCGGCTATGGTTTTTTTTCATAAATTTACCTCTGAAAGCCTTTTAAGCTTGATTACAGCCTTTCCAGCGGTCTCATATAGGAAAGGCCTCAAACTTTATCTTTCTAGGCAGTATTTGGTTGGTTCGTAGTTTACAGAGTAAACAGGAGATGACACGGAGAATCAGAGAAGATGAACCATGCGTTGAATCTCAATTTCATCGAATTCAAATCGAGTATAAATAGAAATATAAGAACGTAGAAATAGAACGAAAGCTAGGTTATGTTTGCTAGGTTCGTAGGTTGTTTTACATGTTATGTTTGTGGATTTGCTAAAGCATTGGTGGTAAATGTTATATATGTTCGTAGGTTGTTTTACATGTTATGTTTGTGGATTTGCTAAAGCATTGGTGGTAAATGTTATATATGTTATGGTTTCGGCATTTTTTTGAATTTTTTTTTTAATATAATAATTTGTGGTATGGTATGTCTTTATTTATTGACATAGTGGCAAGAGAAATGGTCAATTTCATTTAACATTATACATGTGTGGGATATTAGCTTATTGATTTTATTGTATATATTAATATTTATTATGATGTAAGAAATTTTTTGGTGAAAATTACATGTAAGAAAATTTCTGCCCACACGTTTCGAATCAGCTAGTGTGATTCATCATCAGGACAAGATGAAAAATCTAATCAAGAAACCTAATTAAATAGACAAGGAAAGCTCCAACTAGCGGTTGTAACGGCTAGTTTGACTAAAATTAAATTAAATTTCATCATATTGTATTATATTTCACTTTAATTTTATTGAATTCTAGCTTCTGTGATCCATCGTAAAATTATGAAGAATTTTTTGGGTAATAAACACATTTAAATGAACATTGTCGACGCGTTTCGAACCAACCAGTGTGGTTCATCATCAGGACTAGGTGAGAGATCAGATCCGAACATTGAGTTTAAATAGATATAGAAATGGCTAAACTAGCCGTTAGGATAAGACTAGTTTGACTATGAAATTTAATAATGGTCTCTTAAAAAAAATTAAAATAATAATAATAATATATATATATATATATATATATATATAATAGAATCAATTTATTTATTTATTTATATTTATAAAATTGAATCCATTTATTTGTTTATTAATTTATTTTTATTTTTATTTTTTATTTTTTATTTTTTTAATTTTGATTTTAATTTTAATTTAATTTAATTTTTTATTTTTTATAGAGAAAGGAGAATTATATATATATATATATATATATATATATATATATATATATATATATTATTTTTATTTTTTAGATAAATGAGAATAGTAGAATTACAAATTTACATTTAGTTAAATAAATAAAAATACTAAAATATAATAGGTAATAAATAATTAAATAATAACTAATTAATAAAGGAATAAATTACAACAATAACAATAATAATAATAATAATTAATTAACTAAATTAAATATAATAAAATAAAAAGATTTATAAATATATTTTATTAAACTTTTAAATTAATTAAATAGAACTAGCCGTTATAATTTTATTTAATAATTAAGTAAATAATTAAATTAATTAAAATGGAACAAGTGATTATTAAATTTCATAGTCAAACTAGCCGTTATCCTAACGGCTAGTTTAGCCATTTCTGCATCTATTTAAACTCAATGTCCGGATTTGATCTCTCACCTAGTCCTGATGATGAACCACACTGGTTGGTTCGAAACGCGTCGACAATGTTCATTTGAATGCTATTATTACCGAAAAAAATCTTCATAATTAATATAAATATTTTAATTTAAATCTAATTTAATATTAATGTTCTTTTTTAATTTAATATAATTAATATAATTTTATATTTTTATTATTTTAAGTTAAAATAAAAATAAAATAAAAAATAAATAAATAAAAAATAAATAAAAGTAAAAATAAATAAATAAAATAAAATAAAATAAAAATAAATAAATAAATACAATAATAATAATGATATAAATAACTAAGTAACTAAATAAAAACAATAATAATAATAAATATAACAATAAATAAATAAATAAATAAAATTTTATTTAATTTACTTAATTGCGCCGAGAGGCGCATCTACAGCCCAATATGACCCCGATGTCAGGTATGTCACGTCTTCATACAAAATGTCGGCTTAAGTTTTAAATTAAAAAAATTAAAAATCGCATTGTGCTAGAACATATATCAATTTCTAATTCAATTATGTATTATTTATATAATTTGAATGGATGGTAAATTATATACGTGAATTTGAATGGATCATAAATTTACCTCTAACAAAAAAAATTACCACATTGAATTTCCAAATTAAGTAAAATTTTAAACATCTTTACTCTTTACTAAAGTCAATACCATTTCCTAAATCAAAGGAAAAGAGTTAATTCAACACAAACAATCAAAATCCAAAATATTTTAATATTTCTTTAAATTAAATATTTTTAAAATGAATTTATGCTTACTCCAGAGCTATGGTAAATAAATTAAAAAATATATAAACTAGATGTATGGTAAATAAATAAATATTCTTTTTATATTTATTCCATAAACCTTTTTATATTAAAAAAGCTTTAAAAAGAGGTTTTATTTAGATGAAGCCTATGGGACGAATACCATGGGACAAATTAATATTGATACCATGGGCCAAATACCATGGGTAAATAAATAAATATAAAAGAGGTATAAACAAGTATGATAAATAAATAAATAAATATAAAATAGATATAAAAAGGTATGGTAAATAAATAAATATAAAAGAGGCATAAAGAGGTAAGGTAAATAAATAACAATATATCAAATAGGATTATAAATAAAAATCTAATTATATAACAAGTCTATGGGCCAAATACCATAGTAAAGAAAAGGGGTATGGTAAATAAATAAAAATATAAATAAACTAGAGGTATGGTAAGTAAATAAAACCTCTTTTCATATTCATATTGACGTTGATGCCTCCGACTGGAACCAGCCTAGATCCATCTGACTCTGGATCTATCATGCACCGAGAGGGATCAAATCTCTCGAGGTGCAAACCTTTCCTCAAGTTTTGCACTCAAAAAATAGGTTTGCACCTCGAGAGATTTGATCCCTCTCGGCGCATGATAGATCCAGAGTTAGATGGATCTAGGCTGGTAGTTAATTTAAATCATAATATAATAAGGAAGATACTCATAAGAAAAATCATAATGATAAAAGTCCTAAAAATCATAAAAAAAATAAACTAAAAGGAACACACAAGGAGAAAGAAAACGGGAGCGAGAGGGGAGGAAATGACAAGAGGGAGCACATAAAAGGCAACTAAGAGTGAAGGGCAAGAATCCAGCATCTACTGACACTCCCCCCATCATCCCTGTTAAGGTTGACTGGATCACAGAAGCCAAATTTTTAATTTATTATGATGTTTTGTTAATATATTTTTACATAAAATATTAAACATTATTTAATGAGGTATTTTTTTTGGATATATTAATTAAATCATTATCATGGTTGTGAGATAACACTATATATATATATATATATATATATATATATATATATATATATATATATATATATATATATATATGCATTATTATTGATTATAGGGTTACTTCATGATTAAGATTTGATTTTGTAAATGAAAAGGTGGATAATATATTGAAATGTGACACCATTGCTAAGTTATAGTTGAATTGGGTTTAGGTTTAATTATGTATACAATAAATTGTGACAAAGCTTTCAAGTTATAATTGAGTTGCAGTTCAATGAGTTATTGTGGAAATTTTGAAAAATGTCTTTCAAAATGCAGATGTAAAAAATTCCATCTCAACTTTGAACCTCCCTCGATCTATTTTCTTGGAATGTGACACAATAAATTGTGACAAAGCTTTCAAGTTATAATTGAGTTGCAGTTCAATGAGTTATTGTGGAAATTTTGAAAAATGTCTTTCAAAATGCAGATGTAAAAAATTCCATCTCAACTTTGAACCTCCCTCGATCTATTTTCTTGGAATGTGACATAATTTCTAAGTTATGGTTGAATTGGAGCTTAGGTTTAATTATGAAAATGACAAGTAGATAATACAATAAAGTATGACATATCTTTCCAATTTCAATTTATAGTTGAGTTGGAGTTTACTGAGTTGTTGTGGAAATTTAGAAAAATGCAAGTCTCAATGCCAACGTAAAAATTTCATCCCAACCTTGAATCTCTCAGGATCTATTTTCTGTGAAATTTTATCCCTAGGGTTCAATCTGAAATATAAATTACAACAATAGTTATTTTACATTTTTCCAACCAAATACAAAAGGCAATCCTACAAAATAAGCACTAAATAATTGTACTTTAAGGGAACAATAGTTTTATCATTTTGGGGCATAAATCCCAACATATAATTAAAAAAATTACTTTATTACAGATATAGCAGATTATGACTGTCAAATCACTTAACAAAATTAATTGGTTGTTCATAATAAGTTTATTATACCAAACAATGCTAGAAACTACTCATACACCATGAGATTATAGGTTGAAAATCAGATTTTACAAGTGCACAAAGTTTGGACAGTAAAGCATAGTTTATATATAGATAAGATGAAGTTATTAATGCATACCAAGCTCCAACAATTTATCATATGTTGGTACAAGATAGTCCTTCAAGGTTATCACAAGCTAGGACTCTTCGATGCTCTCCAAATTTTAGCTAGGGAAACCACAACAAGCTATCATCCCACCATCTATCAAACTGTAAGAATCATCTTTGAGTTGTAGCTAGAAGTTACACCCAAACAATGTTGGTCACTCTGTCAAAGCTCCACAACTAGCCAACATACACATCAACAGTGTCAAAATTCCAAGTCTGAAATCCTACTGTAGCCAACTTAAGTTACTTCTCCTACTTGTTATTAAAATGAACAAGTTATTTACAGTGTTATATTGAAAATACTGAAGCAATTACTAGTGCAAACTTCACTTAATTAATTAATATGTGGACACAAGAAATTGACCAAGAAAGAAAAACATCACACAAGACCTCGTTGGTTTTGGACAAACATCCTCGGAAAAACCCAATGCGTGAAAACTAGTGCAGCAGATCTCAAGGTTTTATTATTATGCAGTAAGTTTCTGAATACAATCTGGGATGCCTTTCTGGCTATCCCTACAGAGAATATGACTGACAAAGAGTTAGTAAAAAAAACCTCACACTGAAACTGGAAGCCCAACTAGCCAAAACCCTGGATGGCAAACCCTCCACTGCCTCTGTGCAGTCTCTGCGTCACTCTACATGGGGACTGCGTGGCTTCTATGTTCTGGCTCTTTTGTTGGCTGTATCTGACCCTCTGGCCCCTTCCGTTCTCACACCATGGCTTTCTGGCACTGGATCTGATTGATCCTCAGCTGAAACTTGAACCTCCTTTGGGTTGCTGCGCTGCCTCTGTTGGCTTTGCGTAGTTTCTGCGTAGCTGCTACGTTGCCTCTGCTGGTACTGCTCCCTGTGATCTCTACTATGTATTCTCTGACTTAGGAAAATTTCCAACTGAAATTACTGCCCCTCTCTGTGAGAATCCTCTCAATCGATCTTCTCCCTGAGCACTATTCACCAAAGAATTTCGATTTCTGGATTCTATCTCTGTCTTGATGTATTTTCGAATGGCCCTCAAGCCTTCCTTAAATAATCTTCTCGTTGACCTTCAATGGCCCATATTAGAAGCTAATCAATGGCTAAGGTCATTTTGACTTGATCCTCGTCTTCTTCTAGAAGTTACACCCACAGTTTAGATTAATAGCCATTAATTATTTTAATTGGGTCCCATTAAAAATAATTAATTTATCAATTAAAACTATCTCTGAGTTGAATTTCCCCAAAATATTTCTGGATTATCTGGAATACATGTGTCTAAGTCTCTCCACAAAATTTGAGACTTAGAGCACATCCGTTGCTACCCCAAATCAACACTCCCTCCTAGTGAGGAATGTGCTCTAGCAATTATGCCCTACTACACACTGCTCTGACTCTGAAGCATCTCTCTTTGTGCTACTGATGCCTGACATCCTATCCACCAACCATTGCGTTGTTGCTACAACTGTACTGCTACTGACCCTGCCACAATCAACACTACAACTCCCTCTCAAATGCTTCATCTGCTGCTAGCACTTCCACTGCTAACTCTGCACTGCAACTCAGTTGCTGAGAGAAGCAACTGAGAAACATCCAAAAATTTGAACAAGTGTTTAGGATGCATCTCGATGCTAAAACTCTGACTACTGCTACTCCCACGCTATCCCTCTGAAGCACTACGTTGTTGTTGGTCTGTGATGTGCCTCTCTGCACCACTGCAACTCTGCACTACGCTGCTCAGATTCTGGCGCTGCTAACTACTGCATCTGTTGCTCCAACAATCCTTTGCACCACCTAAAAACTCCATCCTGCTACTCTGGTTTTGGGCACCCGTAGCAAGGTCTTGATCCAAGAAATGGACTCCTCAATGATCTTTCCCAACTAAAGTTCCTACGAACTCACAGTTCAATGTCACCCCATCTACCTCCTGGAGATGCGTGGGTGCTCATGGCATACTCATCCTCCTTGATCTTTGCGGATGCAACTTTCAGATCGTGCTTCTCATCCTTGTCCTTTTTCAAAGGACACTGGGTTGTGTAGTGACCAAGTTCACCACACCTAAAGCACTTTATCTTCGAGAGTTCTTTCTTACGTCTCTACTGCTCCTGTTGCCCCTTGGATGCAAGGGCTGCATTTTCCTCCTCCTTCTTCTTTGACCCACTGTTGTTGCTGCCATCAAGTTTTCACTTGACTAGGTCCCTCCTTAGCTCTTCTTGCTGAAGAGAAGCCCACATCTCTTCCCAGCCTGGCAAGGTTGCTCTGCCCAGGATACTCTGGAAAAAAACCTGCCATTCTTCTGTGATTGCATTAAGAGCTAGTCTCACCATTGTTGTAGGAGAAGGGGTGGACTTGACGGCTGTTGATCATGAGTTTCTTGAAGCCTATTGATATTTTGGGTAGCATCAAATGTACTCTAGGTCTGAAACTTTGTGGAGGGGCTAGAACACATGAGATCTCCAAGACCCAGAAATCATTTGGAGAAATTCCACCCGGTGTAAAAGTTATTCAAATAATTAATTTTTTTTAATGGAGACACTAAGTCTAACTTAGGGAAATTAAAAAAATAAAGTGAATTAATTTACACATGTGGTGAGAATGTTCTAAGTGACATGGATCAAGCTTTTTCTAATATTAGCCGTTGATTTCTCAACGAAAGTGTTAAAGGAAGGCCTGGGGTCAGTTGGAGAACACACACAGAGAAGTAGCACTTGAGCTAAGTCGAAATTCTGGGGTGCGGTTTGCTGAGAATTTTCGAGTGAGCTTGCAGTGCTAGCGAGGAGCATATTGGAAAGGGATATTCTGATTCGAGGCAGAGGATACATAAGCAGAGAGGTAGAACCGTACCAGGAAGCATAGAGGCCAACAGGAGGGATGCATCCTAGCCAAGCTAATGCAAAGACAACGCAGGGGCTGACACAAAGACATCGTAGGGGTTGATGCAGAGGCAACGCTGAGCCCTTCCGGGTGATGCAGAGGTAGCGCTGAGCCCTTCAGGGTGACGTAGGGGCAACGTGAGGCTTCAGGGGCTGACGCAGACGATTAAGAGACAACACTGGGGTTCTCGTGGGCCAGAGAGGGCTCGTATTCAGTAATCCCCTTGAAGGTTTGAATCAACCATATTTTCTATCTCCAAGTGATAAGTTACAACTGTCGTGAAATTGTCTATCGGGAAAACCACTACTGGTGCCCATGATGTATTCATATTATGCTTAATAATAAAACACTCGTAAGAGTTGCTGCACCGGTTTTCCTGCATTGTGTTTTTCCGGGGACATTGTCCAAAAAATATTGTGTCCTTTGTCATATGTGCACTATGTTTGAGTAAATGATCCGTATATGTGTAGGCTGCAGTTGTGTTTGCTTTGATATTTTTCTGAATACTCAATTAAATAACTTGTTAATTAAATAAAACAAGTAGGAGAAGTAAATCAATATGTTGCAGTAGGGTTTCTGTATTCAGATATTTTCACATGGTATCAAAGCAATTGCAGATCAAGCTGAAGCCATCAGCATAGGGTTGAAGATCTTTTTGCTGCAGGAGGGCAGCTGAAGCTGCACAGAATCAACAAGAGGCAGTGCAACACCAGAGGGACAATGCAGGCCCTTCATGGGTGACGCAGAGCCAGTATGCTCACGTAGAGCTAACACAGGCCCAGAGGGGTGATGCAGAGCTTGTCAAGCTCATGTTGGGCTGACGCAGGCCCTAGAGGGTGACACAGTCGAAGAGAGAGTGACGTTGTGCCAGTTGCCATGGTCGGAGGTGCAGTTCCTGATCTTCAAAGTTGTTGGTGGGTCATCGGTTTTGTCGGTGCAGAACAATGCCTAGAAAAGTTGACAAAGTAAGGGGAAACAGTCCCTCAGCAAATTTTCTTGCCAAGAAATTTGAGATTCGATCAAGAGGAGTGTTCGTAGAGGGCTAATTCGACAGAATTGGCGGAGAATATCCGGGGGGGAAATCACTTTTCAGAGGGAGCATACTCTCTAGAGGGTTTATATCACCAAGAAACCCAAATCTAGTCTATTGCTGAGTGCAACAACAATAGAAAGGAGAAGATCAGTTGCTTTGACAGTTTGAGCAGAGATGGCCCTGTATGGACTAAGAGATCAGGATAGGTTAGACGGTGTGTCTAAATTTTCCATCTGGAAAGCCAGAATCCTGACAGTCATTGAGGAGTATGGCATTAGAGACCATGCTGAGAATGTCCTGGCTGTGTCGACCAATGTTGATGCTTTGAAGAATTTCAATGAAAATCGGACGCGGGCTAAATGCATGATCATGGATGGAGTGAAAGATCATGTGGTTCCACATATTTCCGAGAAGAAGATGACAACCGAGGTGTGGACGACATTAACCACATTGTATCAAGGTAGCTCCGTCTAGAGGAAGATGCTTCTGGATAATCAAATGCGGATGTTCCAGATGCACAAGGGAGAGGAGATCAATCCCTTCCTCTTTAGATTGCAGACTATCTGAGACCAGCTAATTGCCATGGGGGCAACTCCTGATGATGGACTCATGGTGAGGATTGTCCTGAATGCAATCACCGATGAGTGGGAGACCTTTGTCCAAAGTATCTTGGGTAGAGCACAACTCCCAAATTGGGGGGACATGTGGGCAATCCTTCGTCAGGAGGAGATCGTGAGGATAATCAAGAGGGAATTTAGCAGTGGAGGAGTCAAGATTAAGAAAGAGCAGGAGGAACATACAGCCCTAGCATCTAAGGGAAAAAGGCAGCAAGGGAAGAAGAAGAAGGACTTATCCAAGGTCCAGTGCTTCAAATGTGGCGAATTGGGACACTTCGCCAATACTTGTCCTAAGAAGAAGGGCAAGGAAGATTCATATTCCAAGGCAGCAACAACGAAAAGGGACGATGGCAGCGATGATGATGTGGCCGTGAGTGCTCATGTACCTCGAGAGAAGAGGTGGGGCGATATAGATCTGTAGATTGAGCTATAGATGATGGCGGGATCCTTGAGGTGCCCAAACTCTCGGATCACATACAAGATACGGGAGCCTTAAGACAGTAGCAAGATGAATGGAGTCAGTGGGTGCAGAAGATCATGGAGAAGCAGAGGCAGTGCTGGGACATTGGAGAGTAGAGCAATGCAGGGCAGAGGTAGCAGCAGTGTGGAAGCAACAACGCAAAGGTTGATGGGGACTTCAACAACGCAGTGAGGCAGTGCTTATGCAGTGCTAAGCAACAGGCAACGCAGAGCTTCAGAGAGACAACGCAGAGCAATAACAAAGGGTGCTTCAGTGATGAGATGCGGCCAAACTGACTTGTCTGTCAGTTATTAGGTGATTATCCTTCAGTTGCTTACTTCTCAGAAACTGAGTTGCGGTGCAACAATTAGCAGTGGCAGTGCTATAGGCAGCATGATGCAGCAATTTGAGGGGGAGCTGCAGTACAAATGTTGTAGTGATTATGGCAGAGTCATGAGAAGCAGTACAAAAAGCAGTAGCACAGTGAATGGAGGGCAGTAGGCCAAGCATCAGCAGTGCAGGGGACCGATGCCAGAGATCAGAGTAACACTTCTGGAGTGAAGTGCTGCTAGAGCACATTCTTCGCTAAGAGGGAGTGTTGAGATTTCGGGTAGCATCGGATGTGCTCTAGCTCCGAAACTTTGTGGAGGGGCTAGAACACATGGTATCTCCAAGACCCAAAAATCATTTGAAGAAATTCCACTCGGTGTAAAAGTTATTCAAATAATTAATTTTTTTTAATGGGGACCCTATGTCTAATTTAGGGAAATTAAAAAATTAAATTGAATTAATTTACACATGTGGTGAGAATGTTCTAAGTGACGCAGATCAAGCTTTTTCTAATCTTAGACGTTGACTAGATATTAGATCACGACCATTGATTTCTCAACGAGAAAAGTATTAAAGGAAGACTCGGGGTCAGTTGGAGGACACACACAGAGCAGTAACACTTGAGCTAAGTCGAAATTCTAGGGCATGGTTTGCTGAGAATTTTCGAGTGAGCTTGCAGTGCTAGTGAGGGGCAGATAGGAAAGGGATGTTCTGATCCGAGGTCGAGGATACATAAGCAGAGAGGCATAATCGTAGCAGGTAGCGCAGAGGCTAGAAGGAGTGACGCGGCCCAGCCAGGCTGATGTAGAGCCAACGCAAGGGCTGATGCAGGCCCTTTCAGGTGACGCAGAGGCAGCGCTGAGACCTTCAAGGTGACGCAGGGGCAGCGTGAGGCTTAGGGCTGAATCAGAGGTTGGAAAGACAACACTGGGGTTCCTGTGGGCCAAAAAGGGCTCGTATTCAGTAATTCCCTTGAGGATTTGAATCAGCCATATTTTCTATCTCCACGTGATAAGGTACAACTGCAGTGAAATTCTCTATCGGGAAAACCACTACTGGTGCCCATGATGTATTCAGATATTGCTTAATAATAAAACCCTCTAAGAGTTGTTGCACCAGTTTTCCCGCATTGGGTTTTTCCGGGGACATTGTCCAAAAAATACTGTGTCCTTTGTCATATGTGTGCTATGTTTGAGTAAATGATCGGTATATGTGTAGGCTGCAGTTTTTTTTGCTTTGACATTTTTTTGAATACTCAGTTAAATAAATTGTTAATTAAATCAAACAAATAGCAAAAGTAAATCAATATGTTGCAGTCGGGTTTCTATATTCAGAAATTTTCACAAAGCCTAGATAAGAATGGAACAATACACTCCCCCTTTTGCATTTGCACCATCCTCAGTTTCTGCTCTAAGTACATCTTCCGCTGCTCGGAAGATCCTTCATACATTGCTACCAAGGCTTCCCACATTTGCCTAGTTGTGTCCTTGCCGGCTATGTGGGACACTATTTGATCTTTTACTCCATAAAGGAGCAGCCTTTTAACCTTCGCCATGTCAGCCTTGTACTTCTTCAGCAGATCTGGATCTATAGGGACAGCTACCATACTAGTCACGAAAATCTTGAGATCGTATTCATTTAGAAGGCATGTAATTCTCACCTTCCAGATTACATAGTTGGAGGCTCCCTCCAACCGGTCCTGATCGCAAAGCCCCTGAGCTTCCATTTCTGCTGAAAAGAATATGTCGAATATGCCCCCTCTCTTCCCCCTCTGCGTAGCACTGGACTGGCTTATTCAATCCTTGTTGGAGATTGTATATCTGCCACTTGGATCTGCTGCTCGGATCTCAAAAAATAGAATTCCCCGGCTAGGAATTCCTGAGGAAGAAAATTACCTCACTGTGCTTCTTCTCTCTCTTCTGACGACTTTATGCCCAGCAAATTGCTTGCGAAAAAACGGTGTCCCACCAGCTCTACACTGAGGCTCTATGCTACTCCCTCTCGCCTAGCAAAAATCTCGATTTGGAAGCCCTATCTCTCTGTCGACTCACTCAGAGAGATACTTTCCGCGAAACTTTAGCCCTCTGGCCTATACTGTGAAATCCCTCTAGGGATTCGAACTGCTGCCTTCTGCAGCTATTCGACCTCCTGCTCAACACTGGATCTGCTCTTCTTGCTTCACCTGCATTGCTCAAGAAGCTTTGATACCATGTGAAGGTTCCAAGTCTGGAATCCTACTACAACCAACTGAAGTTACTTCTCCTACTTTACTAAAATGAACAATTTATTTACAGTGTTCTACTGAAAATACCGAAGCAATTAATACTGCAACCTTCACTTAATTAATTAATATGAGGAAACAAGAAACTGAGCAAGAAAGAAAAACATCACATAGGACACCGTTGTTTTTGGACAAATGTCCCTGGAAAAACCCAATGCAGGAAAACCGATGCAACAAATCTAGGCTTTTATTATTATGCAATAATTTCCAGAATACAATCTGGAATGCATTTTTGGCTATCTCTGCAGAGAATATGACTGACAAAGAGTTAGTGAGAAAAACCTCACATTGACACTAGAATCCCAACTGGCCAAAACCCTGGATGGAAAGCCCTCCACTGCCTCTGCGCAATCACTGCATCACTCTGCATGGGGATTACGTGGCTTCTACGTTCTGGCTCTTTAGCTGGCTGGATTTAACCCTCTAACCCCTCTATTCTCACACCTCGGCTTTCTGGCACTGGATCTGATTGATCCTTAGCGGGAACTCGAACCTCCTCTAGGCTGCTTCGCTACCATTGTTGGCTCTATGCAGTCTCTGCGTAGCTACTATGCTGCCTCTGCTGGTACTACTCTTTGTCTTCTCTGCTATGTATTATCCGGCTCAGAAAAATCTCCAACTTGAATTACTACCCCTCTCTGCGAGAATCCTCTCGATTGATCTTCTCCCTGAGCACTGCTCAGTAAAGAATTTCGATCTTTCAATTCTTTTTCCATCTCGGTGTGTTTCCAAATAGCCCTCAAGCCTTCCTTAAATAATGTTCTCGTTGACATTCAACGACCCAGATTATAAGTTAATCAATGGCTAAGATCATTTTGACTTGATCCTCATCTTCTTCCAGAATTTACACCCACAGTTTAGATTAATACCCATTAATTATTTTAATTTCGTAAGTTTAGACTTAGGGTCCCATTAAAAATAATTAATTT
The DNA here is from genome assembly GCA_034641835.2 of Pinus albicaulis. NCBI lineage: Eukaryota > Viridiplantae > Streptophyta > Pinopsida > Pinales > Pinaceae > Pinus > Pinus albicaulis. The sequence goes on along the minus strand of JAXQQM020089783.1, from coordinate 4,963 downwards.
ATCAAATAAAACTGTCCCCGGGTGGAATTTCCCCAAACGATTTCTGGGTTATCCAAGATACATGTGTCTAAGCCTCTCCACAAAATTTGAGACTTAGAGCACATCCTATGCTACCATAAATCAACAAGCAGGACCTCTTTGGCATCTACACTTGCATTACACAAGTGTGCAAGAGAAAAAAATATAGTCTTCCACTATCTCCTCCACATCGAGCAGTCTAAGTAGTTGTAGGGTTTCCAATGTCACCAACCCTATTTTTCTTCTATCATCAAAAGCACAAGAACAAGTGCTTCTTTTTCTTCTCTATGGTTTCTCTCAAAGAAACTTTATGATTTTAGAGTTTGGTTTTTTAAGCTTTAGCTTAGATTTATACTTTCTATATTTTGTTTTTTTATAAGAGCCATCTTGGCACTCCCACTTTATATAAATATCATTGTACATAGTAGTGCCATTGACCTATTTTAGTGGACATTAATGAAATTATCTTTTCTCAAACCTTGGTTGTTCGTGTCATCATAGGGCAAGCCTTAATCCTAATATTTTCCTTGCATTAACATAAGAATCTTACCGCACTAAATGAGTGTGAATTACAATAAACAAGAGATACATATAAAAGATACAAGTTTGGTTAAGCTTTCATATCTTATAAGACAAGATCGATGTGATTGTGAATCAATGAAAATACTCTCTTGCCCTTTAGGCTTTTATATATAGAATAGTTTATGGAGGTTAGAAATAGTAAAGTGGACAAGGTCAATAAGTAGCCATCTTAAGAAAACTAACTAATTATTAGATAGGCCACATTGTTGAGATTTTGTGTATATGGGGTAGCATCAGTTATGATCTAGGTCCCAAATTTTGAGGAAGGACTAGAGTTCACTTGATCTACAAGACCCAGAAATGGAATTGGGAAACTTCATCTGGTTTAGGAGATATTAAACTAATTAATTATTTTAACGTATTTCCTAAGTTAAAACTTAGGAAAATAAAATAATTAAAGTGAATTTAATTAAACATGTGATGAAATTGTCTTAAGTCACACGGATCAAGCTTTCTTCTAATCTTAGCCATTGATTAAAGATTTAATCTTTTCCGTTGATTTGTCAATGAGAAAAGTATAAAGGAAAGGCTTGGGGTCATTTGTAAGATACACAGAGGCAGAGCACTGAAGCTAAGATGAGATTCTAGGGCGGGGTTGCTAAGAATTCTCATAAGTGTTTCAATTGCAGAGAGGGAATTTAGACCAAGGGGATGATATGATCCCAGGGTCTAGAATACACAAGAAGTAGAGAAGATATCAGTAAAGACAGTGCAGAGGAAGGCAACAACAACAGTGGTAGACGGTAGCAACATACGGTAGCAGCAGCAGATGACAGCAGTAGCAGCAGCATACGACAGCAGTAGCAGCAGACGGTAGCAGCAACATACGACAGCAGTAGTAGCAGCAGTAGTAAGGACAGCGTGGTTTTCAGGAAGCCTTCAGGGGTTGCGCAGAGACCCTTAAGGGCAGAATAGTGACTACGTCACCCAGTCTGGGGTAACACAATCCCTTCTAGTGACATCGCTGAGCATTTGGAGGCCATCCAAGGTTGACGCAGAGCCCAATAGGGGCTTCAAAGGTTGACGCAGTGTCTTTTAGAGGCAGATCTGGGGTTTCTAGGCATAGATCTAACCGAGTTTTGTAAATCCCATTTGAGGGTGTGGATCAATCAGTGTTTGTGGTCTTAGATTAGCCAGGTGCTGCAAATCTAGAGTTTTCTCTGTAGGGTTTTCTAGATCTGGAACCCAGAGTTGTGTATTCAGAAATATTCTTAATAATAGAGCCTTCCCGCATCCAGAGACCGGTTTTCCCACATTGGGTTTTTCCAGGGACAGTTTGTCCAGAAATAACTGTGTCACTTTGTCTATGTGTGCATGTGCTTATTCTAGATCTGAATTGGTAGAGATCTGTTATGTGTTTTTCTTTGATGTTAACTTGAATTTATTTAGTTGATAACTTGTATAAGTAGGAGAAGCTTAAACAGATTAACATACATAATTTCTGAATAAGAATTAAGATTCAAAAATTTCTACACACGTGTAGTGCTCCAACTCTAAAGTGAGATGTCAACTTCTAAGGCAAGCACATCTATCAAGCAAGGGTCCAAAGTGAGCACTCTAGAAGACAAGGTCCAATGCTCTCCTCATGAGGTATTTAATGCACCAACGTTGCCTCTTAGGTTATGCACTCCTTTATGTCCACCACACCTTCATGAATGCTTCTCAACCCAAGCATACTACAATCAAGCAAAAACCTCCATGTAGCAACCAAATGATCTTATACTAATTGCTACCTCCTAAATTGTACGCGATGATAAAATCCCTAATTCACAAGGTACAACCTGGGGGTAACCTCTAGGAGGGTCACCACTGTTACCGCAAAAACCTACCCTCTACTGCTTTAGGCTGCCTCTCTTTTGGCTCAAGGAAGGTATTCCCTATTAGGATTACCAAGACCAAGCAATGAAGCACAACGTGAAGTTGAGAGTAGGCTTGTTAAAACAGGGTTTGGAGTTTTTAGGGTTTTTTATAATAGGCGATGGAAGGACATTAAGATTGATTCCAAATCCAAATTTGGCAATGAATTCAAGGTGAATCAAAACGACAAATGAAGTTAAGAAGAACTTAGAATACCCTCCAAGGAGTTGACTTATTTCCTTTAGAGATTATAGTGAGGGATTAAGGTTCAAGAAGAACATGTAATTGGTTGTCTAAATAGATAAAGAATGAACTTCAAGGTCTAAAAACCTAGGGCTTTAATGTAAGACAACCTTCACCCTCCAAATCAATTATGACTTGATAAGATTACTTAATACTTCAACTAAGGAACCATAAGGAAAAACAAAGCACGGTATCAAGTACTTACTACTCACCAAATAAATAAAGGAGAATACGAAATACCCTAAGCTTCTTCCTTCTACATTGCAAAACGCTACCCCTTAATGGATTGATTTGTAAATCTTGTAGAATACTTGAGAAATTTTACTATTAATCTTCACACACCAAATAGAACCAAGTAAGAAAAGCTTCGAGGATTGAAAACATTCACCACAAAGAAAAAACCCTTAACACCATAATTTCTCCAAGAAAGATATATCCATCTGGCTTCAAAAAGAGAGATCTCACAAGTATCCAACAATGAGTTCAAATGAAGAGGTGCATCTCTTTATATAGATGATCTTGTAAACCCGATTTACAATGAAATAATAATTTCTCATGTCATTCTTTAGATCTAGTCTAAGAATAAAATATAACTAAATAACCTATCACAACATTAAAATAATAGTGGTCAAGCCACATGTGCAATGAATAAGATGAAGTAAAGCCCCAAAGTGGGGCCCTCTCATCCAAAGAAAGGTGAATGCTTGCCCCATCTATCCTCCCAAGGATCTCTAGCAGGAGTAGATTCTCCATGAGTCTCTCCAAGGTGAAAATCAATCCTCCCAAGTGTAGAAATTTGCTGAATAATGATTAATTATTCACCGAGACTATCCTGATCACATACAATTCGAATTTATATGCAACACATAATCTCTTCCACTCAGATCATCACACATGCGGAAATAAAACAAGCGATACCACATCAAATCATCATACACATTAGCACAGTATGTATGGGGAAAGCTTATAGCTGAAAACCCCACAGCTATTGTGTATATTATAATGGAGAAATCATGTAACAAACTCAGTACAATACTCCTCACAAGTACTCAGTACTTTCTCATGAAGTTACACACAAACTAGCTTGGTTTTGAACAGGTTACTGGTTCAAAAATCACCGCCAATTGCCTTGCCTCTATTGCACAATCATGGCCTGTCTATATAGAGATCCAAGGTTCGAATCTCCTTGGCTTGACAGCGCAATCATCATGGGAAATTTCTCCAAGTGTGGTGCAAATCTCATGCACAACTGATGTCGCCACTGATAGCTAACTCCACCCTTTCATCTACCTCTTTCACTGGTCTCCACTGAACTGATCATGCACTGTAGTGAACTGATGTGTTCTTGAGTTGAATAATGAGTTACTAATTAATCAATTAAATAATATTTAATTCACTCCACTCATAACTAGTTGATTAGCTAGTTAAACTAATCTCAACCAGTTCAACTAAATTAAACCGAACACAACTCCACTAGCTGTCTCATTAACTCCACCAAACTTCTACCACTGAATTCCTAACTGAAGTCAACCATGCATGATGCCATCAAACCCTAGGAATAACGTAATTCCTCTGTCAGATGCATGAGCCACTTCCAAGGCTCGAACTGAAGTGCTCCAAGAGAGTAAAATGAAGTTTATAGTCCAAATATTATTAAGGGTAAATAATATTTGACGTCCCTATTTTTAGGATAGGCAGTCTAAAAATAGACTTCGACCTATCGACCTATAGGTCACAAAAATAGAGGTCCATCTATTTTTACCAACATGACCAATACTCCAAGAATAACATACTGCAACCCCTGGATCATGCTCCATATGTCTAAAAATAGACATAGTCTATAAATAGACTTTGCGCCATAATTTGCTTGCGGGCCCACTTAGTGAAGGCGACTTCATTTCACTAAGCTCCATCATCTTGCTGCATTTTCAACACTCCCTCTCAGCAAGATATGGATTATCTGCAACCCCTATCCTGCCTCTGTGGAATTCAAACTTGCTCCGGTGAGCGCCTTCGTCAGGATGTCTGCATCCTGATCCTCCGTGGGAACATATGAAAGCATCATGTTTCTCCGCTGAACACAATCTCTGATATGATGGTACCTGATGTCGATGTGTTTGGACCTATCATGAAATACTGGATTAGCCGAGAGTTTAATGCAACTCTGGTTATCATAGTAGATCATTGTAGGCTCCAAATGCAACCTGAACAAACCTGCGAGGATCTTCCTCATCCAAATAGCCTCGCATGCAGCCAAGCTAGC
>JAXQQM020062449.1:0-52592 GCA_034641835.2 Pinus albicaulis | reverse complement strand
CTACTATCTTTGAGGTCCTTCTCCTATGCATAAATGAGTATGCCCTTTTTTCATGATAACATGAAGCCATATAAAGTAGTCACCTTTTTTAGATAAACGTTTTAGAATTCATATCATCATTACAATATTAGACACTACTAAAATTAAAAAAATATAGATAGGAAAAAACTATTGAATTTAATTCCAATGTATAACCTATTCATTATTGTTTATTGGATAAAGTAGTGTGCCTTCCTCATCACCCATTTTAGTTCATTGCATTGTCATGTCTCCTAGAGATATAATTATGTTGGGGTCATTGTTGCCACATGTTTGACATGCATCTAAGAATAATGCTTTAACACTCACTTTATTTACTTTTGAAGCATGTTAATTTATTAATACCATAATCAGTTTTTGTGGTATGATAAAGAGTAGATAAAATTTCTAATGGTCAAACATTGAATTTTATATGTATTCATAATTCGTTGAATTAAATGATTTTTATAAACGTTTTGAAGTGATATTGAAGAGGGGAGTTCTATGAGGAGGACACGATGCACCCATATCCCTCTTGGTTGAAATTAATATTTATTACATATTACTAAATATAGTAACTAATTTTTTTAAGTTTGTTAATTTATAACTTTGAAGACAAAACTTCTAAACATTGATATGGACATTCAAGAAAATTTGGAATATGCAATTTAAACATAAACATTTTTTAATGAAATATTTATAACTTATTTTTTTCAAGTTTAAACTGATTTATGTTATTTAATTCCATTTATATTATCATTTGAATTTATGTGTATTCTAATTAGTCCATTTAGTTCATTTTAAGTATCAAAGTGATTTGTCTCATGGTAAGATTGTACTTATCTTCTTAGTCCATAAAACTGGAAATCCAAATGAATCTTTTGTAAAATTTTACTTCTTGAATATTGTAGATTCCATATTCATGGCTCGATGGTGACTACATAATGATTTTACTTCTTGAATATTAAAATTTCCATATTCGTAGCTTGATGGTGAATCTTACATAATTTTCATTATTTTTTATATCAATATATTCATATTGTTATACTAAATTATAAAGAATATGTCTAGTTAAATATAAAATTGATAATTTAAAAATGATATAATTCAAATAATAATTTAATGGATTCATAATATGGAAATATTCTCAAGATGAATTGTTGCTTATATTTATATCAATATATTCACATTGAAGTATTAAAATATTTATTTAAGTGACAAAACATGCAGATTTCTAAAGCAATGATAATTGATGTTGAGGAAGATGACTAAGAATATGGGTGAAACATGATATATAGTGTACTCTGGTGTCTGGAGGGAATACATACATATAAATTGTGAAACATGCAAAATTAGGGATATGTTTATAGATTTGTGGGTTACATCATCAATAAATAAATTGGTGGACACAAATGTGAAATATTAAGGAAATGTTTGGGGAATGAAGCAAGTAAATGGTGATATAGGGGATTATAGAAACAAATATCCCTTGAATAAATATAAATGGAGTTTTTATAATGAAAATGACCCAAACTCAAGTGACATGCATGTCATGTTGAGGCCATACGAAAATGTTAAGTGAGTTATGGCTAGAAAATAGGTTAGAAAATATTAAAAAAGGATAAATATATTCAATGTTTAGTAGTGGAAAAATGTTTAACAAATATATTATTCAACATGCAGATAAGAATCTCAATAAATACATTAAAAGTGATATGGGAAGTATAAAAAAAAATGAGATCATGAGACTTTTCTTCAATTTACTTCTTTTAAATACTATCATGTTGGATAACCATGGCCACAACTTACTTCTCATTGGTAGGAATATAATGAAAATAAGATATTATGGGAAGGTTCTTTATAATAAATCATGGCACAAGGTACATAATATTCCTCAAAGCATAATTTTTAACTATTGTTAGTGGTTCAATTAAGGACATAGGAAGGTCATTCATGGTAAAACCAATATATGAAAAGAACATGCACACATTATGGTTTCCATAAAAAATTATGGATACAATTGTAAGAGATAATTGAAATTTATCATTAAACCAAGTATGCCCAAAAGAGAAAAGATGCCACCTATGGGATTGTGATTTCAAACTTACACTTGAATATATTTTCTTAAAAGAGATCAATTAATATCTTAAAAATCTCAATGCCTAAAATAACAAAACTTTTCTATAATAAATATTAACCCATATATATATAATTTAATGTTAAATATATAGACATTAATGTGTTTAGTATACATTGATAGATTTTATTATAAATATTAATAAAAATAAAACATAAAAGAGAACAATGACAAGGATATATACTTGCACCATACATTAAACACATTAATGTGCTATATTAAAAAATTACTCAATAATAATAATGATGGGCAAACATATATTATCATAATAATAGGGAGCCATCATTAAAACATATAAATTCCCTTATTAAAGCATATACACTTTTTAACATGCATATAGAATATTAAAAAGAAAAAATGTGCAAAAAATAGGGTTTTCCCTTGTGGTTTCGATGGTGTTTTTTTTTTTTTTTGTGGTGGTTTAGTCATTATTTTGTAGGGCTGTTTTCCTATAGTGGTTTTCTATGGTCTTTTTCATGTGGTGAATTTCACTAGAATTAATTAATTTATGAAGAAATAAATAAATTTTAAATATTCAATTTTCATTTAAAAAGAATTTTTCTTAGAAAAATAATACAATGATAGAAAACCTATCTCTATCACTAGACATCATGTATACCTCGTTCAATATTTGGGCTTCTCGGTCAAGATTTTCAGATCTTGGCCGAGTTTTTCTCCTGGCCGCAGTTCATCTCCTGAGTTGACTTGTTAAGTTCGCAGTTTGAGAAAAAATGGCATTGACAGACTTCAGAAAGATATTTTAATACTTTAAAAGGCTTGATGAATCCTATAGCTCAATTGAGCATCATTTTTAGAATTTTGGCATTGTTTGTGTTTTGGGTGGGAATTTAAAAAAAAAGTATCTCAATTGAGCACCTAAGTAATAGTGGGTTACATAGGAGCTTTATTGAGGTTTTTTATTATAGCTTGATTGGGAAATATTTAAGCTCTCAAATATCTCAATCGAGACCTAAAATATTGCTAAATTTAGCACTTAAAAAATTCTTGATCAAGATACCTTTTTTCCCTTCCACCCTAGGTGATTTCCAAAAAATGTAATCAAACTTCGAGGTCTCACCCACAATGCACTAAAATCTGATTCCCTAGGGTTGGATGTTTGACAAAATTGTATCATCACTTAGATGGGCCTCATTTTCCAAGCCCATTAGTGCAACTCAGTCGATAATTGTTAGTTAAAACAATTGTTGGATAAACGCCAGTGGGGAGATGAATACTATGTCGATGCATCATCCATTGAATTGCCCATGGCATGCTATTGGGAAATCCATAAATTCAACAATGTGGTGACGGATAGTCAACAGGAATTTTTCCAGCATATAATGAGATAAAAAAATAAACATTATATGAATATTATGTCGAGTATATGAAACCAAAATCTATCAGATGTGCAATAAAGTTTTTTTGGACATTAAAATTAAACGATAGAAATCCAACAATGGGCATGAGATAGTTGATAGGAAATATGAGGATGAACTAAAGGCTATGTTGTGCATCCAACTAGGGGTTTTTGACATGTTGATGTCATAATTTTGATGTAATAATCTAATCACTGTGGTGTACAATCAACACCCTTCCGACCTTGATGTCTTAGAAACCTAATGGGTTATTCGATGGCCTAGATTTATATCTAATGGAATACAGGGGTGAATCTAATGACTGCTCTATTTATCCAACAATTTTTGCATTATAAATCTAATGGTTAATGGATTATTAAAAAAAATGATGTTCACAAAACCAAGATCCCCGATGTCGAGAGGCACTATTGGATCGATCGAGAGGTGATTTTTTGGGTAGTCTTTTGCACTTGATACCTAATAGTATGACACCAAGTTGAACCAATGGTGGGGAAAACCCATCCCATCATATCATTCAACCATTGTTAGCCTACTCGCAAATATGCATTTGATATCATGAAGCAGTTGTAAACCCCTCTCTCCTATGTTTGATAATGTGCATCACCCCCTAACTCCCATGCATTTTAATTAGATTTTAACTCCCTATGTGATGTGATGACCCACACTCATTCCATTCAATGGTTGATGTGTCACGTCAACTAAGAATATGTGGCTTTTATAACACATTCCTTTCGATCAAGTGATATAATTTAATGATAATGAGCGATGAAGATCAACAACTACCTTGATCGATGTAGATAAATTATTGTTGTGATATATCAGAATGATAGGTGTGAGGGAATTAAAAAGCATGATTGTATATTGATTTTGTGGTAGCTAATTCATAGGATGATAATTCTTGAAGGAATCCTCTTTCTCAAAATGTATCTTGGGTAATTGCACAAGAAAGTTATCAAGCTTGTTAGGGATGGAATATATATTAGGTATGGATTGAAGTTTTTGGGAGCTATGTTTGTTTTGTAAATGTTTCTTGTATTAGTTAAGATAAAATTCCTTAGAAAATCTATAATGGACTACTAATTCTGATATGTCCTTGACTGATTTCATCACATATGGATTTTACAGTTTTAGGAATTTGGATTTTGGAAACAAAAATTACATATGAAAAAGGTTAGAAAAAAATAAGAAGTCTAGGGTTTGTAAATCCTAGTAGTTTAGAAGGCTTGATCAGAAATCCCTAGGGTTTGTGGATAAAACCCTAGTGCTAGACTTAATTCTATGTTTCTACTAAAAAAAAAAAACCTTTCTTATGTAAAGAAGGAATAACATCATGTTGAATCAAGAACACATAACTATTAGTAACTAGAGTAGTTAGGTTTGAATTTAGAACAATTGTTCAAAAAGAAGTCCTGAATATGAAAACTCATTTTGTCATGCCAATAATAAAAACACAAAGATTTAAGAAAAGAAGAGCTTCTCTCAAAGTGAGTTTTTCTCCCACTGCAAGATTACAAGGAGCATGAATACAAATATCAATGTAGAAAAAGTATATAAATAGTTACGCATATATAATAGATAATATTAAGTATAAAAAAATTATACTTTTATCATGGCATCCTATATTATGCACACTTAAGTCTAAAGCTTGAACATAGAAGTTTGAAGCTTAAAGGTAAAGACTCAATCAGTGTCTTTATCACATTGATACTCACACACAATGTCTCTATCTCCACTTAGGTCATGCAAACCTAATGTGCACAATTAATTCTAAATATTGAACACTAAATCCTGAAGCTTAAAGGGCAAGCATAAATCTTGAACACTAAACCTTCAAGATTAAAGACATAGACTCATATACACGACCACACCGATTAGCTATTGGTATGCCCTATAAAATGCTAACAACTGAATTTTTTTATTTGTGGAAGTTAAATAGTGACTCTATGTTCCATTTTGAGAGCTTTTAAGTAGTTTTTTTTAGTGTTCATACATTGGTGATAGATCTAGGTATTATAAAATGTGTCTATAATGTATTAGTTTGATTACAAAAACATAGTATTTTTTGTTGGATATGAAAATATATATTCATACTTGATTATGAAAGCCACCAGGTTTGAGCCTTTCAAGTGTTAGATATCCTTCCTTTTTACTTGTGGGAAAATTATGATTTTTTTCAAAATGCATCTCCTATATAATAATATTGTTATTGTTATTTCTTGAACTTTTTGAAAGTTGAGAAAGTTTTTTCCTTTCCAAAATACATTTAGTTAATAGTGATTTTTTTTTTAAAATAGTTAAACATGATTTATAAAATTTTTAAAATTATATAAATAATAATCTAAGTTATAAGTATACCACATCATTAATTAATTTAATAATAAAAATAACTATAACTAAACAAGTTTGACTTTCTTAAGAATAATATAAAACATACACATTTATAATAAATAGATAATTTAAAATTTATATTAAATTTACTTTTAAAACTCAATAAAGACATGATATTTAAATAATGGTAAGAACAAATATAAAAAAAATATGGAAAAGGGTATTGACTTCATACGAGTGCTCCGCAACATTATACACCTTAATGGTACTATAATATATATTAATAAAATAATTTACCTTTACATTTATAAAAAAATTTGGATGTGAAAATAATTTTATGGTCAAAATTCAAAAAGACAATAAACTACTTCAAACAATATTCACACTGAACCTTTTACTGAACCAAATTTCAACCTATTTAAGATTTTCCAGCTATTTTAGAAAATGCTTGGGCTCAGCCTAAATGTACTTGATGACTGTTTTGACCTAGGCAAGTGTAAAATTTACAATATTCCGGAAATTTCGCAAACATCACGGATTTTAAACAATTAATTTTACTCAAATTTTTAAAACATTCCAGAATTATTAATTGATAGATCCGGTGTTTTCCAACAAAAATTACAGATCGCACAGCGAGGAAGCACTGGGAGCATTAAAAATTTAAGCGAAACGTCGACCATGTGATGGATGAGGTCTAAACTATGGTACAGAGGTTCAGTCACCAGTGATGGATTAGGTCTTAACAATGCCATGGATGAAGAAAAAGTTGGAAAGCCACGAGATTGCTATAAACATAAAAGAGAGACAGTCCAATCTTTCTAAAAGCATATGAACACAATATAAGTTGTTTTCTTTTAAACGATGGCCCAGTCAAGAATCTTTGTTAATTAGCAATTTCCCCATTCATGTGCTCCCAGGGCTGCATATGTATGGTAATTTATGATCCTGCTGCGTAATTTGTCGCTCTCTTGGGCGCTCGAATAACATAATAAAACCAATGGGGAGCCGTATAACCAATTCATAAACTATTCTAAAATTGAGTTTGTATTATCCTATATTTTCTCAATCTAAACCATTCACCAACTATTATGAAACTATTTTAATGGTAAGGTACACCAGCTTTCCATTTGAACTCGACATTATATATTCCAGTGTTTTTCTACTTGAAAAAAAGTACACCAAGTTATTTAAAATGAAATAATTTAATATTTTATTTTTAAAATACTGATGTTTGAGAGTGTAAACCTATTGGATCTAACTTTATTTAAATAATTTTTTCTGAGAAATCACACTATAAAATATAATATGTAGTTATTATAGTTCCAAAAGTGTAGATTCTATGTTTTATGATGTGATTTATTAAAAGAATTTATTTGAATATTGATTTTTCTCAAATTCAACATCAAAATTATGAATAAATATTAACTAATTTTAATTCTAAATAATAAATTAATCAACCAAAATATTCATAATATTTCAATGTAAAATATCTCAATATATCTTTACTCATAGATTTCTAATTACAAGAAAACAAGGAAAAAACCAGCTTCTAATTCAAATTAAATTAAAAATAATTAAATTGATAAGTAAACTTTAACTTTCCATTGAAAAAGTGGATTGGGCATGGATATAGGCATGGACATGTTAGGTGAATAAAATATCATGTTAATTGGTGTTTAGGTATAGTTGAAAAAAGTAGTATATTTTTTAAAATTAAATATTAAATATCATGTATTAAGTTAATGATTTATTTACTATCTTTTTATTTTATTTTTTGAATATTGCAATATCTTTATTCAAAAGATAAAATAGAAAAAAAAAAAATTAAAAATTAAGTTATCACATGATGCTTAATACTTAATATTGATATATTTTAGCTAATTTTCTAGTATCATAAATTCATATATTTATAAAATTAATAAACATATGTAACTAATAAAATTATTAAATTATTATTTATAAATAACATCATAACTTAGAAAAGGAAGTGGGTTCACTTTCCTTCTTGTAAAAGCTATTTGCATTTTGAAATTGTTTAATGCAAACTCAATTATGTGTTGGCAAGTAACTAAAAATTTTAAAAGCCTAATCATTGATGATGAATGGTTATATGTTGGCAAGTAACTAAAATTTTTAAAAGCCTAATCATTGATGATGAATGGTTATAGATTATTTAATGTTAGGAATTTCTACTCATATAATAAATTGTTATTTCAAACTATAAAAAAATCATCAACCATTTATAATTATTATAAATTAGAACTATAAACATTTATCAACCACTAATAATTATATTAATTTATATAATTATAGTGTTTAACTAATTTTACATATTTCGTGAAATTAAATTTTTTAAAAACTTAAATCATTTATGAAATAAGAATCACTAAACTATATACTCATTACTGTTATTCAAACTGCAAATAAATGGTTAACATATAAAAAATATTATAAATTATTATTCAAATTGTAAATATTGATCAACTATTTAATTTAATTTAAATGATTCAAATAATACATATTCCATACATAACAACTTATATGGCTGGGATAAAACATATTTCCTCTGTCAACGAGTTCACATCAGTGTAATAATTTATAATATTTATAATTCACTAAGCCGGCAGGTTCTCACTCGTCTTGCCAGCAAGTTCACACCAAGTAACTTGCCAGCAAGTATAATTATTCAGACCAAGTAAGTTCACAGCACGTTGCCAGCAAGTATAATAATTCATAATTGGCCAAACCAACAAGTTCACATCAGTGTAATAATTCATGATTCACCAAGGCAGCAAGTTCTCACTCGTCTTGTCAGCAAAATCAAACTAGTTTAATAATTCATCACTCACCAAACGTGCAAGTTCTCACTAGTATTCTAAACACTGACTGCTACTTTCTATTCGTAAGGAATAAACTTTTGAACTGTCGGATATTATTGCACGACACTGCGAAACCTCTTCCTATCTTTTCCACAAAGCAGGCACACATTTCTGTGCAATCAATATCAGTCCATTCCACTGCTGGCATTCTAGAATGTTTTATCATATTCCACCACCCTGTACATAACAAAAATTACACAGCACATATATATTTTTGAATTATTGCAAACTAGCTGTACTTGTCTACATTACTTGTGTGCTTGTTTACATCACACAGTAAAATAATAGAAACTAGCATAACCAAAAGGTAGTTGGTATAAGCCAATATCAACCACAAAACAGGAAAGCCCAGGAAAGCTTTTCATGGACATTTCGGTTAAAATTATGTAATCAATATCTGTCAATTTCTGAAAGTTTTATCATATTCCTCTAGTCTGTACATAACCAAAATACATCGCACATATATTTGAATTAGTGCAAACTGACGGTACTTGCTTACATCACACACAGTAGAACTGATAGAAACGAAGAATCCCGAACTAAAGGCCTCTCAGCTATTATGATTCTGCACATTCTTTACATGCACAAACAGCCAAACCAAAAACAGAAAAAACATTGTGTAGGGTTAGTCTCTAGGCTCCTCAGCATCGGTTACTATATATAGGATTATTCTTTCCATCCACAAACAGTCAAACCAAAAACAAACAAACAAACATTGTGTAGGGTTAGTCTCTCAGCTCCTCAACATCCGTTACTATATAGAGGGTTATCTTTATTTAGATTGTAAAATTTTGAAATATCAATAACTAATGATATTTTGTCTATTCTAAAACATTTTTCTGAATCTATAATAAAAAAAAAAAGTTCAACTACGTAACTCTTCAGCATCAATTACTATAGATAGAATTATTCTTACTTCTATTGTAGATTTTTGAAATACCTAATAATTAATGATATTTGGTTTAATCTAAAATATTTTTAAAATCTAAAAAATGTGAAGGTTTCAAAGAGTAGAAAGAATGTAACCCAACATAGAAAAACAGAGTATGCAGACATGAAAGGGAAGGGAAGGAAACCCTAAAAGCTAGCAAAACCAATCACATGTTGAAAATATTAAAGTCACCTGCTAGTCTTGAGGAGGAAGAAAACGAGTACAAAGGCAGCAGCAGGAGAAGTGTATGCGTACACAACACTACGCAATTAAATAAGGATGGAAGAACCGTAGGAGTGAAATTAATTGTTATGGGCTGTAGCCACAGAGTGCAGAGGAGAAATTGATTATGGTGATGGAGAGAGCCGTTTTACAGTGGAACGAAGATTTTCCCATAGATCTGAACTACGGAGGAGAAAAACTAATTAAAAGAGTCATTTCGGGCGTTTAAAGCCCTCAACAACCAAAATGGAGAAAATGTGTTTAAACAGCGGAAAGACTTAAAGTTTTTTGAAAAGAGGCAGGACAAGTGGTCCCTACCACTTTAGCGCAAATCGCAGATCACAGTTTTAAGCTGAGTGTCTTGTTGATATGGAAGTTTGCGATGTGCGATCGTCGCGGCATCGCACACCGCACATCGCATATTACAAAGTTGTTATCGCCATATGTTTGATCCGTGATGCGATTATGCGATCGCGCCATCGCAAATCGCACATCGTGCATCAAAAATGTTACCTCCGCCCATCCATATGTTTTGATCGCCAATTTGCGATGCGATCCCATCGCCGATCACAAATGTTACATTGCGTGTTTTCTTTTTGTTTGATCGCGCCATCGCAATATCGCACCATCGCACTTTTCTTTGTACTGCCGATCTGCTAATCGTAGATTGCTGACTACGATGTGGTCCCCACTCGTACGTCGAGCATTTGATTTGTTTTAAGTTCCGGAAAGGTTATTTCCTTTGTAATTTGTTTTATTTCTTTGTTTTATGGTTTGTTCTCGCTGCGCCATATAAAGAGAAAAGGGCCCGAGAGCCCGTGTAGTATGAATGTAATTGTAATGTTATTTTCTTTGTTTGCACAACAGTGCGGGAGAAGAAATACACATCAATGTTGGTTTTCAAGTGACATAGAGTATTATTTTCAAAGGCAAAGAGTTATTTTGTGCACTGCGTCTGTAGTAGTCACTCTTTGTGTTATCCCACTATATTGAGGAAGACTTTTGTAATTGTTTTTTAGTTCTGTTAATGAAATAGAAATAATTTTCATGCCATCTCTGTCTGCAAGAAAAATTCTTGTTTTAATTTCTCTGTGCTTAGAGGAGAGGAGTTTACTCTCTACGTTTCTATTGTTTGGAATTTCCCAAAATTCCAACATGGTATCGGAGCTAGTTCAGACTCTTTGAAGGTTTCAAAGAAGCTGAAGAAAAAGAAGAATTGTTGCAGCATTTTCTCCAGCAGTGTGAAAGCTCAACAGAAGTCAAAAGTTCAGGTATTTCTCAAAGATAACAGAGTTGTTATTTTTAAAAGAGCTTGTTCTTTCAGAGAAGGAAAGAAAGTTTGTTTAAGTTCAGAAGTTCAGTTTAAAATAAATGGTTGGACCAAGTACAGGAATGAGTAATGGAAATACTCACCTTCCACAATTTAATGGAAAAAAGAACTATGATTATTGGGCCATTACAATGAGAGCCCCGTTTGTTCCACAAGATTTATGGGAGTTTGTGGTAAAGATGGTTTTGTTGAACCACTCGATGAGTAGGCTTTTAATGCCTTAACTCAAACAGAAGGATTTCATCGAAGAGCAATAAGAAGAAGGACTCTAAAGCCCCCTACTATTTGTATCAAGGCGCAAATGAGAGTGTGTTTCCAAGGATAACAGCAAGGAGAGATCCAAGGAGGCATGGGAAAATCTAAAACAAAATAGCCTATAAAGGCATGGAGAAAGTTAAGACAAACAAAACTTCACCGTCGTAATACATTTTGAAAATCTTTGCATGAAAGAGTCAGATAATGTAGACACATTTTTTACACATGTGATTGGGATTTTAAATTAGATAATATCCCATGGAGAAACTCTTGAAGAAAGAAGGATTGTAGAGAAACCTTTTAGGAGCTTACCCTCAAAGTTTGATGTTATTGTTACCACCATAGAAGAGACCAAAGATCTCTCAAAGTTCATGGTAGATGAAATTAATGCCTCACTGATAACTCATGAACAGAGATTGAGCAGAGATGAACACTCATCTCTTGAGCACGCCTTCAAGACCCATATGCCTTCAGGAAGAGGAAGAGGTCAAGGAAAAGGAAGAGGAAGAGGCAGAAGCCAAAACAGAGGTGGAAGGAACAACCCTTCACATTCACATGGAAGGAGCAATAGTCAAAGCCAGAGCCAAGGCCAATGCAACAACGAGCAAGGTGGACATCAACACCAACATGCTCATGGATAGAGGTATGACAAATCCAATGTCCAATGTCATTATTGCAAGAAATATGGGCACTATGCCAATGAATGTAGAAAGAAGAAAAATGACATGAAAAACAGGCAAAATGCTAATGTAGCAAAAGAAGAAAAGAACCCAAGTAATGTGCTGTTAGCTTGTAATGTAGCACAGGATAGAGAAGATGATGTTTGGTTCTTAGATTTAGGATGTAGTAATCATATGACTGGAAACACAGCAATGTTGGCCAATCTATATGAAGAAGTAAAATCAGAAGTGACCACAAGGACTGATACTAAAATCTCTGTAAAAGGAAAAGGCAGAGTTAGTATTCGAGCAAGAAATGGGGAGCATAAATTTGTTCATGATGTGTATTATGTTCCAGGTCTGAAATGTAATATTTTGAGCATTGGGCAGCTCATAAACAAAGGTTACAATGTAATATTCAAAGATGATGTGTGCAGAATAAAAGATATACCTCCAAGCAAGAAAATAATTGTTGAAATTCAAATGACCAGCAATAGAATGTTTCCTCTCAAGCTCAATATTGACTTGAAGGAAAAAGGAAATAATGTAGCAGCTGTAACAGAAGAAGCCTTTCAGAAGGAAGCAAAAGATGAAAATTGGTTATGGCATGTGAGATTTGGACATCTCAATTTCGGAGGATTAAAATTGTTGCACAGAAAAGGAATGGTAAAAGGTTTACCATTGATTGAGAAGCCTGACAGCCTATGTGAAGGCTGCATCTTGGGAAAGAAACACAGAGAAAATTTTCCATCAGGGAAAAGCATAAGGGATAAAGTACCCTTAGAGATAATTCACTCAGATTTATGTGGTCCGATACAAACAACATCAATTTCAGGCAGCAACTACATGATGACCTTCATAGATGATTTCACAAGAAAAGTGTGGGTTTATTTCCTAAAATATAAGAGTGAAGTCTTTCAGAATTTTTTCCACTTTAAAGCTCTTGTAGAGAAACAAAGTGGGCAGTACATTAAAGTTATCAGAACCGATAGAGGAGGAGAATATATCTCAAAGGAATTTTTGCGTTTCTGCAGAGAGAACGGCATACACAAACAATTTACCACAAGGTACACACTGCAACAAAATGGAGTTGCTGAAAGGAAGAATCAAAACATAATGGAAATGGTGAGAAGTATGCTAAAAGAAAAATAGTTGCCGAATGAGTATTGGGCAGAAGAAAAAAACTGTGTTGTGTATATTTTAAATAGATGCCCTACAAAAGCTGTGATGAACAAAGTTCCAGAAGAAGCGTGGAGTGGCAGAAAACAAGGAGTCACCCACTTGAGAGTTTTTGGATGTGTGGCATATGCACACATTCCAGACAAGCTGAGGAATAAATTGGATAGTAAGGGGGAGAAATGTATTTTCCTTGGACATTGTGAAGATTTCAAAGGATACAGATTGTATAACCCATCCACAAAGAAGTTTGTGATAAGCAGAGATGTGCAATTTATTGAAGAGGAAGCATGGGATGGAAGCATTGAGAAAACCGTCAATGTTAAAAGCTATTTATCTCATGATGAAGATGAGGGAGATGTAGTTGAAATTAACAACTCATCGGTAGCACAACCTCCACCAACACAAGGGCAGAAAGGGACACCTCAAGCAGCAGCGAGAACACCCTTGAGAAGAAATGGGAGTGCATCTCCAAGCACACCACATGGAGCAGTATTGAGTGCTTCTTCAAGCACAAATACACCAAGTGAACGAGGAACAAAATTCAGAAGTATTAGAGAAATCTATGAGCAAAGAGTAGCAAATGAAGGAGTTGGTTGATGAAATTAATGCCATAGAGAAGAGCAAAACATGGGAGTTGGTTGATCTCCCAGAAGGTAAAGAAGTCATTGGAGTTAAATGGGTCTATAAGACCAAAAGTAATGCTGAAGGAAAAATAGAAAGACACAAGGCCAGACTTGTTGTCAAGGGATACAAGCAGAAGCAAGGGATTGATTATGAAGAAATATTTGCACCAGTTGCAAGGATGGAGACAGTAAGAGCAGTGCTATCCATAGCAGCACAAAACAAATGGAAAGTATACCAGATGGATGTAAAATCTGCATTTTTAAATGGAGTTTTAATGGAAGAGGTATATGTGGAACAACCTCTTGGATATGAGAAGAAAGGCCAAGAGCACAAAGTCTGCAAATTGAAGAAAGATCTTTAGGGGCTGAAGCAAGCACCAAGAGCATGGTACAGTAAGATATACTCCTATCTAGTGGAAAATGGATTCGAAAAGTGTGAGGGAGAACCCACCATCTACATCAAAGAAAAGGATGGTAAATTGCTCATTATTGTTTTATATTTTGATGATCTAATATTTACAGGTAATGATGATTACCTTGTTGAAAATTTTAAAACAGTCATGAAAGATGAATTTGAAATGACTGACATGGGCTTGTTGAGATACTTCTTAGGAATAGAAGTAGAGCAAAGTGAAAAAGGGATTTTTATTTCTCAAGAAAAATATGTGAATCAAGTTTTGAAAAGATTTAATATGCAGGAGTGCAAAGCTGTAATTACTCCCACAGTAATGGGATTGAAGTTGAGTAAAGATGACAACAGCAAGGATTTTGATCCAAGTTTGTATAAAAGCATAGTTGGCAGCCTCATGTATTTAACTGCAACTAGGCCTGATATTATGCATGCTGTTAGTTTAATTTCCAGATTTATGGAGAATCCAAAAGAAGCACATTGGCAAGTAGCAAAGAGAATTCTGAGGTATGTTAAAGGAACTAAAAGATTTGGTATTTTATATACTACTTCAGAAAATTCAAAATTAGTTGGATACACTAACAGTGATTGGGCTGGAAGTGTAGATGATAGGAAGAGCACTTCCAGTTATATTTTTCATATGGGTTCAGGAGCCATTTCATTGGCTTCTAAGAAACAACCTATTATAGCATTATCTATAGCAGAGGCAGAATATGTGACAGCTACAGTAGCAGCGTGTCAAGCAATTTGGATGAGAAGAATGTTGAGAAGTTTATGTCAAGAACAGGTAAAAGGGACAGTGATTTATTGTGACAATAGATCAGCTATTGCATTGTCAAAGAATTCAGTGTTTCATAAGAGAACGAAGCACATAGATACAGAGTTTCACTATATCAGAGAATTGGTGAACAATGGAGAAATTTTTTTACAACATTGAAAAATAGAGGAGCAATATGCAGATATTTTAACAAAGCCATTGGGGTAGAAGACATTTGAATTTTTAAGAAAATGTTTGGGTATGACAGATAACCCAGTAGCTGAATTTAAGGGGGAGTGTTGAAAATATTAAAGTCACCTGCTAGCCTTGAGCAGGAAGAAAACAAGTACAAAGGCAACATCAGGAGAAGTGTATGCGTACACAACACTATGCAATTAAATAAGGATGGAAGAACCGTAGGAGTGAAATTAATTGTTATGGGCCGCAGCCACAAAGTGCAAAGGAGAAATTGATTATGGTGATCGGGAGAGCCGTTTTACAGTGGAACGAATATTTTCCCGTAGATATGAACTACGAAGGAGCAGAACTAATTAAAACAGTCATTTCGGGCGTTTAAAGCCCTCAATAACCAAAATGGAGAAAATGTGTTTAAATAATGGAAAGACTTAATTTTTTTTGAAAAGAGGCAAGACAAGTGGTCCCTACCACTTTAGCGCAAACTGCAGATCGCAGTTTTAAGCTGAGTGTCTTGTTGATATGGAAGTTTGTGATGTGCGATCGTCGCGCCATCGCATATCGCACATTGCATATTACAAAGATGTTATCGCCATATGTTTGATCCATGATGCGATCATGCGATCGCGCCATCGCAGATCGCACATCGTGCATAAAAAATTTTACCTCCGCCCATCCATATGTTTTGATCGCCAATTTGCGATGCGATCCCATCGCAGACCACAAATGTTACATTGCACATTTTCTTTTTGTTTGATCGCGCCATCGCAAAATCGCACCATCGCACTTTTCTTTGTACCGCCGATTTGTGGATCGCAGATTGCTGACTGCGATGTGGTCCCCACTCATACGTCGAGAATTTTATTTGTTTTAAGTTCCGGAAAGGTTATTTCCTTTGTAATTTGTTTTATTTCTTTGTTTTATGGTTTTTCTCGCCGCGCCATATAAAGAGAAAAGGGCTCGAGAGCCCGTGTAGTATGAATGTGATTGTAATGTTATTTGTTTTGTTTGCACAATAGTGCGGGAGAAGAAATACACAACAATGTTAGTTTTCAAGTGACAGAGAGTATTATTTTCAAAGGCAGAGAGTTATTTTGTGCACTGCATCTATAGCAATCACTCTTTCTATTATCCCTTTGTATTGAGGAAGACTTTTGTAAATTTGTTTCAGTTCTGTTAATGAAATAGAAAGAATTTTCATGCCATCTCTGTCTACAAGAATAATTCTTGTTTTAATTTCTCTGTGTTTAGAGGAGAGTATTTTACTCTCTACGTTTCTATTGTTTGGAATTTCCCAAAATTCCAACATCAGAAAGATGCAGAAGGATGACGAGGAGCCGAGAAAAAGTTAAACTTCCTTGCTCAGCTGCAGAAGTTATGGAAGAGTGACCAATTTACCTCATCGAAAGGGAAATATACAAAACCGTAATTTTTTTGAAAAAACCCTAATTCTACTTCCCTATTTTGGCATGTCTCATTTCATCTTTTTGAAAGCCAAGTTATTTTTGATATACTGTGGTATTATGTCAAAGTTTTTATGGCTAAGAAAGTGAAGAGAATATGATTCCACACAAGGAAAAATAGCCTTAAAAGGAGTAAGCAATTACATAGGGAGGTTGCACAGTTTCAACAAATTTTATAGGTTCATGTGTGAGTTTTGCTACTAAGAAGGAATAATAGCTATTGGAAACCTACAAGGGTGTGAACAGTTTCAATTCTATACTTTAGCTATGAATCATCCTTTTATCATAAGGATAGCATAGGAGGATGGGTACAACAGTTGTTAGATGCTTTTATCAATGCTTATATTGCAAATAGATATCCTAATAGCTAGAAAGATATGATTTTTATTATGTTTTGTTAATTAAACTATTATATATTGTAAATATTTTACAATTATTGCTACTAGAGTTTGTGGATCTTATTCTTTATGTATTTTCCCTATATAATACATCATAAAGAAGGAAAAAAGGTTGGATTTTCAAGTTTTGGAGAAGAAGATATTGATTTGTTTTTAATATATTCTGAGTATTAATTATATCAAGTGCAGAAGTAAAGAATGCTTTCATACGAGAGATTCACACAAGAGATTCATGACGATGATCTTTTGAAGTTTGTCCCATTTCTTATGTGTATGTAATTGCTTCCTAAGTTGTTCATTTATGTGTAAATATTCTAAGGATTGAAGATGAAAGTAAATTTTGTGGAACTCATCCTTTATTAGATGCTCTATTACATGAAGTTAAATATTTGAACATTTTCTTGTGAAGTTACATTTGAAATTCATTTTTTGTTATATGATTTAAATGTGATGGGTTGTTAATCCTCTTTTTCACTTTCATATTTCAACAATTATATTCACTGGTAGACATAATTTACCTTGCCTCTGTTTCATGGGGCATTTTATTAGTCACTAATAATCTTTATAGATACTCAAATTTAACTCCATTGGCCAATAGTTTATATTTCTGCAACCCTATTCAACCAAACCCTATTTTGATACCAACTTACTAAATATCTAGCCAATGTTGGGGAATAGAGTTAGTTTCTAAACATTTAGTGATCAAACTATTAGAAAGAGCCCTCTCTGGATTAAAGGGGCTAGCCTTCAACCTACAAGCATGTTTTGAAAGTGTTACCATAGGATTTCATCTTTCACATCCAAGAGGACATTTCTAAGTGATAACATCTGTGACATAATAAAAAAAAGGTTAGTGAGGTTTTTCATATAGTAAAAATCCTAAAATACCTAGCGTTCTTGCAGTTAATAACAAACTAGGCCTCCAGAAGGTTTTGTAAAAGAGTACTAAGGCCACATATCGAAAGTACTCGATATGTTTCTAACAACCAAAAATAAACCAAGGTATGGAAGAGGGTTATAATGAGAGGCTAATGGGGCCACATGCTAAAAGTACTCACAATGCTTCCAAAAATGTGATTGAAATCACCTCCAGGTGAAAATTATTCTTCACCTCCCACCTATACAGAAAAATGCCCTAAATTTGTTTCCACTAAGCTACCTATGTCCAGTAGGAATGAGAGAATATAAACTTCTCATTGTCAAGTTTGGACCTAGAGCCCCTACTGAGTGTTGGGAGACAACAAGGAGGCTAATGATAATTTATTATCTAGGCCTTTCCCCTTCATGGGTTTCATCTCACTACAGGCTTTCTTAGTATATTATGTAGGATTTGAAGGTTCCCTAAAAATTCAAATTCTATCTTACAAATGAAGAATAACCACGATAGGATATGGGATGCCTACCCCCATTGTCCTAACTTGAACTATAAATTATTTTGCGACCCTTGTGGGGAAGCTAATTGGTTGAAGTTAAGGTTTGTTTTTAAAGAGTCTTTATCTTGCTTAGGGTGTGCCAAAATGTACAAAGTTTTCAAAAGAGCATACCCTTTGTACAAGTTTTAAGTGAGTTTAGCTTGTGTCGTGAGGGTGTATGCAAGGTGACACGTGAACATACAAAGTGTTTTGAATTGAAATAATTTGGGTATGCGTTGAACCTTTAAAATCCCCCCTAATTACAATATTTTATCGTGTTCCCTAGAATGAAAAAAAGATGTGTGCATAATGGGTAACATACTTTCTCTAATTATACTATATGAGCATATAATGATATGGAACATTAGTTCTCTGAGAAATATTTTGAATCCCCCCACAATTTCACCACAAGGTTGCATTTGAGGGAGGGCCTACTCTCTTTCTTACTGAAACCAACTCCTAGTCCACAAATGAAATTGTATGTGTAGATTAGGGCCACAAAATTCTTTCCTAGTTAAGCTATGTGTAATTTTCAAATTGGAAATGAGATGGTAGGTAGTATTTTAGAACACTTTTGGACCCCTCCATAGGTTCACCATAAGGCTGAAAGGGAGCGAGGGCTTACTTTCATTCTTAATTACACTACTCCTAGTCCACAAATGAAATTGTATGTGTAGATTAGGGCCACAAAATTCTTTCCTAGTTAAGCTATGTGTAATTTTCAAATTGGAAATGAGATGGTAGGTAGTATTTTAGAACACTTTTGGACCCCTCCATAGGTTCACCATAAGGCTGAAAGGGAGCGAGGGCTTACTTTCATTCTTAATTACACTACTCCTAGTCCCAACATTCAAAATTTTAAAGTAAAAGATAAGAAAATTTACTCTACTTGTGATGGTTAGTAAAGAAAAATTAAATCCTCTCTGAAATATAATAAATTGTAGGAGTGTAACAAGGTCACTAAAGGTTTCCATAAGAATTAGGAAAATGAAATTAAAATGAGAAATTTGGTTCTCTGTGTGTCCCATAGGTTATCTTCTAGACATTTGTAAGACTTGTGTGATTGTCTATGGAAAAAGCCGCTAGACTAGCCCAAAAATTTGAAAACAGAGGCTTTTAGGCCATCGACAGGTCTAGGGGATACCTACAAATATCTAGAAAAATAATGCGACTAAAAACAGATTGAAAAATAATGATCAAATTCGTGCAAAACAACCAAATTAGATAAAAAAAGGTAACCAAGTGGAGTCACCATTTTGTATGGTGTATTTGGTTGGTAGCATATGAGTCCCAAATTCACCTTTCTAGTAGTTGGTTGCTTTCTACAAGAAAATATACAAATAATTAATGATGTTAGTGATTAAACATGGACTAATAAAGCATTGAATTAAATGGAAACAATGCATAATGAAAACTAAAAAAAGAAAAAACTAAAGCAACTTGAAACAATCCAATGCAACAAAAAAAAAATAACAGAGTAAGAAAAGGGTCCTTTTTATCAATTATTGGTAGTGTAAGAGTTACACAAAAATTTCAAAGATATCTTAAGGGAGTGGACTAAGAAATGGTGCTCAATAGCTGTCATCAAGGATTTCCCCTTCTCAATATATTTTGCAAGCTCTTTCTTTCCAAAAGAAGAAAAGAAAACTCTCTTAAATTGTGGAATTCACCTAGCATTGGGGATGTTGGATTTATCACTAATGTGTTGTCCTTGATGGTAACCTATTTGATAAATATGTCAACATGATGGATATTTATATGCTAGAGGTGATATGAAAAAATTAATAGTAGTTCAACGACGAATAGATGGTAAAGATAATGTTTGAGAAAGTATAAACAGGTCCTATGAAGCAAGGTCATGCACATATGCAGGTATCATGAGGAAAAGTTGCGTACATAATCCACACCATGGTAATTTGAATACTAGTGGTATTTTCCATGGTAGTGGCCCATAGTAATGAGTCCAAAAATGGTTATTTGAACCCGTCAGAGAATACTGATGACATTACTAAGGGATTGGCCTAAGGTATTGAATAAGGCTAAATCTATATAAGGATATGGGGATCAAAGTGCTAAGTGTGCAAGTTATATGTTGTCTGTGAATGATTTAATCTGAAATGGGTGTGCACCATGAAGAAAGGAGAAGACTCAGATCTGAAAGATCTAAAATATATTGTGATGTATGGTTAGTTGATTTACTTGCTGCAAATGTTTACTATTGATGAAACCTTGATACTTTGATCTAAACAATTTGTTTAGAAGTTGGTAGCATTAACACTCAAGGTTGTTGAAACTGAAAATATGTGTACAATGAAAAATTTTCATATATATACATAGGTATGTTTGGGCATAGTCACGTATATAAAAAGATCTACCTTTAAAGGGTTGTGTATATATTCTGCCAAATAATTCTATGTGTAGACCTATATGGAGATGTTATGCATGGTAGGTGAATACATACATTGATATTCTTCATAAAGGTCATGTACATACACCATGGTTTAATCCGCTAATAGATGTTAACATATCTGATGATTGATTTCTTCAGTTGATAATTTGTTTACTTGTTGTTGTCTATCGATGATGTATTCATGATAATTGAAGTGACTTGGTTGAATTAGTCAAGGTTAATGGTACAAAAGTATATGATCTATGACTGGTTAAGAAATATATTACTAATTCTATGAACTGTAGCAGGTGAAATGATTTTTGAATGATTCAATGATTAATAATTTCAATGTTTAGTGTTGAGAGAACTGTACGCAAGTATTATATAGAAAAATTTCATATATATGTGGGTTGTACGGATAACAATCATGTACACAATTTGATATTTATAGTTTCTAGTTGGGTCCTATATTCAGTGTCTTGATACTTTAGAATTTTAGTTGATTTACAATATGACAGTGTTTTAGATTGAGTGCTTTAGTTTGTTTGGGTTGATATGGGTGCAATTAGCCTACAAGCTGGTTTGATGATTGTTTGACAAGTGGATCTAGTTTGAAACATTTTGAAAAGTGATCCACAAGGTGTTGACAACAATAATATTTAGAAAGAGGGTTGTAGCTTCATTCCAGTAGGTGCTGGAAGATAAGAGAAGGTTGTATCCTTATGGAGGTGGGTTCCTGTGTACTGGTTAGATTCTGCACGAGTATAAGATTGTAAGGAGTTTTCCTTAAAAAAAAAAAAGAAGACAAAGACGAAAATAACAATGGTTTTCTCCCACATTGTGTTTCCACCTAAAATCCTCATCTTCATATGTGTTGATATGTCTCTTGTGTGTTGATAATCTATCTACTTCTTACTTCTTATGGTTATTACTTAATTGATGAATAATGAAGTAATGATGTACTGATTAAAGATGAACATATCATGAAATTTATGAAAAACTACTTATCTAGATATACGCAAGTTGCATTAATCACAATCGCATACATACACTAGTTTAATTTGTAATATTAGCATACATAGATAAAAATAATAAATTTTTAAAACTAAAGTGTGTAAAATACGAATTCATGCCCCCCCCTCCCTTAGTATTTTTTCTGAACAATTGGTATTATAGCAGGCCCCTAAGAAGAAGCTTGATCACTTGAAAGGAGACTCAACAAGGTGAGCAATAAAGAGGGAGTATCATCTATCTTCCCACCCTTGTCTAATGGAAAAAAACTTAGTTTTCTAGAAAGTTAGAATGAGAGCATATTTGTAGCCACTTGGAGTTGATGTTTGGGTAATTGTTGAAGGAGGTTATCAGTATCTATCCTTAATCCCCACAGATGATGCAGTGAAGAAACCATATGAGACCAATGAAAAGTAAATCAACACTCTCTTAGGGAGTTTAGCAGAATCATACTTTGTGAAGGTCATGTAGCTAAATACCACGATAAAGGCTATGTGGGGAAATATTATCCAAATCTATGAAGGTGACAATAGGTTAAAGAGTGCTAAACATCAAATGATAATGCATAATGATGAAAGTATTCCAAGTTTTTTTTCTTAGGGTAGATGAGATAGTTAACTCAATGAGAAATATGGACAATGAAGTAAAATATTCGAAGCTTGTTGAGAAAATTATAGATCTCTAACCCTAAAATTCAATTCAAAAGTATTTTCCATTGAAGAATAAAGAATATACTATTGAACAACTCCATGGGATATTAAAAGCTTATGAAATGAGAAAATGGCGTCCATTAGATATCAAAGAAGTAACATTAAAAGATACTTATAAAGGAAAGGAAAAGGAGGATCCTCAGGAAACAAGTTACACATCATACGAAGAAGAAGCGAATTTAGTAAAGAAACTCCAAGTAGGACTTACTTACAAGTTCAGAGGTAAGCTTCCTTTTAAATGTTTTACTTGTGGAAGAGTTGGCCGCTACATTGCTAAATTACCTTATAAATAAAATCATGAGAAAGGGAAGAATTACTCAAAAGAGAATGCTATAGGAAGGTTTGATAACAATAAATATTTTTATACACACAAATATAGTGAATACTCTTCCAATAATGAAAATTTTGAATATGATCAAGAATATCAATTGCGCAGATTACTACCTCCAATACCATTGCACAGATGCTTCACTTGACATAGTTAAACAACATAGGCTCGAGGCGGGATTTAACTCCAGTCTCCAAACAAACTTCCACCACAATTTAAAACTCAAAATTGATATGAGCCATCCATCTGATCTGCTCACACGACAGCAAACAATGTGACTTCGCGGCGATCGCTCAAAAAACCTTGGTGCATGATTCAATTGGTTCATTCTACCGTCACATTTTCTAACTTATGGATCACTGTCCAATTCCTCTACTCAATGTACGCTGGATCTCCATTTTAATTGCCACGTTTTTTTATGGGTCACCATCGATCCATTTTGTGATCGATGGTTGATATTTAACATACACAATCCACACAACATTCAAACCTGTGCACAAAAAAATGAATATTCGATCTATCTAAAAATGCATAGCCTCACAGAAATTCAACAACTAATACAACTCGTTTACACAATGAAAAAAATCACGCTAAAAAACACCAGATTTATATTAATCTCGAATTCGAAATACAACACGCATATAAGAGCTAGATCGCCTACTCGTGTTTGATGTTACATGCAGTCTAGCATCTTCTACAAATGCATGAAGACTATAGTTTATAAAAATGGAGAAAAGAGGATTGGATCATTCCAGATCTGATCTTTCCTCATAAGATCTCTAAAATCACTCAACCAAATTACAACAAACTCTATCAATAATACGAATTTAATGAAAATATTGTCCTTTAGGCCACACCGACTTCTGGAAGGTTTGAAAAAATAAATTTGATTTGCACAGGTTGATGCTCCTGCATTAGATATATACATAATATATGATAGTGGGTTTTTTAGCTTTATGCTTTCCCGGTGAAAAAATCTGTGTTAAGTGTGATTGATCGTTCTTCTTGATATTTCAATTGGTGATCATGTTTTAAATTCCGCAAGTTTTATGTAGAAGTGATTATGTATTTAATAGTGGCATATAATTGTTATATCATGAGAATCCAAGTAATACATAATTTGTATTAAAATTTCTACACATTTCATCTGTACAATATGTATTTCTAATGAGGTTTATATTACAAATTTTTATATCATTTGGTTCATGTAGTGTTAGGTTATTTATATCATGACTTTTTTAAGATAAAGTTTTCTAACAATAATAAAAATTGGATTTTATGTTATATATATATATATATATATATATATATATATATATAGAGAGAGAGAGAGAGAGAGAGAGAGAGAGAGAGAGAGAGAGAGAGATTTTTGTGTGTGTGTATTAATTCTGATTTTGTCATTTTTCCTTTCAAATGCATATATGGATAATAATGATGGCATCTATTATAATCAAGCGGTGGAAAATAGTTCTACAATGATAAGTTCTCTTTCATATCTTCGGAACAAGTTTGATAGAAAACATGGCTTCCACCCTACATTTATTGATGAGCATCTTCGTGTGCGAGATGAAATGAAAATGAATGTAAAATACTTGTTGCATGTGCACATGTGGGAGGCTGGGAGGAAAACAATAAGTGATTGGTTGGAAAGTGTTAATTATTGTGATCATTATCCCGTTGATTTGAATTAGTGTTCCTTTTGTCATCAGTCTGGTTGTGTTTTGGAAGAGGATATTTGATAAATGATTTTTGATTTAGTGTTTTAAGTCCGTTATTGTAGTGGAATTTTTTGATGTAAAGACAACAAAAAATATATGTTACTTTCCATGTTCTTTCTTTGGTTGCAATGATGGTGAAATTGAATATCCCTTTAATGTTAATATTATTATTTATCCCTTAGGTTCACCAATTCCTTTGGTTTATAATATTATACCCTTGGATTTATTACTTATTTTGGTTTATAATATTAATAATCCATTGGGTTTATTAATCTCTTGAATTTAAAATATTAATTATTTGGGTATATTAATTTCTTAGGTTTTCGAGCTTAAAATATTTATTCTTATGGTTTATAAAAACCCTTGTGCTTTTAATATTGATCCCTTGGCCTTATTGACTTAGGTTTTTAATATTTATTCCTTGCTGCCACCGATTCCTTTGGTTTATAATATTAAACCCTTGGGTTTATTAGTTCTTTTGGTCTATAATATTAATAATCCCTTAGGTTTACTAATATATTGAGTTTAAAATATGTATTCTTATGGTTTATTAATTTCTTAGGTTTTTGAGTTTAAAATATTAATTCTTAGGGTTTATCAATCTCTTGCGTTTTTAATATTAATCCCTTGGCCTTATTGATCCCTTAGGCGTTTAATATATATCCTTCGGGTTCACCATTTCCTTTGGTTTATAATATTAAACCCTTGAATTTATTAGTTATTTTGTTTTATAGTATTAATAGTCCATTCTGTTTATTAATATTTTGAGCTTAAATGATTAATTATTAGGGTTTATTAATTTCTTAGGCTTTTGAGTTTAAAATAATTATTATTAGGGATTATTAATTCCTTGAGTTTTCTAATTCTTTGGGTTGGTAATATCAGGAATTATATATTAGTCTTACACTTTAATAGTAATGCATGGTCCAATGTCACATTATGAAAAACATTGTCTGAATATGAAAATCAACCATGGGTGACCATTCTTAATCATCATTAGTCGTAGTCAATCAAGGTATTCCATGGTAGAAAGTCACAGTGTGAGAAATATTGTCTCAATATGAAAATCAACCATGGCAAATTGTTACATGACAATTTGTCACCGTCCTTGCAATCCCCATCTCATCCATTGGAGGGTCATCTCTGTGACGAATAAGTAGTGTCATGCCTTGCAAATACCATCATTGCATCCCTTTCCACGAGGACACCATTCCTTCTGTTGATCATTTCATGAGCAGACCCCTAAAAACACCTGTTTTTGCATTGGCGCTGGTAGCCTATTATGTACTTGCGCCAATGATGAAAATTAACACTGAGCCCATGCCAATTGACGCTCTGTCCTAGTTAAGCACCCGCGTCAATCTGCTTTTGGAATTTTTTTAAAAAAAAGAGGCGAAGTTTCGATTACAACAACTTCGTGGATGAGTCATTAGGAGTGGTTTCGACTGAGTGACCATGACCTTCCTCCTTTGGCCTCTTATTTCCACCTTATGGGGAACCTCCCAAGGGATAAGGCCCCCCTTCCACTATTGTAGGGATCCCAACCTCCTCCTCTCCTCTATAAATATAGCCTTCATCCATTGATGAAGGGGCTGAATAGCTGAATAGCTGAATGGCTGAATGGATGAATAGCTGAAGGGTTGAATGGTTGAATCTCCAAGAGCCTTCATAACCTAAAGAATGCTGCAAGAGCTTTGATAGTCCTCATAGTGCCAAATCCATAGCAAGGAGATTGAAAATCGAAGAGAGAAGCTTTTCCTCATTCCCGACAAGCTTTACTGAGACGTATTCCGTTGACGACCCGCCGAAGGAAGGTTCAGCGTCAGAGCCTGGTTGTATTTTCCTTTGTATGAATTAATGATAAGTGACTATTTGTTATGGTTCCACTCGTATTGTTCATTATGATCATGAGTTGTGTCTTCTCTGACTGATACATAATTTCATATATCGGGTTTTACGCTTGTGTTCGTCGTGTTTCTTGCGTGTGCAGGTGTTCAATCGCGGCGAGCGAGAGGATTGTGATCTGTTGAAGTAGAGAAACAAGAGCGCCATCTTCTCTACGAACAACAGCGTTGGAATTGAGGTAGGCCTTCTTCGCAAGTTGGTTTATTCTAATTAGGACCCTGCACCTTAGCGTGATATGATTGTTGCTAGACCCGATCTGGGCTAGTAGGGATTGCCTCTGTCCGTAGAGGGGATTTACCTCCACAAAAAATTAGCAACTCCACTGGGGAGTTAGCTTGTTGTTTGCTTTATAAACTATAGACAGAGCCTGAAGTTAGCCAGATAGCCTTCGAAACGCTCTTGCTCTGCATTAATGAAAGTAGATGAATGCTCCTTCAGTCAATCTCTGGTTTAGTTTATGAAATGAACACTTGGAGTATTGTCTTGTCTTTCGGTTGATTCTTGACTTTTCCTACTTGATTAGCTCTTTTGGCTGGATCTTTTCGTGAGTTTGGCTTTTGGTTTGAGCTCCAACATCACTGGTCTGCTTCTTGGATTGCTTATTTTTATTTTTTTACATAGAAAACTTGACTGGCGCGCTTATTAGCCTGACAGTCACGCCAATTGGCGCTAGTTGCCAGTTTACTACCCGCGCCAATCCTGTTATGGTGCTAGCTTCCGCCTAACAGTCGTGCTAATCCTAGAAGGTGCTAGGGTTTGCTCTGTTCTGAGCTTTCTGAGCCTGATCTGTGATTTTGGTTTCATTTCTTCGACTTCCTGAGTGTTCTGGAGCCTTATTTGACTGACTGTGACCTTCATCCTTTGGTTGTTTGCACGTTTCTATCGATTTTACATTCTAGCCCTAGGGCATCTAGGTGCTATTGTGTGTCGAGGCTCGCGTGGGAGTTTTGGTTTCTATCTGTTCAGTCAACTTTGTGATTGCTTCTCTGCATTCGTTTTGTTGCGTGATTTGAGTGACTAGCTTCTTCTTCATTTGAATTCCGCTTTGTCTCGCTTTGAGCCTAGATTACATGGTTCATTTGAGTCTTGGAGATTCTGCTTGAAGTGGTGAGTCTGGTCCTGGTTGGGAGAAATTATTTGTTTTTTCATTTTCAGGCGTTGGCGCTTGTTGTCAGTTAGCAGCCCGCGCCAATTTTCCATTGGCGCTAGTTGTCAGTGAGCAATTCGCGCCAGCTGGCGCTAGTTGTCAATGATAAAGTCGTGCCAATTTCAGGGTGTGTGAAAATTGAGATTTTATCCCTAAATCCTTCACCACTGTGTCTTTCCCTTCCGGTATTTTCACTGTATGAGCATATATTACATTGCTCATTCTTTGAAATGTCTTCTCTCCATGATTGTTTGATGTTAAAGGGAATGAATGCCTTGTTTTGTTCTCTTGCTTTGGAAGTCCTCTTTGTGTTTGACCCCATATGTCTTGTCGCCTTTTGAGGGATTTCGTTACAAAGTGTTTTGAAACAACGATTGCATTCTTAGTGTTTGTTTGCATCCCTTTTGCCTTCATCCTTCATTAAGAATATTTGTGTTCATTTAGTTTTCGTCTCAAATTTTGCTTTTGTTAAAATGCATTAGATCACATTGCATTGAAAAGTGTTTTTTTGAGATCCATCATTTAACTTAGATTACATTGTTTAATGATTGAAAGCTAAAAGTCACTTTGATTGCATTCTCTTTTATTAAAAGCATGCATTAAGTAGATTCTAATTTCATCGAAAAATGCATTGAGTGCATTCTTATAATTTGAAAAGAAACAGGAAATTGTGCATAGATTACAATTGCATAGTTTTTGAAAAAGAGGATTTTGCATAGATTACATTGCATTATTCACATCGTTGAATGTTTGAAATTACTTTTGGATAGTGAAAGTCATCTAGTTTGGAAAATATTTTGTTTGCAGTGTTTTTTTATGTCGCATCATTGTTTGAAGCTCTTCCCTTAACTAGATAGCATTCATCGAATTGAAAAGTTTTCTTTTCTCATGTAGCTGCATATAGGAGATTGTCAGATGACATACGGTAGAGCCTTGAAACTGAAACATAATTGAAGATAAACATTAAAATTTATTCAATTTACAGTAAGGTAGCATTGAAACATTAACGAAATATTTAGAGGTCTAGGCTAGAGACGTGTTCTGGCGTCTTTAAACCTAGTAGCTGTCGTTCGCCTTTTGGCTTTAGACAGCACTAGTACAGACTTGTGCTCCCCGTACCATCGTGTATAGAAAGAGAGACCCCACTAGGTTTCTATCCTTTATCCATAGGGAGCTGAGTCTACGGCCCTATACCCGTGATACACCAGACACAACATTCGGGGAGATTTCCTGCACGTACGTTAAGTCCTTGGTTGATTTCTCCTTCATTTTGAAACCAAGGTGTATATTATAGTTCATGGTTATTTGGTACACCGTTTGCCTAGCATTCCTGAGCAGTCATTTTGATCTTATCCGTAACACCTCCAATTTGTGTGTTGAAATTTTTAAAGTTAGACATTGAACTTTAATCCTAAAGGGGGTCGACGCCAAGGGATAAGTATGGTGTGAATGTAGTTGCATATTTTATTTGAGGAAATAAATAAAATGATTGTGCAATTTGACCAAGATGAGAATTAGAGATCACTTTCCAAATCCATGAGGATAGATAAGGCAACAAATCCCCAAAAATCTTTCAAAAATCCTTGAAAGAAATTTATTTAGATTTGAGGAGGAATATGAATTTCCCCAATGAAGAGGAGTAGTTGGGAAGAGGTGAGAAAAAGCTGGAAAAGCTGAGGAAAAGCTTAAAGTAGCTTTAAAGAATCCCAAAATGGGAAGCCTAGGCTAAACAGGAAAGAAAGCATCCTTCATTCTGACTCTAATTAGAAACATGCTTTGGGGAAATATGAGTTTAAATAAGTCGTTCCCAAAGTGCATCGAGGCTGATCAGTTGAGAGGCATCCTGTTTCTGTGAGTCCGTGTATAGCAAAGAGGATCTTCCAGCTGCCAAGGTTGGTCAATTGGTACAGTGGTATGTTCTACTGCTATTCTATTTATGATGGTATGAATTGGCTACATATAAAAAAAAAAATTATTTGAATGGTGTGATTGATGTTAGTACTACATTTAACAGAGTCCATCCTAAGGCATTCACCTTTCAGACTCTGTTTAGTTGTAGACCCGAAACCCATAGAGTAGAAACTCCAGAAACTCTAAACCAAGGTCGGTTTAAATATGAAGTTACTTAGCCTCTACAGATAATTAAATATTGTTTTGTTCCTTGTATATACAAAGATGATAGTGTATGCTCATGTGTAGGATAGAAAAATATGGTAGAAGAACTGAAGTTACATGGTACAAATCCAGAAAGAAGAAAGTAAAAACCTTGTAATGTGAAATTCGAAATTGGTGTGAGAGAAAGAACATTTCTAATCTATAGGGTTTTTACAACATTTAAATGTTTATATGTTTCATTTCTAAATTTACCCTTCATTCTTGAAACAAGTATCATGGCCAAAGACTTACATTAATAATTAAGATCTCTATTCAAGTACCACCGAATAGATACATGTATACATCCAAAGAAAATAGATTTTAAGAGCCACGAATTAAAATAATAGCATTACATTTACATATGCATTAAAAACAAAACGTGAGAGCCGTGAATTAACTAATGGCTTATTGAAATCAACGATTATAGATTAATATTCGGTGGCAAAAATGTATATATATATATACCCTAGGTCGATGCGACTTGGCGCACGATCGAACTATGCTAAACTATAATGCCCATTCGATTTATTATGCCGTGGCCTTGTATCAACACAAAACCTTCGAATTATACAACTATGAACGTACATGACATTTTAGGGTTTGATTAATCATGAGATGTGGTGAACCGATTATAAAAACGACGGTATATTTTCACCTATAGTTATAAACTGGTAAGCGAACTTCTATTATCAATATTCACAGCATCTATCATATGGAGATTAATTATTAGTTGAATACGCATGGGTTAAACGATGATAGGCAGCATATCGTAACAATATAACTAAGCATAAATGCGTAGGAAATACCAAAATCGACTTTTAAAACTATGAATCGACGCAGAGATGATTATGACCGCTTCACCTCCCTGGTGCAGGGTATTACAGCATGACAGAGTCAATAAGGCGTTACGGCCATTCGTGTTTCAGTGAAGAATACTACTAGAATTAAACACACAGAAATACAGATACTTGATCACGTTAAGGGAAGGAAGTACCAACTGATGAGTTCAGTTCTGCCCCTGGCAATGAGCGTGAGTCCATATTGCCAGCTACCCTGAAACCAGATTGAAAAAGTTAGAGGTGAGCGGCCAGAGCGCTGTGGACCATGATCAAAATCGAGCTACGTTAACAACCCGATACACGTAGCCACAAAATAAGTTTGACAGTTCGCGTGGGTTCTAGATCAAAACCAGATCTCTGAAAACACAGACACATAAACGAAATGCTTAAATCTCTGCTACTATATTGCCTAACTAGTGCGAAACCTGAAGATAAGGCTCTTCTTCGACCGATTTAACCGGATGAATAGAAAAAAAATTACAATTAGTCAATACAAAATACACAGTAGCACGACAGTAAAAGGAAGGCTGTCACACTGGAGCGCAAAGAAAACTGAGACAGGCGAGGGGATGATGGATGATAAGTTAACAACGCATTCGACTTGACGATAGGAGGGAAACCCGGTTGAGGGCTTGTGTCCGTCCTGATGCATACTGAACGCGGCTAGAAACCCCTGCGTAGGCATCCCCTTCACAACAAAATTCGTAAAACGATTACTTGAAGATAGTGAAATGAATTGTAGAATGTAATGAACGATAGAAGGCTTCGCATGAACTCTCTTACCTTCCAGCTGAATCTGGTACGCTTGTATCAGATCTCCATGGAAAAATCAACACCCTCGGTGAACGAGTGGAAGAAAAACAATCACTCCAACCAGAATGAGATCCAACGGTAACCGTAGCCGGATATATAGATCGTAACAACAAAGGGATATGCTCTAATCGAGGTAAGGTGGAAGGGTATGAGAAACCCTAATCCCACTGCCCTGCATGCAGAACTTCCAAGGTCGACTGGACAACAACTCCGCCTTTGTCGAGCGTTGTGGTACCCGTAATGTGAAGAGTTTCAAAATAGGTACTCAACTTGAGGTCGGCTCGCACAGTACCGGGCCGAATAGAAACACAACCTAAAAAGCTACACGTAACATAATGGCTGAGCATGGATCTGTAAGGGCGGCACCGGGTACTCCACTCCTCTGTGCGCTACGCCGTCTCCGCATACTAAAAGATAAACACCCCACACGTTAAACCAACACCAGTACACTTGATGCAAAGGAACAGCAAAACGCATAGCTGGTAAATTTAATTCAGGCGGTATTATGCATACAAGTATAACTGAGCAAGTAGCGCAACCTAAAACAGGGTGGAAAGACAAAACCACGCCCCCGGATTTTAGATTTAGGGTTAGGGGGTAGCCGGAATGAGTTACGCCGTGTAATTGGTAGTTGGACCACTACCATACCCAATTATCAACCGGAGTGACGTAGCACGTCAAACCGCGAGTCTCGGTGTTTGAAAATCAATGGGTTCACCGCCTTAAAACTCATTGACGTACTCCGCGATAAGAGAGGACCATTGTGTTTTATACAATCATAATATTACAATGTGGGGTTATATTATGTCTAATACACGCTTGATATGAGTTCTGTCATATATTCGAATGGAATATCAAGGCGGATATAGTTATACGATTTCAATTTTATTATCAAAGGGGGAGTGTCATAAATAGATATATATATATATATATATAGGTTATATTTCTATATCTATGTGTGCATTAAAATGTCGTATTATTAAAAGGTAGATATCCATGATTTATATAAGTATTATATAAATGTACCCATACATATATGTGGGGTATATGAGGGGCAAAAGATATGGTTGATAAATGCATTTTATATATATATGTCCTCTATATATATAGGTGATATACTTGTATATATATATCCCAAGATATATAAGTGGAATATATATAATGGATTCAAAAGTATATGTATTAAATATATATAGGTGTTAGGTGATGTTATTGAAAAATATGTATGGCCATAGAGTCTATGATTGTATTAGGTATAGAGAAAGAAGAACATCCCATGATAATATAAAGAGATATGGAAATATATATATACTTGGTGGAAAAGTATACAGGGGGAATGTTCAATACTTTTAATAAGAGAGAGATGCTAGAGGGTTAGAGGAACTTTAGCAAGAGGGAACTAAAGTTAAATTTCTGAGCTCATTATTCAAAATTTCCAGAGGTTCCTCCATATGTACATGGGTTTAATGTGCACATGGGGAGCACTGAATGTTATTAGGAAGGATAGTGGACAAGAGGTTTTTCAAATTTAAAAGAGATACTGCAGAAGTAGAGAAAAATATAATAATGGATGAAAGTAAATACCTAATTTCTGAACTTAGTATTCAGACAATCAAGTAAATAACGAGGGAATCCAAGTATGAAAAGGAGAAAAAAAAAAAAAATTCCTTAAACTGGAGGTGTTACAAATGGTATCAGAGCCCAAGTGAAAAAACTGGGCTGTTAGTATTGTGCTCACAAAATTCTGAATGTTATTGAGCAGTGTAGAGATTGTTAATTTATTTTTGTTGTGTTTGACTGATTAAATTTATGAGTGTGTACAGTGTGGTGCTAAAATGGCTGAAGAGGGAGGAATTTATGTGGATCTGCATGATGAGTTTGCTACTCCAGATCCCAATGCCCCGGTAATGGCTATGTTGCACAGGCTGCAACGAGAATTGGCTGAGCTGGGAAGCCAGAATGACATGTTGTCATCCGCCAGTAAGGAGTAGGAAAAGCTCATCAGAGAACTAACTTCCCGGAATAGCCAGGAAGGTGAAGGTTCCGGAAAGAGAAAGATGGATGAGTCTGATGAGGATGATGCTGCTAGACAGCAACATAAACAGAAAAGAGAATTGCAGGGAGAATTTAGAAAGATCAAACCTCCCTCCTATGATGGGGAGAAGGAAGAGGATGCTGAAGCTTGGTTGCTGAACATGATCAAGTATTTCCAAGTTTATGAATATGAAAGCAATCTGAAGGCTAGATTAGCTTTGTACCAGCTACAAGGAAAAGCTACACTGTGGTGGGAAGAGACAAAAATGGTGCATGCCATTGATGAAAAGACAGTGACTTGGGAAGATTTCCAGGTTAAGTTCAAAAATCGTTATTTGAACGAACGTTATTATGATGATAAAGCGAAAGAATTCCATGAACTTAGACTAGGGCAGCTCACTATCGATGAGTTTGTCACTAAGTTTACAAATTTACTGAGATATGTCCCTTACATTAGGGAAGAAAAAGCAAAGGTTCAAAGGTTTTTAAATTGCCTGCCTATTGTGTACAAGGAGAAAATTGAGTTTGACAACCCAAAGACAATGGATGAAGCTGTTAGAAAAGCAAGATTATGCTATCAGCAATTTAAAGGCAAAGCTGAACAAGTGAAGAGTTGGCTGAACAAGGGTGAGTTCAAAGGAAAAAGACCAAAACCAGCATATCTAAGAAATTTTGGTAGAGATCATCAGTGGAAAAAATTCAATAAACCAAAAGAAAGTCAAACTACTCAGTCCCAAGTGGCTTCAAAACTAGTAGAAGGGAACAATAAAAAGGAAGGGACAGTCAGAATGAAGGAACGTTTGAAGTGTTGGGGCTGTGGAGAACCCCATATGATGAGGGATTGCCCCCATCGAAATATTCATATGATCAGCAGAGAGCGAGAGGCAACAACAGTCAATGACATAGCCAGAAACATACCAACTATCAGTGCAGCATTGGAAAATCGGCAAGCAGAATATCAAGCAACCATGGTGGAAATGGAGGGTAAGATTTCTGACTTACCTGTTACTGTTTTGATTGATCCAGGTGCTTCCTTAAGTTACATTAGTCCTGGAATTGTAGAAAAATGTAAAATTAAACCTGAAAAATTTCAGCAGTCATGGTTGGTATAGCTGGCCACTGGAACTAAGAGAAAAGTCACACATAAATTGCCCAAAACAGCACTACAATTAAATGGCTTTACAACAGAAGTAAATTTGAACATATTGCCATTAGGATCCTATGATTTGCTGATAGGAATGGATTGGCTGGAAAAGAAGAAAGCCCTGATGAACTGCTGGGATAAAACCCTGCATTGTGTGGATGAAGAAGGGAAACCTTTCACACTAAAAGGGAAACCAAAATCCATTTCAGTAAGACAAATATCGGCCTTACAATTGAAAAGAACAGCTAGAAAAGGATACCAAGTCTATGCAGTGCATGTAGAAGAAATAGAACAGAAAACTGAGGAAGAGTTACTGGATGCTATACCAGTCATCAGAGAGTTTAAGGAAGTCTTTCCCAAGGAAATCCCTCATCTTCCCCCCAAAAGAGAGATTGACTTTTCCATAGATCTGGTGCCGGGAGCTACACCTATTTCCCGAGCTCCTTATCGGATGAGTCCGCCAGAACTGATGGAGCTGAAGATGCAGCTGCAAGAATTATTGGATAAGGGTTACATTAGACCAAGTGTGTCTCCATGGGGAGCACCTGTTTTATTTGTTAAAAAGAAGGATGGAACTTTTAGGATGTGCATTGATTATCGGCAACTGAACAAGTTGACCATTAAGAATAGATATCCACTTCCTAGAATTGATGATATTTTTGATCAAGTGAGAGGGGCCTCAGTCTTTTCAAAGATTGTCTTAAGGACTCGGTATCACCAGCTCAGAATCAAAGAAGAAGACATTAACAAAACAACTTTCCGAACCCCGTATGGACACTACGAATTTGTAGTCCTACCTTTTGGTCTGAAAAATGCCCCTGCCACTTTTATGTGCCTGATGAATAGTGTGTTGAATAAATATTTGGATAAATTTGTTCTTGTGTTCATAGATGATATCTTAGTTTACTCCAGAAATGAGGACGAACATAAGGAACATCTAAGAATAGTGTTGCAGACTTTAAAAGAAAACCAGCTATATGCCAAGTTCAGCAAATGTGAATTTTATAAAGATAAAATTCAATATTTGGGTCATATTATCTCTGAAAAAGGGCTTGCAGTTGACCCTGAAAAGATAAAAGCAATTAAGGAATGGCCAGTCCCAACTGATGTTTCAGCAGTAAGGTCATTCATGGGGATGGCAAGCTACTATCGTAGATTTGTGGAAATATTTTCTGCCATAGCACATCCCATCACTTCATTGCAAAGAAAGGGTGTCAAGTTTGTGTGGACTGAAAAATGTCAAAACAGTTTCGAGCAGTTAAAACAAAAACTTATTTCAGCCCCTATATTAAAAATTATTGATCCTGATAAAGAGTTTGTTGTATGTACAGATGCTTGCAGAGAAGGGCTGGGAGGAGTCCTGTTGCAGGAAAATTCAGTCATTGCCTATGAATCTAGGAAACTGAAAATACATGAACAGAATTATAGTGCATATGATTTGGAATTTGCAGCTATTATCCATGCTTTAAAAATGTGGAGACACTATCTGTTGGGGAAGAAGTTCACATTGATGACTAATCATATCAGCCTCAAATATTTTTTTTCCCAAAATGACCTGAATGCAAGACAAGCCAGATGGCTGTCCTTTCTAAGTGAATTTGATATGGATATAAAGCATATCAAGGGAAAAGAGAATAAAGTTGTTGATGCCTTAAGTAGAAGTGCTTGTCAACATTTAACTAGCATTGGGAGTAGTGCCCAGATGGAGATAGAGGAATTGGTAGGAAAAGCAGCAAATCAAGATCCCAACTATGAAGCACTCTTGGTGAAACTACAGAAAAAGGATAAAACTGATTTCACAAAAAACCAAAGAGGGCTACTCTATTACAAAAACAGGTTGTATATTCCAGATATAGAGTCATTGAAAAGAGAAATTCTAGATGAATATCACAAACAGCCCTATGCAGGACATCCAGGATACCAAAAGATGTTAACAGCCTTGAAGAAGAAGTTGTTCTGGCCCGGAATGAAAAGAGATGTGGCAGAGTATTTAAGTAGATGTATGGAATGTCAGTTAGTCAAAGTTGAGCATCAACACCCAACAGGGCTTTTAAACCCTTTGCCAATTGCAGAATGGAAATGGGACACAGTTTCCCTGGATTTTATAACAGGATTACCCAAGACTAAATATCAACATGATTCTGTAATGGTAGTAGTAGACACTCTCACAAAAGCTGCTCACTTTATACCAGTAAAGTCTACCTTTGGAACAACTCAAGTAGCAAATGTTTTCCTAAAGGAGATAGTAAGGCTTCATGGAGTTCCCAAGGTGATTGTCTCAGATCGGGATGCTAAGTTTACAACAGTGTTTTGGAAAGGGTTGTTTACAGGAATGGGTACTAAGCTGAATTTTAGTACTGCCTATCACCCTCAAACTGATGGGCAAATAGAAAGGACAAATCAAATTTTAGAGGATATGCTGAGAATGTATGTGATGGATAGGCCATCAAAATGGGAAGAGTATCTGCATTTAGCTGAGTTTGCCTATAATAATAGTTACCAATCCTCTATTAAGATGAGTCTGTTTGAGGCACTCTATGGGAGAAAGTGTCGTACTCCCTTGAGCTGGAGTCAACCAGAGGATAAACTGGTGTTGGGACCAGATGCATTACAAGAGATGGAAAGAATTGTCAAACAGATACA
Source organism: Pinus albicaulis (assembly GCA_034641835.2). Classification (NCBI taxonomy): domain Eukaryota; kingdom Viridiplantae; phylum Streptophyta; class Pinopsida; order Pinales; family Pinaceae; genus Pinus; species Pinus albicaulis. The sequence goes on along the minus strand of JAXQQM020062449.1, from coordinate 15,186 downwards.
AAGAAATATCAAGACAGCACAAGATCGCCAGAAAAGCTATGCTGATAAGAAAAGAGTGCACCGAGAATTCAAAGTGGGGGATCATGTGTATTTACGCATCAAACCCAAAAAGAGCACACTTTATGCTGGAAGTTGTGCAAAACTTGCACCTAGATATTGTGGGCCTTTTGAGGTGCTAGAAAGGGTGGGACCAGTGGCTTACAAGCTGGCCTTACCACCCCATGTTAGAGTGCATAATGTGTTTCATGTTTCATTATTAAAAAGATATGTGCATGATGCTTCTCACATAGTTGATTGGAATGTTGTATAGGTGGAACCAGAAGGGGAGTTTCTGCCATAACCGCTTCAAATATTGGAGCGGGAAGAAATTGAATTGAGAAACAGAACAGTGGTCAGAGTAAAAGTGCAGTGGAAGCACTTTACTGCTGAAGAAGCCACCTGGGAAAGGGAAGCTGAAATGATGGAGAAATATCCATTTTTGTTTAAATGAACTCTAGTAGTTGAATAATAACACCGAGGACGGTGTTTATTTTCAGAGGGGGAATATGTAACACCCCCAATTTGTGTGTTGAATTTTTAAAGTTAGACATTGAACTTTAATCCTAAAGGGGGTGGACCCCAAGGGATAAGTATGGTGTGAATGTATTTACATATTTTATTTGAGGAAATAAATAAAATGATTGTGAAATTTGACCAAGATGAGAATTAGAGATCACTTGCCAAATCCATGAGGATGGATAAGGCAACAAATCCCCAAAATCTTTCAAAAATCCTTGAAAGAAATTAATTTAGATTTGAGGAGGAATCTAAATTTCCCCAATGAAGAGGAGTAGTTTGGAAGAGGTAAAGAAAAGCTGGAAAAGCTGAGGAAAAGCATAAAACAGCTTTAAAGAATCCCAAAATGGGAAGCCTAGGCTAAACAGGAAAGAAAGCATCCTGCTATTCTGGACGCAGAATTAGAAACATGCTTTAGGGAAATATGAGCTTAAATAAGCTGCTCCTAGGCAGATCAGAGGTTGATCTGTGCTAGGAGGTGATCTCAGCTCAGGGGTGAGTCCTGGGAGACAAAGAGGATTCTAAGGTTGGGAGGTTGGTCAATTGCAATAGTGGTATGTTCCTGTAATTTCTGTTCATTCTGATGTATTATGGTATGAATTGGCTACATATAAAAATTTAAGAGAGTTTGTATAATTGATTTTAGTACTACATTTAACAGAGTCCATCCCAAGGCATTCACCTTCCAGATTCTGTTTAGTTGTAGACCAGAAATCCATAGAGTAGAAACCTCAGAAACTCTAAACCAAGGTCGGTTTAAATCTGAAGTTACTTAGCCTCTACAGATAATTAAATATTGTTTTGTTCCCTGTATATACAAAGATGATATGTATGCTCATGTGTATGATAGAAAAAAAAATATTGTAGCAGAACTGTAGTTACATGGTACAAATCCAGAAAGAAGAAAGTAAAAAAATTATAATATGAAATTCGAAATTTGTGTGAGAGAAAGAACATTTCTAATCTATAGGGTTTTTACAACATTTAAATGTTTATATGTTTCATTTCTAAGTTACCTTTCATTCTTGAAACACGTATCATGGCCAAAGACTTACATTAATAATTAAGATCTCTATTCAAGTACCACCGAATACATACATGTATACATCCAAAGAAAATAGATTTTAAGAGCCACGAATTAAAATAATAGCACTACATTTACATATGCATTAAAAACAAAACGTGAGAGCCGTGAGTTAACTAATGGCTTACTGAAATCAACGATGGTAGAATAATATTCGGTGGGAAAAATATATATATATATACCCTAGGTCGATGCGACTTGGCGCACGATCGAACCATGCTAAGCTATAATGCCCATTCCATTTATTATGCCGTGGCCTTGTATCAACACAAAACCTTCGAATTATACAACTATGAACGTACGTGACATTTTAGGGTTTGATTAATCATGAGATGTGGTGAACCGATTATAAAAACGACGGTATATTTTACCTATAGTTATAAACTGGTAAGCGAACTTCTATTATCAATATTCGCTGCATATATCATATGGATATTAATTATTAGCTGAATACTCATGGGTTAAACGATGATAGGCAGCAGATCGTAACAATATAACTAAGCATAAAAGCGTAGAAAATACCAAAATCGACTTTTCAAACTATGAATCGACGCAGAGATGACTACGACCGCTTCACCTCCCTGGTGCAGGGTATTACAACATGACAGAGTCACTAAGGCATTACGGCCATTCGTGTTTCAGTGAAGAATACTACTAGCATTAAACACACAAAAATACAGATACTTGATCGTGTTAAGGGAAGGAAGTACCAACTGATGAGTTCGGCTCTGCCCCTGGCAATGAGCGCGAGTCCATATTGCCATCTACCCTGAAACAAGATTGAAAAAGTTAGAGGTGAGCGGCCAGAGCACTGTGGACCATGATCAAAATCGAGGTACGTTAACAACCAGGTACACGTAGCCACAAAATAAGTTGACAGTTTGCGTGGGTTCTAGATCAAAACTAGATCTCTGAAAACACAGACACATAAACGAAATGCTTAAATCTCTGCTACTATATTGCCTAACTAGTGCAAAACCTGAAGATAAGGCTCTTCTTCGACCGATTTAAACGGATGAATAGAAAAAAAATTACAATTAGTCAATACAAAATACACAGTAGCACGGCAGTAAAGGGAAGGCTGTCACACTGGAGCGCAAAGAAAACTGAGACCAGGCGGCGGGACGATGGATGATAAGTTAATAACGGGTTCGGCTTGACGATAGGAGGGAAACCCGGTTGAGGGCTTGTGTCCGTCTTGATGCATACTGAACGCGGCCAGAAACCCCTGCGTAGGCATCCCCTGCACAACAAAATTCGTAAAACGATTACTTGAAGATAGTAACACGAATTGCAGAATGTAATGGACGATAGAAGGCTTCGCATGAACTCTCATACCCTCCAGCTGAATCTGGTACGCTTGTATCAGATCTCCATGGAAAAAAAAAAAAATTCAACGCCCTCGGTGAACGAGTGGAAGAAAAACAATCACTCCAACCAGAATGAGATCCAACGGTAACCATAGCTGGATATATAGATAGTAACAACAGAGGGATAAGTGTGTGGTTGCCACCGAGGTAAGGTGGAAGGGTATGAGAAACCCTAATCCCACTGTCCCAGGCGTGCAGAGAATCCCAAGGTCGATTGGACAACAACTCAGCTTTGTCGACAGCGTGGTACCCGGTAATGTGAAAGAGTTTCAAAATAGGTACTGAACCGGCGGTAGTCGGCTCGCACAGTACCGGGCCTAATAGAAACACAACCTAAAAAGCTACACGTAACATAATCGCTGAGCATGGATCTGTAAGGGCGGCGCCGGGTACTCCACTCTTCTGCGCGCTACGCCGTCTTTGCATACCAAAAGATAAACACCCCCCACACGTTAAACCAACACCAGTACACTTGACGCAAAGGAACAACAAAACGCATAGCTGGTAAATTTAATTCAGGCGGTATTATGCATACAAGTATAACTGAGCAAGTAGCGCAACCTAAAACAGGGTGGAAAGACAAAACCCCGCCCCAGATTTTAGAATTAGGGTTAGGGGTAGCCGGAACGAGTTACGCCGTGTAATTGGTAGTCGGACCACTGCCATACCCAATAATCAACCGGGGTGACGTAGCACGTCTAACCGCCGAGTCTCGGTGTTTGAAAATCAATGGGTTCGCCGCCTTAAAACTCAGTGACGTACTCAGTGATAAGAGCAGACCATTGTGTTTTATACAATCATAATATTACAATGTGGGGTTATATTATGTCTAATACACGCTTAATACGAGTTCTGTCATATATATTCGAATGGAACAGCAAGGCGGATATAGTTATACGGTTTCAATTTTATTATCAAAGGGGGAGTGTCATAAATAGATATATATATAGTTTATATTTCTATATCTATGTGTGCATTAAAATTTCGTATCATTAAAAGGTAGATATCCATGATTTATATAAGTATTATAGAAATGTACCCATACATATATGTGGGGTATATGAGGGGCTCAAAAGATATGGTTGATAAATGCATTTTATATATATATATATCCTCTATATATATAGGTGATATACTTGTATATATATAGATCCCAAGATATATAAGTGGAATATATATAATGGATTCAAAAGTATATGTATTAATTATATATAGGTGTTAGGTGATGTTATTGAAAAATATGTATGGCCATAGAGTCTATGATTGTATTAGGTATAGAGAAAGAAGAACATCCCATGATAATATAAAGAGATATGGGAAACATATATATACTTGGTGGAAAGTATACGTGGGGAATGTTCAATACTTTTAATAAGAGAGAGATGCTAGAGGGTTAGAGGAACTTTAGCAAGAGGGAACTAAAGTTAAAATTTGAGCTTCTCATTATTCAAAATTTCCGTAGGTTCCTCCATATGTACATGGGTTTAATGTGCACATGGGGAGCACTCGAATGATCCAGGTGGATATTGGTGGCCACCCACCTATTCCACTTGGCCCCCACCATTGTCTCTTTCAGTTTTTCAGTTTCGGCATAACTTACTATTTTTAGCAGTTTTTCGGGTCCTGAACTTCCGGAGCCGTTTTGAGGCCCTAAACGACGTTTTTTGGGTATGAAAGCGCCAGCGAATTTTTGGATAAAATTTGTCCCGACAGCTGTAGTCCTCGGATAGAGCTTTCTAATGATGTATCATATGCGTCAAACGGAGATAATATGCCAAAGTTACGTCCCTGGGAAGTTGAAACACCAATTTACCCAAACGGGGCCCATAGTTTTGGCGCTTCATCTCCTAGGGTTAGGTTTTTGGGATGTTTAGGGCTCTCCATTGTTTCTCAATAATAAATAGGCCCTCGAGCCTCATTGTAACGCAGTTCAGAGGCCTGTAGCCGCCACATCTCTTCTCAGAGATAGCTACCAGTGCCCTAGTTAGTTTTATTTCCATTCTGTCTGTAAGCAAATTTCAGTTCTTTGATATTAATGAAATGAAGTGTTATTTCCGCTGCATCTCTGTATTTATGGTTATGTGTTTATTCTGTTGCGTTCCTGCATAAATCCGGATCAGTGGTATCAGAGCGGTCTGCTTTTTCTCGATCCTTCTTTGCATGTCCCCACCGAGGTCGGGGTATAAGGAGCTAGGGCTTGATCTGGTGGAACCTTTGCAAGATCAGCCTCGCAAACCTCGACGGACGCCCATGGGGGACGAAAAGAAAGATGAGGGAGCAAGAGATCCTATCAAAATATTGCTCGAGGAGGCCCTCGAAAAAAAAAGGAACGCGATGATGGATAGCTTTGCTCAGATCCTTCAACGGCTGCCCACCGGCGGCGCATCTGCATCCAGTAGCCACTCTGGAGTTGCGACTCCCTTTAAGGTACAAGTAAATTTTGACATTCCCATATTTGAGGGTCAAATAGACGCAGATGCCGTAGATAGATGGCTGAATCTATTAGAAGGATATTTCTCTGTTCATGACTTTTCAGACCGGGAGAAGATTATTTTTGCACTCCTCAAAGCTACCCCCCATGTTAAGGATTGGTGGGAAACCTACTGTGAGAACAAGGACCAGACAGAACCCTCTCTGTTCTCGGCCGTACCAACTTGGAATTCTTTCCGAGATGCCGTCAAGGAACAATACTATCCCGTGGGGAGCTATGAGGACAAGTACATACAATGGACCACGCTGCGACAACAAAGGGATCAAGATGTGCACGAGCTGACGAATCTGTTCCATACCCCGCGCACAAAGTTGGGTATCAAAGATTCAGAGAAACATTTGGTGCTAAAGTATCGCAGCTGTCTGCACAGATACATTCAGGAGGAAATGGAGTTCCTCGACATCTCCTCGCTTGGTACGGCATACCGGTATGCCGCCAAGATTGAGCAGAAATTCAAACAGAAGAAGCGAGACTTTGGATCTGTGAATCAAAAGCAAGGAAAAGGTGCTTCCAAACCGCAGAACAAAGGACAGAGCATGGCGGCGAAAGACAACCCGTCAAAGCCACAAGAAAAGAACAACACCGTAAAGCCAAAGAAGGACACAGGAAAGTGGTGTGAGTTCCATAAGAGCTCCACTCACAACACAAGTGAGTGTCGGGCCAAGCAGTTGCTAGTGGTCGAGATGAGGGCTTCTGAGTCAGATGCATGCTCCGACTCCGAATCAGAACCTGAAAAGGGGAATGAAAAAGGGAAACAGATTATTGATGCGGAGCCCAACACCACTGTTGCCACTACAAAGATCCAGAAGGAGGAACCGGAAGATCCAGAGGAGGAGGAACGCCTCTTCCACTCCCAGATGTGGGTAAAGGGCTCCCCTGTACAGTTCATTGTCGACAATGGGAGCCAAAAGAACCTCATTTCAGCAGACGCCGTGAAGCGGTTGGGCTTGCCGACCACAGCTCACCCACATCCATACACCATCGGGTGGCTTCACCAAGGACGAGATCTCCGCGTTAGCCAGCAGTGCCGCCTTTCCTATAGCATCAAGCCCTTCACGGATGAGGTATTATGTGACGTTGCTCCTATTGATGTTTCTGATGTATTATTAGGACAACCATACTTGTGGAAGCGTCATGCTGTGTATGAGTCTCGACCTCGTGCCGTTATTATTACTTTGGGAAATAAGTTGTACAGGATACCAGAGGTACCACCTCCTACGACTATCTCTTTGGTTACTGCAAAACAATGCAGTAAGCTCATTTCCCAAACCAGAAAATTCGTTTTCCTGATGATCTGCCCCCAGGGCAAGAAGAAGACTGTGGCCACGACCTCCAGACAGGGCCCCTCTGCACGACAACAACAAATGGATAAGGTCGTGGAGGAGTACGGGGACATCTTCACCTCACCCACAGGGGTTCCTCTGCACTGCCAGGTCAAGCACCCGATTGATCTGACCCCAGGTGCGCCGCTACCCAATGGGCCGATCTATCGACGCTCTGTTCTGGAAAATGATGAAATCAAGAGGCAGATTCAGGAGCTGTTGCAGAAAGGTCACATCAGACCAAGTTCATCGCCCTGTGGGAGCCCGATCGTGTTGGTACAGAAGAAGGATGGGACGTGGAGACTCTGTATTGACTATCTGGCGCTGAACAAGATCACTGTCCGGAATAGGTACCCAATCCCACGGATTGATGACCTTCTGGACCAACTCCAAGGTGCAAAATATTTCAGTAAGATCGACCTGAAGTCTGGGTATCACCAGGTACCAATTGAACCCTCTGATGTGTGGAAGACTGCCTTCAAAGCTAAGGAAGGCCTTTTTGAATGGCTGGTCATGCCCTTCGGGTTGACGAATGCTCCCGCAACCTTCATGAGGATGATGGACGACATCTTGCGGCCATTCACCAACTCATTCGTAGTGGTGTACTTGGATGACATTCTGATCTTCAGCAAGACTTGGGAAGAGCACCTTCATCACATCCGACAAGTCCTCCAAACACTGCGGCAACACAAGTTGTGTGCCAATTTGGAGAAGTGCAAGTTTGGCATGACCCAGGTTCAATATCTGGGATACATTATTGATGAAAAGGGGGTGCATGTGGATCCAGCCAAGATCCAAGTCATTCGGGATTGGCCAGCCCCGACTACTATAACAGAGCTTCGCAGCTTTCTGGGTCTTGCTAATTTCTATCGTAGATTCGTGTTGGGATTCTCTCATATCACTTGGCCCTTGAGTCAAGTCACCAAAGGAGGAGCGAGAGCAAAATTCTTTTGGTCGGAACCTCAACAGAAGGCGTTCAAAGAATTGGAAAATCGCCTCTGTTCTGCCCCAGTGCTCACCTTACTGCATTCTGGGTGTGCCACTTCCATTTGAGGACTGGTGCTGCATGCCCTTGACTATGCCATTAAAGCCTAATTAACAGGGACATCCAGTGGCATATCACAGCGAGACATTGTCTGAGACAGTTCGCAAGTATCCCACCTATGACAAAGAAATGTATTCCATTGTGCAAGCCCGTCGACAATGGAAGCATTACATTTTGGGGAAGGAAACAATCATCCACACAGACCACCGGCCCCTGCAGTTCATACAGACACAAGGGAAGTTGCAGAATGATCGCCATCAGAAGTGGTCCACATATCTGTAATAGTTTCATTTGAACATCAAGTACAAGAAGGGTAGCACCAATAATGTTGCAGACTGCCTCAGCCGACCACCGATCGTGGTGCTCACCACCGTGCTCAACTCTTGTGGGCACGAGACTTTTGATTGGCCGCTTCTCTATGAGAGTGACCCAGAATTCGGCCACACTTACAAGGCACTCTTGGGGGGCACGCAAGTTCCAAATTTTCACCTCCAAGATGCACTTCTATGTCACCTGGGACACCTTTGTGTTCCTTCAAGCGAGCGTGCCAAGATGATATGGGAAGCACACTACAGTCGAGTCGCTGGGCATTTCGGGGTCGAGAAAACAGTAGCAATACTACAGAAGTATTTCTATTGGCCGAACCTTCGGAAGGATGTCGAGAAGCACATCAGATCCTGCACTGCTTGTGCCATTGCCAAACCGACCATCAAGAAGCAAGGCCTATATACTCCACTACCTACCCCTAGTCGACCTTGGGAATCCATCTCCATGGATTACATGTCGGTCCTGCCTTCTACTAAAAATGGAAATGACTGTGTTTTCGTGGTCGTTGAAAGATTCTCGAAGATGGCCATTATGGCGGCCTGTAAGAAGAATATCACAGCAGAAGCCACTGCTAAACTCTTCTTTGAACGAGTGTGGGTGCACTTTGGGATCCCACAGTCTATCATATCAGATCGAGACAGCAGGTTCCTCAGCACATTTTGGTCCAGCCTCTGGTCAATGTTGGACACAAAGCTCACCAAGTCCACAACTTTCCATCCCCAAACAGATGGCCAGACAGAGGTCGTCAACATAATGATTGTACACATTCTGCGCATGTACAATTCAAAGCATCCACGCACATGGGACGAGAGCCTCCCCTATGTACAACATAGTTATAACCGGGCTCTCCACAGTTCAATTGGCCATAGCCCTTTTCAGGTGGGCTTGGGATTCCAGCCACTATGTCCCATTGACGTAGCCATGCCATTTGCAGCTGCTCAGGCCGATTCAGCGCACGTCCAGTCTGAAGTTGACAAAGCAAGTAGCTTCATCGAGCGCATTCAACACATCCGCCAACAAGTTCATGATATATTGGACAGAGCTAATGCGAAGTACAAGTAGCGCCATGATCAACACCGGGTGCCACACAACTTCCAGGTGGGCGATAAAGTATGGCTGCATTTGCAGAAGGAGCGCCTCACTGGACCTCACCGCAAGCTTCGCCCGCTCCGATACGGGCCGTACACCATCACCAAGGCTATAGGGAACAATGCTTTCGAGCTTAGTATTCCACCATTCCTTGGTCTGCACCCAGTCTTCAATGTGGATCGCCTTCGTCCTTACTTCCCACCTCTACTGGACACTTCGGACGTTGCAGAACAACTCACACCAACAGAGTTAAACCCAGACTGCATGGAACAGGCCACCACAGATTGTATCATGGATATGCAAATTAAGAACACTCGCCAACAGAGGATCCAACTGTATCGGGTTGTCAAAGCTGGCCAACTCCTGCACCAAGGAAAGTGGTTCACCAGGGACCAAGTTCAGCAGAAATTTCCTCATCTCATGGAGGAACTTAACGAAATGGGGACCATTGCTTCCTAAGGGGGGAGGAATGATCCAGGTGGATATTGGTGGCCACCCACCTATTCCACTTGGCCCCCCACCATTGTCTCTTTCAGTTTTTCAGTTTCTGCATAACTTACTATTTTTAGCAGTTTTTCGGGTCCTGAACTTCCGGAGCCGTTTTGAGGCCCTAAACGACGTTTTTTGGGCATCATTTTACTAGCGAATTTGATCATCAAATTCATCCCGAAAGTTGTAGTCCTCGGATAGAGATTTCTAATGATGTATCATGTGTGTCAAACGGAGATAGTATGCCAAAGTTACGTCCCTGGGAAGTTGAAACACCAATTTACCCAAACGGGGCCCATAGTTTTGGCGCTTCATCTCCTAGGTTTAGGTTTTTGGGATGTTGAGGGTTCTCCATTGTTTCTCAATAATAAATAGGCCCTCGAGCCTCATTGTAACTCAGTTCAGAGGCCTGTAGCCGCCACATCTCTTCTCAGAGATAGCTACCAGTGCCCTAGCTAGTTTTATTTCCATTCTGTCTGTAAGCAAATTTCAGTTCTTTGATATTAATGAAATGAAGTGTTATTTCCGCCGCATCTCTGTATTTATGGTTATGTGTTTATTCTGTTGCATTCCTGCATAAATCCGGATCAGTGGTATCAAAGGGGTCTGCTTTTTCTCGATCCTTCTTTGCATGTCCCCAACGAGGTCGGGGTATAAGGAGCTAGGGCTTGATCTGGTGGAACCTTTGCAAGATCAGCCTCGCAAACCTCGACGGACGCCCATGGGGGACGAAAAGAAAGATGAGGAAGCAGGAGATCCTATCAAAATATTGCTCGAGGAGGCCCTCGAAAAACAAAGGAACGCGATGATGGATAGCTTTGCTCAGATCCTTCAACGGCTGCCCACCGGCGGCGCATCTGCATCCAGTAGCCACTCTGGAGTTGCGACTCCCTTCAAGGTACAAGTAAATTTTGACATTCCCATATTTGAGGGTCAAATAGACGCAGATGCCGTAGATAGATGGTTGAATCTATTAGAAGGATATTTCTCTGTTCATGACTTTTCAGACCCAGAGAAGATTATTTTTGCACTCCTCAAAGCTACCCCCCATGTTAAGGACTGGTGGGAAACCTACTGTGAGAACAAGGACCAGACAGAACCCTCTCTGTTCTCGGCCGTACTAACTTGGAATTCTTTCCGAGACGCCGTCAAGGAACAGTACTATCCCGTGGGGAGCTATGAGGACAAGTACATACAATGGACCACGCTGCGACAACAAAGGGATCAAGATGTGCACGAGCCGACGAATCTGTTCCATACCCTGCGCACAAAGTTGGGTATCAAAGATTCAGAGAAACATTTGGTGCTAAAGTATCGCAGTTGTCTGCACAGATACATTCAGGAGGAAATGGAGTTCCTCGACATCTCCTCGCTTGGTACCGCATACCGGTATGCTGCCAAGATTGAGCAGAAATTCAAACAGAAGAAGCGAGACTTTGGATCTGCGAATCAAAAGCAAGGGAAAGGTGCTTCCAAACCGCAGAACAAAGGACAGAGCCAAGGCATGGCGGCTAAAGACAACCCGTCAGAGCCACAAGAAAAGAATAGCACCGCAAAGCCAAAGAAGGACACGGAAAAGTGGTGTGAGTTCCATAAGAGCTCCACTCACAACACAAGTGAGTGTCGGGCCAAGCAGTCGCTAGTGGCCGAGATGAGGGCTTCTGAGTCAGATGCATGCTCTGACTCCGAATCAGAACCTGAAAAGGGGAATGAAAAAGGGAAACAGATTATTGATGCAGAGCCCAACGCCACCGTTGCCACTACAAAGGTCCAGAAGGAGGAACCGGAAGATCCAGAGGAGGAGGAACGTCTCTTCCACTCCCAGATGTGGGTAAAGGGCTCCCCTGTACAGTTCATTGTCGACAATGGGAGCCAAAAGAACCTCATTTCGGCAGACGCCGTGAAGCGGTTGGGCTTGCCGACCACAGCTCACCCACATCCATACACCATCGGGTGGCTTCACCAAGGACGAGATCTCCGCGTCAACCAGCAGTGCCGCCTTCCCTATAGCATCAAGCCCTTCACTGATGAGGTATTATGTGATGTTGCTCCTATTGATGTTTCTGATGTATTATTAGGACAACCATACTTGTGGAAGCGTCATGCTGTGTATGAGTCTCGACCTCGTGCTGTTATTATTACTTTGGGAAATAAGTTGTACAGGATACTAGAGGTACCACCTCCTACGATTATCTCTTTGGTTACTGCAAAACAATGTAGTAAGCTCATTTCCCAAACCAGGAAATTCGTTTTCCCGATGATCCGCCCCCAGGGCAAGAAGAAGACTGTGGCCACGACCTCCAGACAGGGCCCCTCTGCACGACAACAACAAATGGATAAGGTCATGGAGGAGTACGAGGACATCTTCACCTCACCCACAGGGGTTCCTCTGCACTGCCAGGTCAAGCACCCGATTGATCTGACCCCAGGTGCGCCACTACCCAATGGACCGATCTATCGACGCTCTGTTATGGAAAATGATGAAATCAAAAGGCAGATTCAGGAGCTGTTGCAGAAAGGTCACATCAGACCAAGTTCATCGCCCTGTGGGAGCCCAATCGTGTTGGTACAGAAGAAGGATGGGACGTGGAGACTCTGTATTGACTATCGGGCGCTGAACAAGATCACTGTCCGGAATAGGTACCCAATCCCACGGATTGATGACCTTCTTGACCAACTCCAAGGTGCAAAATATTTCAGTAAGATCGACCTGAAGTCTGGGTATCACCAGGTACCAATTGAACCCTCTGATGTGTGGAAGACTGCCTTCAAAGCTAAGGAAGGCCTTTTTGAATGGCTGGTCATGCCTTTCGTGTTGACGAATGCTCCCGCAACCTTCATGAGGATGATGGACGACATCTTGCGGCCATTCACCAACTCATTCGTAGTGGTGTACTTGGATGACATTCTGATCTTCAACAAGACTTGGGAAGAGCACCTTCATCACATCCGACAAGTCCTCCAAACACTGCGGCAACACAAGTTGTGTGCCAATTTGGAGAAGTGCACGTTTGGCATGACCCAGGTTCAATATCCGGGATACATTATTGATGAAAGGGGGGTGCATGTGGATCCAGCCAAGATCCAAGTCATTCGGGATTGGCCAGCCCCGACTACTATAACAGAGCTTCGCAGCTTTCTGGGTCTTGCTAATTTCTACCGTAGATTTGTGTTGGGATTCTCTCATATCACTTGGCCCTTGAGTCAAGTCACCAAAGGAGGAGCGAGAGCAAAATTCTTTTGGTCGGAACCTCAACAGAAGGCGTTCAAAGAATTGAAAAATCGCCTCTGTTCTGCCCCAGTGCTCACCTTACCAGACTTGCAGCAACCATTTGAGATCGAGACAGATGCCTCTGACTATGCTATTGGGGCAGTTCTTACTCAACAGGGACATCCAGTGGCATATCACAGTGAGACATTGTCCGAGACAGTTCGCAAGTATCCCACCTATGACAAAGAAATGTATTCCATTGTGCAAGCCTGTCGACAATGGAAGCATTACATTTTGGGGAAGGAAACAATCATCCACACAGACCACCGGCCCCTGCAGTTCATACAGACACAAGGGAAGTTGCAGAATGATCGCCATCAGAAGTGGTCCACATATCTGCAACAGCTTCATTTGAACATCAAGTACAAGAAGGGTAGCACCAATAATGTTGCAGACTGCCTCAGCCGACCACCGATCGTGGCGCTCACCACCGTGCTTAACTCTTGTGGGCACGAGACTTCTGATTGGTTGCTTCTCTATGAGAGTGACCCAGAATTCGGCCACACTTACAAGGCTCTCTTGGGGGGCACACAAGTTCCAAATTTCCACCTCCAAGATGCACTTTTATGTCACCTGGGACACCTTTGTGTTCCTTCAAGCGAGCGTGCCAAGATGATATGGGAAGCACACTACAGTCGAGTCGCTGGGCATTTCGGGGTCGAGAAAACAGTAGCAATACTACAGAAGTATTTCTATTGGCCGAACCTTCGAAAGGATGTCGAGAAGCACATCAGATCCTGCACCGCTTGTGCCATTGCCAAACCGACCATCAAGAAGCAAGGCCTATATACTCCACTACCTACCCCTAGTCGACCGTGGGAATCCATCTCCATGGATTACATGTCGGGCCCGCCCTCTACTAAGAATGGCAATGACTGTGTTTTCGTGGTCGTTGACAGATTCTCGAAGATGGCCATTATGGCGGCCTGTAAGAAGAATATCACAGCAGAAGCTACTGTTAAACTCTTCTTTGAACGAGTATGGGTGCACTTTGGGATCCCACAGTCTATCATATCAGATCGAGATAGCAGGTTCCTCAGCACATTTTGGTCCAGCCTCTGGTCAATGTTGGACACAAAGCTCACCAAGTCCACAAATTTCCATCCCCAAACAGATGGCCAGACAGAGGTCGTCAACAGAATGATTGTACACATTCTGCGCATGTACAACTCAAAGCATCCACGCACATGGGACGAGAGCCTCCCCTATGTACAACACAGTTATAACCGGGCTCTCCACAGTTCAATTGGCCATAGCCCCTTTCAGGTGGGCTTGGGATTCCAGCCACTATGTCCCATCGACATAGCCATGCCGTTTGCAGCTGCTCAGGCCGATTCAGCTCATGTCCAGTCTGAAGTTGACAAAGCAAGTAGCTTCATCGAGCGCATTCAACACATCCGCCACCAGGTTCATGATATATTGGACAGAGCCAATGCGAAGTACAAGCAGCGCCATGATCAACACCGGGTGCCACACAACTTCCAGGTGGGCGACAAAGTATGGCTGCATTTGCAGAAGGAGCGCCTCACTGGACCTCACCGCAAGCTTCACCCGCTCCGATACGGGCCGTACACCATCACCAAGGCTGTAGGGAACAATGCTTTTGAGCTTAGTATTCCACCATTCCTTGGTCTGCACCCAGTCTTCAATGTGGATCGCCTTCGTCCTTACTTCCCACTTCTACTGGACACTTCGGACATTGCAGAACAACTCACACCAACAGAGTTAAACCCAGACTGCATGGAACAGGCCACCACAGATTGTATCATGGACATGCAAATTAAGAACACTCGCCAACAGAGGATCCAACTGTATCGGGTTGTCAAAGCTGGCCAACTCCCGCACCAAGGAAAGTGGTTCACCAGGGACCAAGTTCAGCAGAAATTTCCTCATCTCATGGAGGAACTTAACGCAATGGGGACCATTGCTTCCTAAGGGGGAGGAATGATCCAGGTGGATATTGGTGGCCACCCGCCTATTCCACTTGGGCCCCCACCATTGTCTCTTTCAGTTTTTCAGTTTCGGCATAACTTACTATTTTTAGCAGTTTTTCGGGTCCTGAACTTCCGGAGCCGTTTTGAGGCCCTAAACGACGTTTTTTGGGTATCAAAGCACTAGCGAATTTGATCATCAAATTTGTCCC
>JAXQQM020081039.1:0-26893 GCA_034641835.2 Pinus albicaulis | reverse complement strand
CCTCAAATTCTAGCACCGTATTGTACATTAACACCTCTCTTCTCCTAGAGCAGCTTAAGCATAGGTGGAGTGCATGGTCTCTGTCACAATTGAACTCGAGTCAAACCAACTCAATATCAAATCAGCAAATTCATAGTTTCTCTCATGCACATTGTGCATTTGGTGAGATTCCAATCATCGATCAAGTCAGCTTCTTAATGATTTCGTGAAATCATGGTTGTTTTTTTGGTATAGAAAACAAGCTAAAATACCACTTCTGTGGCAAATGCCTCCCTCTTCAAGCAAGGATGAACATAAGATAACTCGTTTAAGAGAATTCAAAGAGAGTGCCCAAATTCCAATCTATAACAACAACTGGGTAAAGTTCTCACCCTAGATCATCATCTACACCACCGAAATAACCCATGAAAAGAGCTGCAAAGGCATCTAGTAAAGTGCACTAGCTGTGCTAACGGTTGTACATTAACATGACCTCTTCTTCTCCTAGAGCAGTTCTAGAGGTGGAGTGCTTGGTCTGTCATAATTGAACTCTTGATTCAAACCAAATCAATATCAAATCATCAAATTCGTAGTTTCCTCTCATGCACATTATGCATCTGGTGAGATTCCAATCATTGACTGAAGTCATTTTCTTTTAATGATTTCATGAAATCATGGTGGTTTTTTTGGTATAGAAACAAGCTAAAATACCACCTGTGGAAGTGCCCTCTTCAAGCAAGGATGAACATAAGATAAATGTCAGAAGAGCATTCAAAGAGAGTGCACAAATCTGATCTATAACAACAATCAAAGTTTCACCCTAGATCATCATCTACACCACTAAAATAGCCCATGAAAAGAGTTGTAAAGGCATCCAATAAAGTGTGCCAGCTGTGACTAACGTTTTGTACATAAAAGCATGATGATGTTAAGGTAGGTAACCAAATGTTCAAAATCCTTCAAATGAAAACAAAAATGAGTTTAGAGTTCACAAGTACGTGTAGCTTGACAGCTTAATGCCCACCTCAGATAACAGTCACAGGCACAAATAATTGAGCAAGACAACCTGATTTGAATGCAAGGCCCAATGGAAGCTTACAGCTCCCACTATAGCTACTACTATATTGCAGTACATGTTTATTGTTGTGGCAGAATTGATGGGAGGCCACTTGGGGCAGTTCGAGTTGGATGCATTGGCTGCTAGTATTAATGACCGAGGCAGGGGTGTTGACCATTGTAAAATGGTTGATGATGTCATCTGGGGGCTAACTAGGGCTGAGGGGGCTTGGCTGCTGATACTCGGGAAGTGTGGGAGCAAAGTAGCCCCACATTTTTTCCATCCAAGGTTCCCCCACTTTCTTACCATCCAAGGTTGAAGGACAGAAATTCTGGAGAGAACCCTGATTGTTTGGCTGAATCTGGGGAGCTAAACTGAGTTTAGTACCCTGAGGAACTGTCAAAGCAAAACTAGCTTAGGTAGGTAAAGCATTTCTGTCATGAAGTTTGAACAACTCTTGTAACATGACCTCTTCTTCTCCTAGAGTAGTTCCAGAGGTGGAGTGCTTGGTCTATCACAATTGAACTCTTGAGTCAAACCAACTCAATATCAAATTAGAAAATTCGGATTTTCTTCTCATGCACATTATGCATTTGGTGAGATTCCAAACATTTTTGCAATTATCCTATGATGGGAAACCATGAAATCTTATAATGTTGCCCAATATACCAAAATGTTAAACTCTAAATTTCCAAAAATGTTGTGAGAGTTGTGGACTATTCTATCCAAAAAAAATGAGGGTTGAGGATAGTGCCCCTGAAAGTTTCTTCGAGGGCTGTGAATTTAATCATCTGTTGGAGTTTTTCTTAGGGATTGGTTTAACAGTATGTCCTTATGGATTCCCTGAGATATTAGAAAGACAGATTATACCCCTATGGCTATCTCTTCTGAACTTCCACTTTGTAAGATCTGCAACTTTTCTGAAAGTGTATTCAAAACAATAGGCTAAAAAATTAAAAGGGATGTTGAACACAAGAAATGGTTTAATGCCCATGATATCCAACTTGGTGTATTGGACATTTGCAACTTGGTTGTGTATCAATTCCATTACATTTATCTTGTTTTTGGTAAAAGACAAGTCACTGTGGCATTTTTTTGGCTTTGTAGCCTTCCATGAGAAAAATGTATGTTGTTCCCATGCATACAATCTTATCCATCTCATGTGTCTTTCCCAAACAGAAATGAACCTACCCTAAAATTGCGTACATGGTTATTAAAAACTCTGAGTTGGAGTGATGAAGCTACAGTCTAATGAGCCAGCCGACCTTCTGAGTCTTGGTTCAAAACTATACTGAATCTTGGCATTTATTGATTAAGTCCCACAAAATTAGCAAAGACAACAAAGAAGATTGCATGGTAAAATATCTCATCTCAAAGTAATTAGTTGTTATGGATAAAGGTCATTCTTTTACAGAGCAGAAGAAAAATGATAGAGAAATCATCATCCTATTCAAACAAAAATGAAAACGTGGTTAGAATGGTAGACCACTTAAAAAAAAAAAAACCGTGAAATCTGCACTATCGTAGTAAAGTCATCAACCGTCTGATCAGAGAAATGAAGCAAGCATTTTATAGTATAGTTGGGCTACTATTTTAAGAAAAAATAATTCACAATATTTTATTTTTGAAATCCATTACCTTGTTTGTTTTTTCAAGGATAAGGATAAGATATTTGTTGATGAGAAAAACATGACTTTAGAGACAGTCTAGACTCTAAAATATTCTCAATAAAATAGCAAACTTCCCCAATAAATGTAGAAATTGATAGATAAAAAAAATTCTTGCATTAATAACAAATCAATAAATATAAATATTTTATTTGTGTTTCTAATGGTGGAAGGTTTATCAAAACAAGAACAAAGCTGGCTAAACCAACCAAGCAGACCAGTTCTGGGGTTTTCTAGGTAGAATTTCCAAGAGAAGGAATGCAATCACAAGGAATGTATCCAAGTTTCCATCAAGCAAGGGACTGTTAGAATTCTAGTTTGGAAATATGTCAGAGTTAGGCTCAATAACTCATAGTGGCTTCAAATCAAATTTGCAAACCATTATTGCATAATCCTCCTTCAACATCTAATGGAATCAGCCATCAAAGAGGAGAGCATATTCAAGACTGTTTATGTGAAGTTGGAGGAACTACATGTATAAAAGGAACCGAAATTATCATTAGAATTTGAGACACAGTGAAAAGAGATGAATTATCTGCCAAGCTTGATAAGGCCTATACTTCTGAACTTTAATCATCAGATCTTCTTGTAGAAAGATCAATGTCAATCCCCTTTATAGAAGTGCATCCAAAAGTTGGAGGAACATATTTTGTACTTCAAGTTTAGGGATTATTTTGGGGCAATTTGACACAAAATGGGCTAATCCATTGCAGATATTGCACTTGAAAGGGATGTTTTAATAGTCCATCTTATGATTCCATGGGAAGCCCTCAATATAGAAATGATTCTGTCCAACAAATTGTTATTTGAGCTTAGTCCAACACAATCTAGCACACGTGAATAAACCTCCCCTTTTTCTGCTATATGAGCATAGATATTTGCATAGAGGGTTGCTGATTTATCCCACAACGTCTTCCTTCCAGAAGTGAAGGGGAAATTCACAAGCCTGATCCTAATGGTATTGGTGGTAATAGTAAAGGTGGATCTAATCACAGGGCTGTCTAAAACTACAATGAATATGTATGCACTTTGTAAACATAAAAGTTAGTGCCCATTTAACTTGAGTCCACAACAGAAATAAAACATTGTTAATAATTTTTTCCTTATTGCATTGTTGGTGGGTAAATTTTTTAGTGGAATTTAAGATGAGTAATCCATTTGGTGAAACAAGTCTGGAAGAATGAATTCCATGCACAATATACCGCAGGGTATGCCTATATTTTTGTCATGCAATGCCCTCTTTGCATCGTCATGGTATAATATGTTTATCAGTGTTGTTTATCATCGTTATGGAATCATGGTATGCTCTATTTTGTTTACATATTGGTCCTATTAAATCCCCCCCCCCACCATAAGGTATTTTTTATTTCAGAGTGCTTTCATACCCCATTTGTTTGCAAAAAACAGAGAGGCACATTCCATGGCTGGACTGCAACTCTAATGAGAATTCTAAAACCCAAATAAAATGTTAATTGAATCTATGCTTCTGAAGCTAATTTTGGTTTTTGTTAACTTAATGTATTGTTATGATTCTGGTAGTTTCATCATGGTGGCCTTTTAGCTAAACATATTAGCTAAACATATCAATGTGGTTCAACAACTTTTGTTGTTGAACTTGTTTCCATGTACAAGGTTTCTGTTGTTAATCTTCTCCCCTGTATATGTACTTATTCTAGAGGTAAATTATTCACTCACTAGATGAGGTTCCCCTCTTAAAAACTAGTTATTCCCATTACTCGCTTAACCACAAAACCAAGTCCATCTAATCACAAGGTTGTATAAAGCTAATTTCAGTTTTTGTTAACTTAATATGTTATTATGATTCTGGGAGTTTCATCATGGTAGCCTTTTAGCCAAACATATCCATGTGTTTCGACAACTTTTGTTGTTGAACTTGTTTCTTTGTACAAATTTCCTATTGTTAAACTTCTCCCCTCTATATGTAATTATTCTAGAGTTAAATGATTCACTCACTATATGAGGTTCCCCTCTTACAAACTAGCTATTCCCATTGCTCTTTTAACCACAAAACCAAGTCCATCATTTCCTGTCCTTGTACTCGTCTCCATGGGATTTCTAATTCTTTGCCCATATTTTATTAGACCTTTGCTTTCATGAAATCTAATCTAAGCTTGGAACCAATTTCTTTGGTAGTTTTTTCAAAACACCCTTTTCATTCATCTTTAATGTTTGGTACTTCATTTTCAGAAGTCCCATATCATGCAAGAGACACATCATCATTATTAGTAACATCAAGAAAACTTTCAAGCTTTTGAACTATGTCATAGGTGTCACAAGAAACACCTTTCACAAAAATCTCCTTGTAGTCATGTTTAATGATCTTCTCATTAGGGATTGAGGTCTGCAATTTCCTCCTAAGTAGCTAATATAAAGACAGTGGAAATAATAGAATGTAATATTTGATTACATCATCAAATTTTAGAGGGAAAAGGGAAAGGAAGGCATGTTAATAAATTGATGACCTACCTAGTATTATCTCAAATGATGTTTATACCTGTTGAGAAAAAATTCATTCCTCATTCAGAGGTTTCATGTTGCATACTTTCAATGGATCTTTTTGGCCTAAAATGAGAAATGCTAATAAAAAAGGATGACCCAAGATGCCAGTGGGCTTGAATTTTTGCCATACTGGTCCACGAGTATGCAACATAAGTGTTAATCGGATGAGGGAATTAAAATTTTTTTTTTTTTTCATCCAACGAGTACTCCCACTCGAAATTTGAGTAAACATTTTGGGAGATAAGTTGAAAATACGAGTTGAAAAAGTAGTTTTATTATTTTATTATTTTTTAATATTTTTACCCTTTTATTTAAAAAATGGTAAATCATCCCCCATGGTTAACATCATCATCTTGAATCCTATTGGTTGTTATAAAGTTTATTTTTGTTGTACATTTTTCTTAGGAGGCCCATTTTAGACCTCAAAATTCCCTCTAATGGTTTGTTTAAAAAAAAATTAATAGAATTTAAAAGAAATAAATCTATGAACCAATTCTATGTATAGGTTATTGGTATTAAAGATTTCGTTAGTACCTTATGTTGTCCTCCTAGGTTTTCTTGCCCACAAGAAAATATGTAGGAAGAAATATAGTGACTAGTGCCTACTGGGATGTGAATTTGTTTTATGTAAGTGCATTGTTTGTTTGGGTTAATGTTTTTTATGTTTAGCTTTCGTTCTGATAGTTTTGTTTTATCCAATGATGGTGAAACTTTCATATCAGCGGATGACCTAAGAATAAACTTATGGAACCTGGAAATATGTGATCAGAGTTTCAACATTGTTGATGTCAAACCTGCCAACATGGAAGACTTGACCGGTAATTGTTGCTTTCCTAGTTGAAAAAAAACATTTTTTTATATGTATATGATAATTATTTGGAACTATTTCTTTAAGATGTAGATTTATTGTCTAAAAATGGTTTATGTTTGTTTCAATTTATATGTGTGAACTTATCGATAAAATTCCCAATAATACCTCTTCAATTCATGTGTGTGTTTTTACCCCATATTCCATACAATAATTATATGATTAGGACATCCTGTAGTGTGCTACACTTGTTACCATAAATATCTTGCTTGTAATAGATTTTATGCTTATTTCTTTCATTTCCACAGGAGTAGCTTTGTTTTTTATTCCTTTTAGCTAGTTTCAAACATGTAGTAGGGATTTTCTAGTGTTGCACCGTACACAAAGCCAGTGACCTATTTCTGACTGATGACAAGAGGGAGTTGGCTTTTGAAGTTTAGATGATCACATCATCACCTTAAGAGGGAGTTATGAAATCCCTGGATTGATATCAGATGGTTAAATTTTCAAAAGAATTATTCATCTATTGATGTTTTCTTTTACATTCCAGTAAAATAAAATGATCCATACTTCATCACAGTAAGTTGCAGGGTTGTCGATATGTAAGAGAACTCCTAGGTGCCACGTCTTCTGAGATCCACCATGGATGAATCATTGACTGAAGTCAGTTTCTATGAGAAATCATCCCTTACTATGAAGCCACTCATGGTTTTTCTCTGGCTAAGGCACAGACACAGAGAAGACCTTCTTCGCTACACTTTCAACAAGCAAGGAAGGAAAGGCTAGCACAAACAATAAATGAACATCTTATTATTGTGGGAAGCCAATTCATGTTGCCTAGAATTGTACAATTCATGCTGCTGATTTGATTGAAGGGAATAATCCCCATCCCCTGCCCACACAGCTAATTTGCAGTTTGGCTTCATGACCCTACACAAAATGACTTCAAGTCTAGGAAATTTTTCCTCTCCAGTTTCGCAGCCTGAAAGCTCATCATACAAATTAGGGAGGTTAATCATGAATGTGAACCATCCAGAATATACCTTGAAGCTGTTATCAAAAGGGGGGAAATCTTAGATAAGCACACATGGATCAATAAGATAATTCATTCCATGAACAGAAATTGGAGGCAGAATGCATCAATGGCAAGGTTACAGGAGCCCTCCCTAACAGGCCAGACAGGCCTACAAATAGTCGTCTCACTACAGACCAACCTCAAGTTTGATGTTTAATTATATGTTGGTTTTGGATTCATACTGATGTACAATTCAAGAGTATCACACTAGAGTTCTGAATATCCCTGCAAACATTTTGCATGTAGTTGCCCTGGACAAAAGCTGCCAACATGAGAGGCCACCCAGGATACCCTGGGGAATCTATAAATAATTCTCCTAAAAGCCCAATTAATGTAATGTATAGTTGTTCATTTTGACAGCTATTACCACATTAATGGGATTCATCGACTCCAACTATGTCAGTAATGAATACTGTGACAACTTGTTATGGATTCTACTCTATTATGATTGATTCTACTTTATTATGGATATAATCTTATGTCTACTTATATGGAAGAGCAGTAATTAGTCTAAGAATTGTAGCATATATGACTAGGATTACCTATTTAAGGTATGTATTACTTATACTAATACCGAGATCATTATACTGATAGCTTGATTAATAGCTTCATCCTATCTAAGCTGCTTAGTACTAATCCCGTCTATTCAAAGATGTTACTCCTTGTAAGCTTTATTGAAAGTTGAAACATATCATGTATTGTCCAATGTGTTTAATTCACGTAATAAAAGCTTATCTATTCTAACTAGTGTTCACTAATATAGCTAGTACTTATTAACCATGGGAATAATATAGCTAGTACTTACTTTACCTAATCAAATCACTATCATTATGGACTAGTAGAGGTTTCAAGTTTATAGAAATAAGAGTTTCCATGTTGTATTGCTTGGAATGTAACTAAGTAGTGACCAATGAACACTATGACTCTAACTAAGAAGTTACTCTACATGATCCGGTAAGCTTATACGAACCATTACCTTTACTGGACATGAGTTGTTACCATTGTAGAAGATGAGTAAAACCTTGATAGGTGATCATTAATTACAGATATACAGTATCTTACTTGTGGCTTACTTAAGCTTAGTGACCAGAGAGGCACATTCCATGGCAAAAACAGAGGCACATTCCATGGCAAAAACAAAAAGGCACATTCGTATAATTTTGTGTTGTTACCAGATCTCATAATATTTCAAAACCACAGATCTATTTCCCCATTCAAGGTGACATATAAAATGGTAAAATATGCTCTCCACCTCCTTAACCAAATCATGGAAAATGTCATGAAGAGCCACTTCACTACCCTCATGTTCAAAGTAACAGGAACAGTGTAATGATTTTGAAGAGTTCTTATGAAGGGTTTGTATTTACAAGGTTGTTGGAAGGTACTGCTACAACAGTATGAGGAGTAGGATATGAGAGGGCCGAGAGGTATAGAAGGGACCTCCTGCCCTAGCCACAGTGATCTCAAAAGATAGTGCAGGAAATTGGAGTAGTTACTTGTCCTAGAAGGAGATTCTCTTTCTGCTCTAGGTCACAGAGAAGGATTTGCTTCTACAGCAACTCAGAAAATTCTGTCTTGACGCATTGTTTAGGCCACATCTATCCTAACATAAAATACAGTTAAGATCAAATATATTTTGGTGTATATGAAGACCTTTTTGTA
Source organism: Pinus albicaulis (assembly GCA_034641835.2). NCBI lineage: Eukaryota > Viridiplantae > Streptophyta > Pinopsida > Pinales > Pinaceae > Pinus > Pinus albicaulis. Next base: position 18,125 of record JAXQQM020081039.1, on the reverse strand, counting down.
GAAATAACATGAATAATTGAGGTGAAGGTGGAGTCATAATGATGTACAATGCAGGAGTATCACACTGGAGTTCTTAATATCCCTGCAAACATTTTGCATGCAATTTCCCAGGACAAAAGCTGCCAACATGAGGGGCCACCCAAGATACCCTGGGGAATATATAAATCATTCTCATAAAAGCCTAGTTAATGTAATGTATAGTTGTTCATTTTGACAACTATTACCACATTAATGGTATGCCAGTAATGAACACTATGACAACTTGTTATGGATTCCTCTATTATGATTGATTCTACTTTATTATGGATATAAGCTTATGTCTACTTATATGGAAGAGTAGTAATTAGTCTAAGCATTGTAACATATATGACTAGGAATACCTATGTAAGGTATGTATTACGTATACTTATACCGAGATCATTATACTGATATCTTGATTACCAGCTTCATCATATCTAAGTTGCTTAGTACTAATCCCGTCTATTCAAAGTTGTTACTCCTTGTAAGCTTTATTGAAACATATCTTGTACTGTCCAATGTGTTTAATTCATGTAATAAAATCTTATCTATTATAACTAGTGTTCACTAATATAGCTAGTACTTATTAACCATGGGAATAATGGAGATCGAGTATTGAGTCTAATGTAAGCCATATCAATGGAACCAGTAGTAAGTAGTTATAGAGAAACAAGTGTTACTTACTTTACCTAATCAAATCACTATCATTACGGACTAGTAGAGGTTTCAAGTTTATAGAAAGAAGAGCTTCCATGTTGTATTGCTTGGACTGTAACTAATTAGTTACAAATGAACACTATAACTCTAACTAAGCAGTTACTCTACATGATCTGGTAAGCTTATATGAACCATTACCTTTAATGGATATGAGTTGTTACCATTGTAGAAGATGAGTACAACCTTGATAGGTGATCATTAATTACAGATATACAGTATCTTACTTATGGATTACTTAAGCTTAGTAACCAGAGAGGCACATTCCATGGCAAAAACAGAGAGGCACATTCCATGGCAAAAACATAGAGGCACATTCTTATAATCTTTTTTGTTGTTACCAGATCTCATAATATTTCAAAACCACAGATCTGTTTCCCCATTCAAGGTGACATATAAAATGGTAAAATATGCTCTCCGCCTCCTTAACCAAATCATTGAAAATGCCATGAAGAGCCACCTCACTGCCCTCATGTTCAAAGTAACAGGAATAGTGTAATGATTCTAAAGAGTTCTTATGAAGGGTTTGTATTTACAAGGTTGCTGGAAGGTGCTGCTACAGCAATATGAGGAGGAGGATTTAAGAGGGCTGAGAGGTCTAGAAGGGACCTCCTGCCCTAGCCACAGTGATCTCAAAAGATAGTGCAGGAAATCGGAGTGGTTACTTGTCCTAGAAGGAGATTCTCTTTCTGCTCTAGGCCACAGAGAAGGATTTACTTCTACAACAACTTGAAAAAGTCTGTCTTAAGGCCTAGTTTAGGCCACATCCATCTTAACATACAATACAGTTAAGATCAAATATATTTTGGTGTAATCACTTGGTTAATCGTACACAATACATCCAGTATCTGTTAAGTTCATTGTGTTTCTAACATACTCTCTGTCGTTTTGGTGAGCATGGTTATGGTGCTACAAAGGCTACAAATATTTCCCCAAGGATTTTCTTTTGCAGCTACAAAGGCTGTGGAAAGAATTTTACATATGTTTTGATGAAGCATTCACAGGTGTTCAAGGAGGGACTATATGTTTATGAATCATGTGGCTGGAAATTTCTAGATAACGCCAAGACAACAATTTTTCACAAGTTGTTGTTCAAGGATCAAAGCAATACAAACCACTAGCTTATGAGTAATTTTAATTCAGTATTTGAATTCTAAGAAGGTTTTTGCAGCTTGAAACAGGTGGATCTGCAATCCAAGATAGCTCATGAATCATCTATGCAAAAGGTGAAGGCAGGAGAAGCAAAACTATATAGGGTGATTGCGGGAGCTAGTAAGCAGGATACCACAAGGTCTTCACTATCATTAGCCAAATATTTTATTAAGAAATGAGCCTATAGTTCTTCTATACTAATTGTTGAAAATGGAAACGTTCGACTTCAGGACTGTTTACAAAGAAAATAAAAACCTCCAGACATTTCATATTTCAGGAGTTGCAATCTGCTACTTCTGGTTTGTCAACAAGGAATTTTATAGAAAGGGGAGGTTGGAATCAGGTATACAGAGAATTTCTTACTGAGAGAAAATCGGTGGCAGTAAAAATATTAAATTCTTCATCCAAAACAAAGGAAGAAATTCTTTCTGAAGTTGTGGTCCTTAATATATTGAAACACAATCATATCATTACAATTATGGGATCGGGACCACAATCGGTGTGTAATCTCGAAAACTTTCACCAATGGAAATAGGTTGTCCATACTGACAAATTGGGTTTCCGATTGAATTTGGAAAACATAAACCACAAGTTCAATCGATATGGAATTCTTACATCCAAAAAATACATTCATTAGCACAGACCCATTTAAACCTAGGTGTGATATGCACTTCCAGGTTGAGATATGCATCCTTGAGCTTGACAGCCTTGAGGTGCATATGAGACCCTAGTTTGAATGGGTCTCTGCTAATGTCTATATTCAATATTCCTAATGAATTATCTAAGTGCAATGCACTGTTACACACACACAATTTATGGACCATCAGTAACCCCACCCAGGCTGTAGAATGCACCTCAATTCTGTCAGTGTAATAAAATAATAGGCCGGATCATGAAATATTCACGTATCTAGAATTCAAATCACTCAACAAGAGCTCAGCAGCATATTACAATCTATTATACTGAACCAAAGAGGGAAGTGTCGAAATTTCCCATACGCAGCCGAGTTTATTCTTATACAGTATGTTATAAATCCGATAAAAAAATACAGTATTTGGCGCATGCCTCTATGCTGGGACTGAGGCCAATATATCATCAATTATCTAGAAGAAATGAAGGTGTGTTCCATGAGGCCAATAGGGGCCAAATTGAAGCGATACTAGATGTCTATGGGATGTGCACATGCTAAACAATATAATACTACTAGACCAGCAAGCTCAGAAAACAAATTAGATATTTGATGCCTAAAGGAAGCAAACATGGGTCATAATGTCTCACTGTCCAGCAGCTAGCCCATGAGAAAAGGGTGCCTAAATGAGGCAGACATCATCTGTAGATGACCTTACTTGGAGAAAAAGGGAGTACCTATAGGAAGGAAACATCCCTTATAGATGACATAACCTAGAGAAAAAGGTAGGACCTATAGGAGGCAAACATCACCTGCAGGTCGGTTGACCTAGATGAAAAGGGTTCCTATAGGATGGGGATTATCAAACATGGTGTGACAAGCCTGGATAAGGGCAATGCTAAACAAATGGGTCACGACATAGGGAACATGTATATTGATAATAAGGAGCCTTGAGAGGGGTCATCGTAGGGACATCATTGGGCAACATAAAGAATTGAGAACACAAGTGCATATTTTGTGCACAAAAAAACCCAACCAAATATGTTTTATCTTCCAAATGGTTCGTACAACTTGTACATATTGCACATAATTTAGATCCTAAATTGCGAAAACCTTGGACCAAAAGAGGATTTGACAGATTTATCTTGGCATCATATTTGGCCAGTGTTGGTTTCAGTGGCAATGCCAGGGATAATTTACATGTGGACCAAAGACTATATATAAATTTGGAGTGTGTTTGCTTCAGATTTCATGGAGCAAGAGGAAAATGAGGAACATGTTAAGGCAGAAGATGAATTGGATATGATGCTTGACACCAAGAAGCTAAAAGTTGCACATGATGATAAAGAGAAAAGGGTTGATTCCATAAAGCACAAAGAGGAAGATCAGGATGCAATCATATCTTTAGGGCAGCAAGAGAAGGAGCCAGGGTCTGAATCTCTTTCCCCAAGGATTTCCTTTGGCAGCTACAAAGGCTGTGGAAAGACTTATACAGTATGTTATAAATCCAATAAACAAATACAATATTTGACACATGCCTTTGTGCTAGGACTGAGGCCAATATATCATCAATTATCTAGTAGAAATGAAGGTGTGTTCCATGAGGCCAATAGGGGCCAACTTGAAGCAATACTAGATGTCTAGGGGATGTTCACATGCTAAACAATATAATACTACTAGACCAGCAAGCTAAGAAAACAAATTAGATATCTGATGCCTAAAGGAAGCAAACATGGGTCATAGTGTCTCACTGTCCAGTAGCTAGCCCATGAGAAAGGGTGCCTAAAGGAGGCAAAAATCATCTGTAGATGACCTAACTTGGAGAAAAAGGGAGTACCTATAGGAAGGAAACATCACGTATAGATGACGTAACCTAGAGAAAAAGGCAGGGCCTATAGGAGGCAAACTTCAACTACAGGTCAGTTGGCCTCGACGAAAAGGGTGCCTATAGGAGGGGGATTATCAAACATGGTGTGACAAGCCTGGATAAGGGCAGTGCTAAACAAATGGGTCACGACATAGGGAACATGTATATTGATAATAAGGAGCCTTGAGAGGGGTCATCGTAGGGAAATCATTAGGAAACATAAAGAATTGAGAACACAAGTGCATATTTTGTGCACAACAAAACCCAATATGTTTTATCTTCCAACTGGTCCATACAACTTGTACATATTGCACATAAGTTAGATCCTAAATTTCAGAAAACTTAGACCAAAAGAGGGTTTGACAGATTTATCTTGGCATCCTATTTAGCCGGTGTTGGTTTTAGTGGCAATTCCAAGGGTAATTTACATGTGGGCCAAATACTATACGGAAATTTGGAGTGTGTTTGCTTCAGATTTCATGGAGCAAGAGGAAAATGTGGAATATGTTGAGGGAGAAGATGAATTGGATATGATGCTTGACACCAAGAAGCTAAAAATTGCACATGATGATAAAGAAAAACGTGTTGATGCAATAAAGCACAAAGATGAAGATCGGGATGCAATCATATCTTTAGAGAAGTAAGAGAAGGAGCCAGGGTCCGAATCCCTTTCCCAAAGGATTTCCTTTTGCAACTACAAAGGCTGTGGAACATATGCATCCTGTCAAAACTACCAAAAAAAGGTTGTGGAATATATTTCATTATTTTGGGTTGCAGGTACAAAGGTTGTGGAACATATTTCATTATTTTGGGTTGCAACATATGCATCCTGTCAAAACTACCAAAAAAATTTATTTTAAGAAGAAAATAAATTTGTTGAAAGTGTTCAAAATCCACCCGGTGTGTAATCTCGAAAACTTTCACCAATGGAAATAGGTTGTCCATACTGACAAATTGGGCTACGGTTGCATTTGGCAAACATAAAGCACAAGGTCAATCGATATGGAATTCTTACCTTCAAAAAATGCATTCATTAGCACAGACCCATTTAAACCCAGGTGTGATATGCACTTCCAGGTTGAGATATGGACCCTTGAGCTTTACAGCCTTTGAGGTGCATATGAGACCCTTTTTTGATCAAATTTAAACCATAAAATTTATCAAATTATTGTCGGGAAATACCTGTGGTTGTGCAGTGTGAATCTGGGATGGTTGAAACTTGGAATTCTGACGCTCTTCTCCGGTTAGATTGATGAAAAATCTGAAAATCCTCAGCAGTGAAAAATATCAGGGTTTTCGGCGCCATTATCATTGCTAGTCTGCTGGTCGGACAAATTACACTTGCCATTTCTGCAGATACTTTCCATCTTACCCTTCTGCGGAGGCTCTCCTGAAACTAACCATTACACTTTTGTTACCAAGGTAAGGGCTCATACAAGGGAAGACATAGGTGACCGCTATCAACCAAGGGTTCAAAAGGCTGAGACCCAAGCTTCGCCATTTAACTATGTGCAACAGTAGGAGTTCTATAGATAAGTTGCTCATACGAGATATGTCTGCACCCCCGATGCCTCCACGACAACCCCTGGGGTGCCAGCCTGCAGGACCCGATCGCTGCCCGACGCCAGGGCCGGGTAAATTGGTATTAGATGAATTTTTTGAAATTCCCGGGGAATGACAAAACCCTATGTTTTACTTCATTTTAAACATGTAACACATAATAAAATGTGAGCATAGCCCATATCGATCCATTAGTTCGTAAGAGAGGAGATGTTATTTTCGTTTAGTTTTTTTAGGCAAGTTAAACGCTATAAAATAATAGTGGTTGTGTTTTTTTTTTTTTTTTCAGAGTAGAGCGAGCTTTTTTTTCTAAAGAAATTTAATAAAAATCTTATGGATTTGAAAATATCAAAATTAAAAATTAAAAAAAATCATTATTTTACGAATTTCTCTAATAACTAAGTGTAATGGTTTAGGCTAGGTTGGAAGGAGAAAAGGTAAAAATGGTCTTCATGTACTAGATATAAGAATATCTCTAAAAAATGTTTAATGATTTAGGCTAGGTTAAAAAAAGAAAAGGTAAAAATGGTCTTTATGTACTAGATATAAGGCTTTGAGAAGAAAACATATATATGTACTTTATAGAAGCTAGTCGTAGACACATGCGATTAAATAAATTAAATAAATGTAGAGTGAACTAACTACCTAAATATAATTTCACAGGTTATGAAACTACGACAGATCTATCCAAAAGAAACATGTAAAAGAATTTAATACGACATATCTATCCAAAAGAAACATGTAAAAGAATTTAAGTATCAGCAATATGTGGAAAAAAAAAACAAGAGAATGCCTTGGTTTATGTTGGTGGAAATAAACAGGAGAATACAAAAGTCCACAAAGAATCATTTTCATCAGGAGAATACCTATCACCAAGCGTGGAAGACGAGACCAGAAGATGAGCTTAGGAGTCAATACCCATCGCCAAACTGGAAGAACAGAGATACCTGTCACCAAGCACAAAAGCACAGATCGAATTAACGATGGAGATGAAGATTAGAGTGTGCATATGTGTGTGTGTGTTTCCCAACAAAAAATGGAGGGAAAAGTTTGGAATTGGAGGGAAAAAATGGGGGGAAAAGATTGCAATTGGAGGGAAATGGAGGAAAGTAGGTGTGGGACTTAATTTTTAATTGTTGTTTTTACCTTCATTACTAATTGTTAATTTTTTATATTAATTTATTAATATATATTCATAAATTAATTCATTTATTAATTTATAAAAAAAATAATTAAATCATTACTATTTGTTAATTTTTTATATTAATTTACTAATCTATATTCATAAATTAGTTTATATTGTAAATTAATTCATTTATTAATTTATAAATGAGGAAAGTAGGTGCGGGACTTAATCTTTAATTGTTATTTTTACTTTCATTACTAATTGTTAATTTTTTATATTAATTTATTAATATATATTCATAAATTAATTTATATTGTAAATTAATTCATTTATTAATTTATAAAATAAAAATAATAATAATAATAATAATAATAAAAAAAAAAATCATTACTAATTGTTAATTTTTTATATTAATTTGCTAATCTATATTCATAAATTAATTTATATTGTAAATTAATTCATTTACTAATTTATATATGAGGAAAGTAGGTATGGGACTTAACCTTTAATTGTTATTTTTACTTTTATTACTATTTGTTTATTTTTTATATTAATTTATTAATATATATTAATAAATTAATTTATATTATAAATTAATTCATTTATTAATTTATTAAAAAATAAAAAACAAAAAAATAAAAATCATTATTGATTGTTAATTTTTTATACTAATTTACTAATCTATATTCATAAATTAATTTATATTGTAAATTAAACCATTTATTAATTTATAAAAAAAATTAAATCTAATAATGATTAAAAAATAGTTTCGCCAAAATCTTCATTACTAATTCTTAAATTTTATATTAATTTATTAATCTATATTCATTAATTAATTTATATTGTAAATTAATTCATTTATTAATTTTTTTTTAAATTATATTAATTTATTAATCTACATTCATAAATTAATTTATATTGTAAATTAATTCATTTAATAATTAACAAAAAAAAAAAAAATCTAATAATGATTGAAGAATGGTTTTGCCAAAATCTCTTTATGAGGGTATTGATTTCCTCTTATTTTAATTTTCTCAAACCTCATATTGAATACTCATTCTTTAATAATTTTTGGTTAAACAATGTGTCAACATATCTTTTTTTTGTTTGTTGGAAATAAGAATGATTGGTTTAGTGGTTTAAGAAACATTGAAATAGTTTCTCTCAATGCAACTTAGCTTCAAAAATTAGTTTCAGTGAATGAAAGTTATATACATTCCTAAAAAAATAAAATTCATTTCACCTAAAGATTAAACATAAACTTAGCCCTATCATATTCATATTCTACTAAATTTATTTGTCTTTACATTGATGTGGAGTGTTATCATATTGACATCATTACCATATAATAAAGGTTTTCCAACTTTACATAAATATATTTGAGGAAGGTTCAACCAACCATTATTCCAAGACTATACTCAAAGAGAAAGTTGGTTGACCCTTCCTCCACAATTGTAACCTCAAAGACTATAACCATAGCGAAGTATTCCAAGTAAGGGTTAGGTAACCTGTCGTCTATAATAATACCCTCAAGGAGGAAAATCAATTGGAAGAATTGATCAAGCCTTCATCAAATATGATATTTTGGCAAAGATTCATGTATAGGAAGGGTTGATTAGCACTTCCTCTAGGTTCACATAAAGGAATGGTCTATTGAAACAGGAAGGGTCAATTGACCCTTCCACCAAGATAGTATTTTATTGAAAAATATGAAAAAGAGGAATTGTTGGCTAACCCTTCCGAAAAATATGGTATTTTCCTCTTTCATAATCTAGAGGAAGAATCAACCAAACATTCCTCTATGATAGTATGACTAAGGATATGGATCACATATAAGGGTCAACCAAACCTTCAACCATGATAATGATACAAAAATATTATAATCCTTCAGAAATATTCCAAGGGAGGGTTGGTCGACCCTTCCTCTAGGACAATACTCTCAAGGAGGAAAAGCAAGTGGAACGAAAAACTAATGACCTTGACTTAGAATGGTTGGTATATACACTTCCTCCATGTTAATGACCTCAAATATTATAATATTAGAGAAATATTCTAGGTTAGCATTGGTCCTCCTCTCATATAGGATAGTAATCTCAAGGACGTAGGTGAATAGGAAAAGTTATCTAACCATTGCTCAAATATTGGATTTTACTCGACTCTATGTTGAGATTCAACAAGATGATGAGCTTAGTGAAAAGTAAACACCTTCACTAAGTGGGGCCCACAAGCTATTTTTAGGTGTATGTATATTTTTAGACATGGTGAGCATATTCTATAAGTTGCAGGATGCTATTTGTAGATGGTTGGTCAAATGTGGAAAATAGATGAAATTCTATTTTTAGAATATTGGGCGAAGTCTATTTATAGATTGTCAATCTAAAAATAGGTGCATGTTGATTATTATTAACCCTTAATAATAATCCGACAATAAATATCAACTTATTCTCTTGGAGCACTTTATTTCAGTGAATAGATTTGGCAAATCAGTAGGCTGAAGGAATTACGCAATTCCTAAGGTTATTGGTGGCTCATGCATGGAGGACTCAGTTAGAACTGAAGTGGAAAATTTATGACAGAGTTGGAAGAGTAGCTACGGGAATTGTTATTTAGTTTAACTCAATTAAGTGAGTTAAACTCAGTTGAGCTAGTTGTATCTAGTCTAACTGAAAGATACACTAGTGAGAGTTAAGTGAATTAATTAGTTAATTAATTCACAACTAATAACTCACTAACAACTGAAAAAATACAGCAGTTAACTACTTGCATGTCAGTTCTAGTGGAGACCCCGTCGAGAGATAGGTGAAAGGGTGAGATGGACTATCTGTTGTGACTATAGTGATGCATTCAATGCATCTAACACACATTGGAGTTGCCAATGAGGATTGCGCAATCAAGGCAAGGCAAATTCTAATTCATTCGTGGGTCTTCTTCATGAGGGATTGCGTAGTGGAGGCAGGTTGTCAAGAGGCAAGAAATTGGTGCATAGATATGCAAATTTCTACATGATAGTGTGTAATGATTGTTGATTGCACTAAGAGCTTGATGTACTAATATTTGTATAAGATTATTACATGATTCCATTGATATACATAATATATGATAGTTGGGGTTTTTAGCTTTAAGCTATTAAACAACTGTTTTATGTGCGATTGAATTTAGTCACATGTGTTTGCAATTGAGTTTTAAATTTCTGCAAGTTTAACAATGGAAGGCTTCTGTATTTAGCAAGAAGATAAATATTGTTAGATCAAGAGAATTCGGTAATACATCAGTATTAATAAATTTCTACACTCTAGAGGAAGTGTGGGAGGATTAACCATTTTGTGGATCTCAGCGGAAGTTGTCTTTGAGGATTGATTAAGTAGTCCCTGAATGCTTACATGGCGCTTTATACAAATAGGATCCAGTGATTGGGTTCTCCTTATTGGGGTTTATGGGCCTCATACCCATGGGAGAAAGAGGCCTTCCTCCACAACCTAGCCAGTATCAGAAGAGAATTTTAGGAAGAATTATGGATAGTAGGAGGGGACTTTAACATGATAATGTCCCTCGAAGAGAAGAAAGGAGGAATTCCCCGATAGGACCCAGTTATGGATATGTTCAGGGATGCAATATCGTAGCTCAAACTGGTGGACCTACAAACCAAAAACAGAAACTTCACCTGGAACAATCAGAGAGGAGGTAAAAATGATATTGTGTCCAGATTGGATCGGTTCTTGGTCTCAAAATAGGTCATCTCTGGAGACATATACATGGAAACCTTAATTCTCCCTAGAATGGGCTTGGAACACATGCCAGTAAGACTGGAAATCAACCTCAAAACAGGACCAAGAAATAATCCCTTTAGATTTGAAGCATTTTGGCTTCGGGACCCTAAGTTGCTTAGGAAACTTGAAGAATGGTGGAAGAACAACGAAGTGGTGGGAAGAAATTTTATGCATACATTCCAACTAAAGCTAAAAGAGATCAAGCAAAGGATGAAGAAGTGGAACAAAGAGGACTTTGGCAACATCTTCAAAGACCAGGAGGAGTTAAATAAGAAGATAAAGATTGTCTAACTCTAGATTATCACAGAGGGGAGATCAAAACTTCTAGTATAAGAAGAGGAGCAGCTCATAATGCAACTAGAAGAACGCAGAAAACATGAGGAGATACTCTAAAAGTAGAAATCTGGAGTCAATTGGTTGAGGGAAGGAGAGAAGAACACACGCTTCTTCCATAAAGAAATGGTCCAACATAGACAACATAACAGGATCTTCTCACTGAAAAATGAGGTCGAAGACAGAATAGTCTATCATGAGGACATGGAAGAACTAGTTGTACATCACTTTCATACCTTGCTCTCTGAACTGGAGCAAGATCGCTCTAAGGCAATCCATAGAATCACCCAAAAAATTTCGCGTCTCATTACCAAAGATCATAACCTCGGCCTTATCCGAGTGGTCACAATGGAGGAGGTGGTAAAAGGTATGGCAAAAAACAAAGGCCCAGGCCCTGATGGTTTCACCGTGGAATTCTTCCAAGCTGCATGGAAATTCATATGAAAATACATTATGGATGTGGTGGAGGAGTCAAGACGGCACCAAAAGGCATGTCTAAGTCTCAATGCTACTTTTATAACGTCGATTCCTAAATCTGCTAAATCGGAGGATCCCCAAGGATTCTGCCCAATTGCTTTATGTAATTTCATATTCAAAATCATTGTAACTGTTATGGTTAAGCACCTTAAACCTTTGCTGCCTTCCCTCATATCATCTGAACAAACTAGTTTTGTAGAGGGCCGTCAAATCCTAGATGGTTTTATTACCTCCTAGGAAGCAATTAACTCCTTGAAGCGTATGAAAATCTTGGGGATGATGATCAAACTAGATTTATCTAAAGCCTGTGACTGCATAAGTTGGACCTTCCTCACCAAAGTCATTCAAATTTATGGGTTTGATCAGAGATGGATCTGATGGATCTAGGGTATGGTTTCCTCTCTTATCTATTCCATTCTCCTAAATGGTTTCCCCACCAAATATTTTAACCATACTTGGGGGCTAAGACAAGGAGATCCCCTGTCCCCGTTCTTGTTTATTCTAGCTGATGAAGGCCTTGGCAGACTCCTAAAGAAGGAAGCTCATAATCTCAAGATTCGTGGTCTTAGGTTCTAGGGCAATGACCTCCCTCTTACCCACCAGCAATTTGTTGACAACATTATGTTGTTTTGTCATGTCTAGTTGAAGGTTGGGCCGAGACCGAAACAACCCTCAATACATAACTTCAAGCTAGCTTCCATGACATGCGGGTATTCATTACAAATTCAAGGAATTAGGATTTGAGAAGGGTATTTGTCATTTTTGCTGAAGGCTCCTTGCGGGAGGAGGCAACCTTTGTTTGCATTGTTGTCTGCTTCCTTGTTTGAACCTCTGAGTATGTGAAAAATTGGTATGAGGATAAGTCTAATAGTATGTACTTCAGCCTTCGAAGGCTCTTGTTTAGGATAAATTATCAATGTGGACTTGAATTAGTTAACTGAAAGTGATAAATTCAGTTATCTAGTGTATTTCGAGTTAGAGGTAGTTGGTGAGGCATGCAGATTAATTCTAGTTGTAAGAGAGTTCGAAGTGCAGTGGTGCATTAGTTAATGCAAGTTGTAAATATTTTAACTTAGTTAAGTGAGTTAAACTTAGTTGTGCTAGTTGTAGCTGAAGATACACTAGTGAGAGATCAAGTGAATTAAATATTAATTAATTCACAATCAATGATCTCACATATGACCATATAACTTTTCACATTTCTTCATCAGAGAAAGGCTTCACGAGGTTAGTATTGTATTCTCTACTAACAAGGGAGGGGATGTGAGAGAGGAAGTCCTTTGTGTCCTCTTAATTGCTATCACTCTCTTTTCTATACAGATTTTGGAAGTGAGACTCTACAGCTGCTTTGATATTGTCGAAACCTTTGCAGAACAACCCTTTAGGAGTGGTGATTTCTAAGATGTGATTGCGTGAGAGGTGAGCTTTGTACTGTTGATGGAAGAAAGAAGTATTTCAGTCTCCAACTTTTAGCCACAGGCTGCGAGACTTAATCCTCCAATATTCTGCTTCAGTATAGAAAGAGCAATAGGAGTTACTCTGTGCAATTTGTTCCTTTGCAAGCTCCATAGAGGTGTTGTCTCTTTTTTCCATTTCCATTTGGAGGTCTTCCAACAGCTAGATTGTTTCTTTTCTCTGATTGGTTGGGGTGTTTGTGGGCTTTCTGATCCACTCTTTCAGTGCGTGTTTTGTAGCCTTGAATTTCTGCTTTCACACATAGCTTGGGGATCCTATGACAGATTTAGACCAAGCCAAGCAAACAGGGTCAAGAAACCTATCTCTCTCACTCCAGAGAGGGTTGAACCGGAACGGGATTGGGCCCAAGTTTTCTTCCTCTTCCAAGAGGAGCAGGATAGGCTTATGATCATAGGTTAGCTTGGGAATGATTTTTAAGGAAATTAGCCTTTTTTCTAGCAACAATGAACTCTATACAAGAAACCGATCAAGGCGAGCAGAGATGTGGTCTTCCCCTACTCTGTTGTTGGACCAAGTGAATAGTCCTCTTGTTGGTTTAAAGTCCAAGAGATCCCATTGGAGTACAAGGTCTTCCACCTTGGGGATAATTTGGTCCCTACTGCTACTGCCTCCTCTCTTTTCTTTCAAGTCCAGGACAATATTTAGGTCTCTGGCTAATATGATGTTCTTGGGAGAGTGAAGGTCTAAAAATTCAGAAAGAGATTGCCAACAATCTCTTTTTTCTGCATACAACACCGGAACATAAAGATTAAAAAGAGAAAATGTTAACTTACTTTTGGAGTGCCTTAGCTCAGTGAAAATCTAGTGTTGGGTCTCAAAGGAGTTCTCCAAATGAAATTGTTCCTCCAACCACAGAGTGGCAATTCCACCTGAGGAGCCCCTTGCACTTACGACCTTCCCTGCATTTTTCTTCCATTTCAATTTTTTGATGTCAAGAAGGGTGTCCCCTTCAATTTTAGTCTCTTGGAGCATGATGATTTCAAGAGGTTCAATCTTCAGTAGATCTTTGATAGCTTCAGCTTTCATAGGGTTCCCCAAGCCTCTGCAATTCCAAGAGACTAATTTCATTATTTACTATTAGAGGGGTTGGTAGCTCCTCCCTTGGGAGGCCTTTTTCTGGTATTTATCCCGATGGACATTTCGATTGTGGATTGACTTCCTTGAGTTTTTTGTCGTTATGCTTCTTCTTCCCTAGCTTCTTTATGTGATTTTCTTCCCACTCTTTTCAAAGGCCTCTCAAATGTTTCATCCTCCGAGGAGCAAAAGTTTTCCAATGGCTTCTTTCTGATCATTTCAGCATATGATTGTGGAGAGGAGGTACCTGGGATTACTCCAGAGGGGGATGTTTCTTCGTTAGCTTTTCCCAAGGAGGGGGAAGCATTCTGCTATTCTATGGTTTCCAAAGTTGTTACTGAGGGTTCTACAAGAGTGTTGAGCTCTTCAATAGGTTTTTTGGCTTCAACCGATGGGCGAACATAGCTCTCTTCCCCAAGAGTCTTCCCTAATGCTAATACTTTGGTTCCTTTTGTGACTCCTTTTCCTTTAGCTTTTGTCGGGGCTTCTTTCTAAACCAGGGTCCATTGTTCTCCTTTCAAATTCTCACTTTCTTCTTATGCCTTATTTTTGCAGTGCCTTGCAAAATGGCCATAGTTGTGATAGTGCATGCATTTAAATGGAATCTACTCATAATCCAGCTCCTGGATATGGGTCCAATTAGCAACCATTATTTTGATAGCTTCAGGTAGCCCAACTTCCAAATCCACCTCGACACATATACGTGCGCATGAGTATTGATCTTTTCTCACTGCTTGATCAATATACTTTCTGAGGGTATTTCCAATGGTTTGGAGAGACTTCTAGTTCCAGCAATGTAGTGGGAGATGTGGGAGGCATACCCATACTGGAACAGTTGAATGCACATATTGAGCATGATCGAAGTTAGGGGTCCATTTTTTTAAGTATAGTCCCTTAGGACGCATAAAATATGGGCCATTCCTAAAGATGAGGCTTCTGTCTTCCACATTCTCAAAAACAAAAACAAAGTATCCTTTGCCTACGAAGTGGATTTTGATGCCTTCCGAGACTAAAGGAATCCAGTTCCTCTGCACCCAGTCTTCCACAGCTTTGGGAGAGGGCCAGAGGCTAGTAAACTATCCAATGAGCCCTCTTTCAGCCAGGTTCAATGCAGATCTACAAGTTTCTTCAATTTGGAGGGCCATCGAAGGGATGTTATCCAGCTTCTTCACGAACTTTTTCTGAGATTCAATCAGAGGGAGCTTGTTTTTGGCTGCTATCATTTTCTTGAATGCAAGAACCTCTAAAGGAGGAGGAAGGGGAGCCTCGAGTCCCCCTCCTGATGCCATCGCAGTTGGGAGGTCGTAGGTAGGTCAACTCATGCTCGACCTGTCAGAGCGTGCACTAGCTGGTACAATAATATCATCTAGTTGTATATTTTAACCCTAGACTAAATTAGTCATTTTTAGTTCGATTACATAAAATTTATCAAATTTAGTATTAATTCACTTGAAATAATTGTGGTGACTAACTTTTTTAGTCACCTAGTCACTAATTTCATAATTTTCTACTAGTGCATCCTCTCGGAGAAATGTATGCCAGATGATTTGAAAATGGCTCCTCAGGAAGCAAGAATTCTCCAAGGCCTCCACCTAGCACCTAGCATGGTCTCCCCAGCTTCTTGGAAAGCTATCCCTAACATAGGGGACACCATCAATATCTTCAAACCTCCTCTAGAAGGATTCATCAAACTCAACTTTGATGGAGCCTCGAAAGGCAATCCAGGGCAAGCAGGGATTGGAGGGATTTTTCGAGATCATCATGGCACAACAAGATTCATATATGATGACTCCTATGGCTTTTCCAGCAACAATGAAGCATAATTCATAGGAGTGCACGAAGGTCTCCTCTTGGCCATCAAGCTAGGATACAGAAAGCTGGTAATCGAAGGAGACTCTTAGTTGGTTACGAACACTCTCAAAAAACTTAATCAAGCAACGAAGTAGGGCAAACTAAGCCAAATATGGTGTACTTATTCACATGTGCAAGGATTGGACGATACAAACAAGAAATTTGATTATATCATTATCACCCATGTAAGGAGGGAAGGAAACGAAGCGACTAACCCCGGTTCAGGACTGACTATCCCCGATAAGAGTGTAACGAAGAAGACCGACCCTCCCATAAGTGTTAATGGTAGTGGCCTTGGGGTTGAAGCCCACCACCTTCCACATGAGTGGAAAGGGTGGCAGGCTGTACTGTCGCATGCAGCACGAGGCAAGGTAGAGGGACAGAGGCCCGCGCATGGAGCTTAAAATAGGGTGGAGGAAGGCGTGGGGGTTTTGTTATGACAAAATACTTTGGTGCAGGCGCAACAACGGGATAACAAACCTGCATTGCACTTCCACCACGATGAAACTCAGGTATGTGCTTGGTTTCCTCTCCCTTGTTCATGTCGTGTTTATGTTTTATGATTTTGGCCGGTCTCTACGGGAGCCTAAGGTGATTAAGCTGGACTGGTATAGTCTTCTGCTGGGTAAAGGAGAGCGGAACCATTACGACTCTGGTTGGGGGAAGGTTGGGGTTCTTTTGGTTCTATGCCTCTGTGTCGGAGTAGGAATTGGGCATGGCCTCAACATGCACCCAAGTGTGAGTCTGTCAGGTAAGGGATGCCAACAAGATGGAATGGTGAGGGGTCGGGTAATCCTACCAAGGTATAGAGTTAAGGAGCAATCATGGGTTGTGTTTAGTTCAGAGGCTTTATTGGTTTATACCACCTTGAGCTACTTGGGCTAAGTGCGCATGAGGAATGGGAGATGGAATTCCACCTAGGCCCAAGGAATGGTCAGCGATGCCTCCTTTGTCAATTTCAAGGGTGGGAGGTATGACGAGAGAGAGGACACCAGAAGGGAGGTCAGGAGATTGAAGGAAGGCAGGAGCTCTTCGAGTTATGGGGATAATTTATGGGGTGCATACGACCGTGAGGGATAGGGGGTGGCAGAAATTAAGCAAGGTATGAGGGCGATGGGTCCGTAGAGGGACGGGCAGGGGAGAAGTCCTGGGAAGAGGCCCCCGGGTCACCTTTCTTCTGATAACTGGGATGCATGGACCTTTGATCATTTTCATTATATGGAATTATGCCTATGTTTTATTGTGTGGACAGATCACCTACCTAGAAACCTAGTCAAAGATTGTGGGATGACAAGCTCCAAGAGTCCTGCAGCTTGTGACCATTCCAAGAGCCCTGCAGCTTGAGGCAATGAGGTCGCGTCTGAAAAGATAAAGGGAAGGCAGTAGAAGCCCAACCTAGCTCACCCCCAAGCTAGCCGAGAGGAAGGAGGCCTAAAATCGATGTGATACAGGAGGCAACGAAAGCATACCACGAGAACACATCAGAGGAAATTCAAAAGATCATTGAAAAATGGGAAGCTGACATAAATAGACATGCAGAGACAAAGATGGATACTAAGGAATGGAGAGGTTTAATACAATATTTGGGAGAAACAAGGGGAAAAATAACATAATTCAAGCAGACACTGTATCTTTATTGGTCTATGAAGAGCATCCTTGGCAAAGCCCTGGAGCAGATCTTTATGAGCCTGGTGACATTAGCCTAAGACTTCCCAGACTACAAGAGCGAGTTAGATAAGATCAAGTTCTAGCTAAGGAAACAGGATGGGTGCCTCAAGCGTATTGACTACCACCTCCCATGTATTTCCAAGCCTTTTGAGCAGGCTGGTACCTTGATTCAGGATCCGGCACCAGTGGAGTCAGCCTCGATTTCAGACGAGGTTTAGTAGTTCATGACTGTTTTAATCTGCCTTTTTGTTTAGTATTTATATGCGGCTAGCATTTAAATTTCAAGGATCCAGTAAATATGTTAGTCAATATGTGAAAAAATGTATATGTGTGAGTATCCAGGCTTTGTTTGTTTGGTATGATAGAATCAAAACCTTATTTTTTTAGATGGCATACCATGCCATCAGGTTGCCA
>JAXQQM020082698.1:0-182436 GCA_034641835.2 Pinus albicaulis | reverse complement strand
GATGGAAGAGGCAGGCAATTTGTTGTGAAGGAGGCTTCTTCTGAATAGTGGAAGCCATTTTCTCAATGCTTTTGTGTAAGAAGAAAGGAAGATTTAGCTGCTTGGTCCTTGTGAAATGCATGAGCAGTCGAATGTGATAAGCATAAATTCGGGAGAATATCCCCTCACAAGTGAAGTACTTCATGATAATCTTCATGAGGGGGGCGTAGCTGGCTAAATGATATGAGAAAGGGAAAATATAAGGACAAGAATCTCTATGCTCAGGCTTTAGAAAGGGCTTGTAATCATCTGAGTCCAAATGGCTTTGTTTAAACCATTTCTCGCCAATATGGGGTATTTTAGTGGCCTTGGAGATGGATCTTGGGGAGAATTTGAAGTCAAGGCCTGCGAACTGGAAATGCTTATCTTGAAACCTCAACACGCAAAGGTGTGTCAAAGGAGAAAAACTCTTCACCTCTTGCACCCTTTGACAAAAATCTAAAATCCCACCTCATGGAAATTGAATAAGACTGATGGGTGGGCATTCACTTCTTCAGTGGAAGTAGGCTCAAATCACTTATGTAAACCACTCCTACTGTCCTACCTAGGAGGCATCTTGTTCTAGATGCTCTCTGCAAAACCAAACTGCTTCAAAAGGTTTTTTGAAAATGTTCTTTCAAACACAACTATGTCTTCTTTGTCAATCACTGTTTGATCAAGGTAAATCTGCCTTAAATGCTGTGTAAAATGTTTCTTTGATATTAGGTCTCTGCTCCTCCTAAAATACTTCCTTTCCTTTTGTATGCCAATCAACAGATAATTTTAAAAACAAGTACACAGTCAACTAAAATACATACACACAGTCAAAGGGTCACGGTTTTTGGGTAAGGTCACCAAGCTCTTTGTGTTTTGGTGTGAGCACAAAAAGCCTTGTAGCAGAAAAAAATTTCTCCTAATCAAAAAAGTTGCTCTTGTGTTCACTATTTCTCACCCAGATTTTGACAAACACCTCCAAATGGCAATGACAACTTCACACACTAAATTTTGCTCTATGGTCAAAGAGGCAACATTGACTTTGCTCTTCACCATACAAGGAGGACTTTGAAAATGACAGAGCACTTATACCATGGTCACTGCTATTGAATTTAGGCCCATTGTTTCACTTTAAAATGTTTTGTTTCTCCCTTTAAACGCTGCCTCCTCCTAACAAAGTTTCCACCATATACCGGGCTGATAGAGGTTTACTTTGCCCTATAACAGTTAGGGTACTTTCATCAATTTGCCAAACCTCTACTGTTGTGTATGTCTTGACTTGTTGGTTTGTGTTTTTAGCACTGTATTGAGGGCAGTTTAAGACCCTTTAACATCATCATAAACCCACCACTTTTGCTATGTTCACCTTGAGCAATCCGAAACCACAGCAAGTCTTGAGTTTAAACCAAAAAAACAAACTTCCCAAGCACTGTTTTCTCCGTCACATATAGTCGACAGAGTTCATGGTTTGTCACTGTTTTTTGAGGGTAGCTATAGGTTTTTTTTTTTTTTAATGAATAAACCTTTCACCATTCTCCCACTGTGACAGACTTTGTCAATGGATTCTAATCAAAACATTTTGAAATTCCTACCAAGACTTTCACCTTTTCACCACCATTTAGTCCTTTGAAAAACACAACATTTAACACCTTTTTAGAAATTTGAAAATACCAAGGAAGGCACCTAGAATACCTCAAAACTTTGATGGCAAGCTTTGCTTGAGGGTTTGAGCAGCTTTGAAAACTTTTCAAGGCGTTTCGATGGCTTGAAATATGCGCGGCACATTTAGAATGAGAGAGCATCATGCAAAACAAGCTGTTGGGTCGCTTGTCGAGCAGTCATGACCAGCGCCTACAGGCACGCTGCGCGACAGTGTTTCTTCCTTGTACAAATGTGCCTAAACACGCCACGCAATTGTATAGGCACACCGCGCAATATTTAAGCCCAAAAAACTCTGTGAATTCTCTCAAAACTTCTTTCTCCGGTCTCATGAACAGCAAGAGGAGTGTTGTTTGCGTTTTGGAATTTCAAAATAGATTTACAACGGTCCTTAACTCCGTTTGAAAGTGAAAAAGCCAAAGTACCTTTGAGTTTGACTTGTGAGGGTTTTGAAAGCTTCTCTCTTTAAACCAATGCCTTTGTTTATTTGAAAACACAACCACAGGGATTTTGAACGGGCTATGAGGGGCCCATACTCTAAATAACGTTGGAAAAAGGCTGTGCATGCTATTTTAACAGCTTGAATAGATATGAACCTATTTACTCATAAGAAAAAACATTCAAGGGCCAACTCCTTTCACTGTTTGCTTTTAAAAGGGGGGAAACATGTCTCTCCTCTACTTATATTTTCTTGTCAGAGGGAAACCTGGCTTTACACCACATAGTGATAGTAGATGGATTCTTCAAAAGGAATTTCTCTTTGATTGTGAGGTGAAGGCTAGTTGTATTCACCTAGGCTTTATCATCCTTTGTCTATCAAGAAGGGCGCTTCTTCTAAAAACCTTTCCTTTTCTCAAAATGTACCAGCAAGGTATCTTTGACCTCTGTTATAAGGAGCAGGCCTTCATTTGAAGCAGTGGCATGCATTATTGTTTTTGAAAGTTGTTCCAGAACCTGGAAAAACATGCCATAATACTTCTTGCATTTTTATGAGTAGATGTGTTTAGTTTTGATACCTCTTTTGGAAAACTAAGTACAATTTGCCTTCTTTTCCACTGTGATGAGTTATTGAAAGCCATCCCCTAATGAACAGGAAGAAAAAGTACCCTTTGAAAAATAATTATCATTCTTTGGCCTATGTCATGACCCATCTCATCAACCACTTTTCAACTCTGTTTTGTTTGAAAGAACAGAGACTGAATGTTAAGCTTGTTCATCAAGGAGATGAGTTTTTTGTAACCTTTTAAGCAAATCACACCTTTTAGCAAAGTTTTTACATTTATTGGCTCCAGACTATCTTTGAAAACAAACTCTGATAGGAGATAAGCCAACTTCTTTGATAGTTATAGTACTCATGATTTCCCTTTGTTTTTGACATGCTTGCTTTAATCAGAAGCTTTCAACTATCTCCTATTTCTCTTACCATTTGTCTCTCAATCAGTGAAGTCCCTAAAATTAATCACTACTCTG
This sequence comes from Pinus albicaulis, assembly GCA_034641835.2. Classification (NCBI taxonomy): domain Eukaryota; kingdom Viridiplantae; phylum Streptophyta; class Pinopsida; order Pinales; family Pinaceae; genus Pinus; species Pinus albicaulis. The sequence continues at coordinate 179,295 of JAXQQM020082698.1, read as the reverse complement.
GCCCTCTGCTTATGGACGAAGGAGGCCTATTTTGGAAAATGCCTGATTTCCTTCCAACCTCTGTCTTAATCAAAAGAAGAATGTTTGGTGAACATACTGATATTGGTTTCCCTTATACATGATGGCAGAAGCTAGTTAGAGACTAGGACTGTTGGACTCCTTTGGCTATCTGCTCAATAATTTTTCTCCATTGATGATCAACTCATTAGCTTTATATTGTAACTCAAATAACAATGGAGCTTATGCAAACAATCTTTGAAAAGCGCCATTGCTTTGCCTCTGCCTTAGACATTATTTTTATTCAGAAACCCTTATTTTTTTTCTTACTATAAACAAAGTATGTCTTTACAATTAGTGAAAAACTTAAAAACAGTTTTTTCCTTGGGCCCTCTGCTTATAGATGAAGGAGGCGCTCTTAGTCTTCAACCCTCTACTTATGAAATGAAGGAGGTTCTTCATTCTTCAAACCCTCTGCTTATAGATGAAGGAGGTTTTTTAGTCATGTCATATCAGCAGCCCTTTGACAGTGTTATTTTTCCTTTCACTGTCCTTTCAGGCTTTAACTGTGATCGCAAGAGCTTAATGAAAAACTCTCTGCTCTGTAGCTGCATCCCAGGCTCAAGATCACATTAAGAAGAAAATGTATTCTCATGTGGAGCCAAATATTGTCTTCTGGGATGGTGGTATGCCTCTGTCCTTGAAAGACCCATTAAAACACTGTAAAAACACCTAAAATCAGTTTGACCTATGGTACATGTATTGCTGAGACTTGAGGGTGTATTAGTGGCGCGACCTAGGGCTGTAACCAACTTTATTTGCAGAATGGGAAGGTCTGTTATGACTGGTCTATAGTAGGTAGAGGTTCTTTGCCTTTAGAGTGGTTTTCCAAGGGAGAAATTCCTAAAGCACCACTACCTAACTTAGGGGAGACTTTTTGGACAGATTTGGATTTTTTATTTGGAGCTGATGGGAAAACTAGTATGGTTGAGGCTAGATAGGACTTTGATAATTAGGTTTCATCTCATCATGGGCGGACTGAAAGGCAAGTAGGCCAAAAACGTTTATGGGTGTTTTCCAGCTGGCAAATTTGACAATTTTTTAGATCAGCTGCTAGAAAACTTGGCTGTTACAACTAGTCATCACCAACAAGTGAAAAATAATGATGAATAACAGTACCTTAAAAGGAGTTGCGCCTCCATAGTGGCTATTGGATGCAAATGCGCCGCTAGTGGGCACTTGTTGAAGATCTGGGAAAATGTATCCATCATCACATTCCTTTTTTTTTCAAGGGCCTTCTCGAGGAATATTTTGATAGGATCTCCTAATCCCTCGTCTTTCTTTTCATCCCCCATGGGCGGCCATTGGGGTTTGTGAGGCTTATCTCGTAAAGTTTCAACCAGATCAAGCCCTAAATCCTGATACCCTGACCACATTGGGGACATGCAAAGAAGGATCGAGAAAGAGTAGACCGCTCTAATACCACTGATCCAAATTTATTCAAGAATGCAACATAATACACATATAACCATAAATAAAAATATGCAGTGGAACTAACACTTCATTTCATTAATATCAAAGAACTAAAATTTGTTTACAGACAAAATGGAAATAAACTAGCCAGGGTGCTCATAGCTTATATTTGAGAAGAGATGTGGTGGCTATAGGCCTTTTACCTATGTTACAATGAGGCCCGAGGGCCTATTTATTATTTAGAAACAATGGAAAACCCTAAACATCCTAAAACCTAACCCTAGGAGATTAAGTGCCAAAACAATGGACCCCGTTTGGGTAAATTGGTACATCAACTTCTTGGGGACATAAATTTGGCATACGATCTCTGTTTCCCATGCGAAATACCTCGTTAGAAATATCTATTCAAGGAATACAACTTTTCATGTGAGAAAAATCAAAAGAACCTCCATATGGCTCCCATTTTTCCCAAAAAAAATGTCGTTTAGGGCCTCAAAGCAACTTTGGAAGTTCAGGACTCAAAAAAACTGCTAAAAATAGTAAACTATGCTACAATTAAGGAAACTGAAAACCTGAAAGAAAAAATGGTGCAGCCCCAAGTGGAATAGGTGGGTGGAAACCAATATCCACCTGGATCATAGATATCTATCCATAGGTAACTGAGTCTGTCGCGTTGTATATCATGATACAATGAACACAACACTTGGGGATATTGGTTGTCTTACGTTAAGTCCTTTTTTTGCTAAGGTGTATAATTCAGTTCAGAGTTTCTTGGTAAACCTTTATACCTAGATTCCCCTCTTTGATTTTTTTTTGTTGTTAATTTATAAAATTTATTAATTGACCACGGAATAACATCCTCCCATGGAATAACTCCTTAATGTATCTTAAGTTGAGACTAATGGTGACAATTCCTGGATCTACCAATCTGGGAAACCCTTCTAATGGGAATCTTGGTCCTTATCCTCCTTTTTGAAATATTGGTGCTCCTTATATGGAAATTTTATCCCTTCCTGGATTTACCATTGGTTTTCTAGTTTGGTGATTTTCGATTGCTATGGTTCTAAATTTCCAAATTGCTTCTCAACCGATTTCTCCTCTACCTGAACAATGTCAACCTCATGTTGATCCTAAATTTTACCCTTTTCCTTATTCCAATGTTGTTTCTTCCTCACCTTTTCCTCTTCTCCTGGTGAAATTCTTGATTCTAGTAACCAGGAAGCTAAGAAGAAGAATAGGCCGAAGAAGAAGAAGAAAAATAAGCAAGGGGCCAACCAAGAAAGCATTGCTACAAATGAAACTAATGTGAAAAAACCTTCCAATCAGCCCCACAAGGTGAAGTTACCTTGCAGGTTATGTAAGTGTGACCACCTTCTTAGATATTGTCCTAGTATTCCCAAGTTCTTAGAAGTGTGGTCGATAGACTCAAATCAACCTTTGTCATCGACCTCTGGAGATCATGCTGTTGATAAACTCTCGACTAGCGATAGTAAGGTCCATGGGAAAAAGGGTAAAGTCATATTTCCCTGTAGGTTATGTGAAGTGAATCATCCTCTTCACTTATGTCCTTATATGGATTAAGCCTCAAAAGTGTTGGAAAACCTTACAACTTCTCAACCTCGTTTTCCAACTAGTTATCGGAAGTTTTCTCCTGATCCTCTACTAGTTGATGAAGCGATTGACCAAGATTCATCTCTAGTCAATCCCACTCTCTCTAAAAGTGAATCACATGAGCCCGTTCCTGACCAATGATTGGTTGAGAATATGGTTGACTTGATTCCACCTTACGTTGATCGTACCTTTCCCATAGAGAGTGAACTTCATATCGCTCATGTTCTTCTTGTTTCTTCAGATTCAAACGAACTAGAGGGAAATACAAAAATTCCCAAGGTATAGGGGGCGATCCTCCCATTCCCATAACACAAGGGGGTAGTTATCTCATTCCCACGACACCCCCTCCAAGTAGTATGGTCACTTATTTTGGTTGGAGTTGACTAGCAAGATATCATCTCCCTTCTGACGTGCCCTTTTAGATAACAATACAAACTTATAATATACCCATACCTGGCACAATCATATATGAAGGAGAATATGTTAATATTATGTCCTAAACTACCTGGAAATATTTAGGTTATCCACAACTTATTCCTATTACCCAGAATTTTTTGGCTTTTAACAGAGGAACCAACCAACTATTAGGGATCCTTCCTAAGTTTCCCATTACTTTGGGAGGAAAAATTGTCTCTATCGATGTAATGGTTGTCCAAAGCCCTTTGGATTTTAATTTACTCCTTAGGTGTGACTATGTTTATATAATGGGAGCTCTTGTCTCTTTTGTCTTTCATGTGATTTGTTTCCCGCATGAAGGAAGAATCGTGACCATTGATCAAATTTCATTCATTGGTCCTAATTTGACTCCCAGTCAACCAACATCCCTAAATGGTCCTTACATGCAAAAGATATCTTCCCCACCATAGGTTAATTATGTGGAAACCTATTCCATACCCACATCTACTGATGATATAGTCAGTGATATAGTGCATCATGTACCAGGGGCATTGGATCCTAATCTTTCCATTAGATTACTTGATATGTATCCATTCCATAATGTTTTTATGTAATATTCCAAATTGGAAATAACAGCAATACAAGACATAACAATGCAAAACAGAGTAGATCTGAACATGATATAAGAGGGATCAATATGCAGCCATCATTTTATTAATATATCAGCAACAATATACAAAAATATTGTGAGGGTCAAGCCACTCAAGCAATAAGAACAAGCCTCCAATAATCTGAACAATCAGCACATGAGTTGCTGCAACTGTATAGAATGCCGAAGAACAGTGATAGTGTTGTCTATATAATTTTAGCTATTTATTTAAACATACATAAATGAAATATGGCTGATAGAAACAAAATAAATTCCCAATAACGAAGATGTGGGCTCTAATACATTATTTCTAGCCAACCCGGAAAAGATTGCTAGAAATACTAAGAAATATACAATGTGACAAATAACCCTATGGTTAATATGCCACTGCAAACTGGATCTAAAATGGAATGAGGCTATGAAATATCTTAAATTTTTATGTCCTCCTCAAATGGTATTTCTAAATAGAAGGTTGATCCCTCTACTTAGAAACAGACCCTCCTGATGAGCTCAATGAACCCTCCCAGCAACTGCCTCCAAAAATAACGCAGTTTTGGTTTATCATTGCACTGTGAGGGATGGTAGATGGTTGGCCTGATGCAAAATATGTAAAAATATGTCCAGGAGCCCTCCTTACCGATCCTCCAATGGATAGGCTACATCTCCACTTAAAAACAAGCCCAGAAATGGCTCAATGTGATCCTCCTTTCCTGCACCCTGCAACACAACCCAGTTCTAAATAGAAACTGTGTTGTAGCTGAAGGAGGTAGCTTGGCCAGTATGCTAGAATGAGGAAATGCAGCCCAAAGAACCTCTCCTTCCCTGAGGATGAGCTAGGTATTCCCGATCAGGAACACCCTTGTGCTAAACAACACAATAACCCTGCTATATAGCAAAAGGAAGCAAAGTCTAAACAGACCAATATCAAATGATAATCTCAAAACAAGAATAAAAATGGCTGCCATCCCCTCAATATATAGTATGTGAGCCTTCTCACATTGGGTCCCATCCATACTTTCCACTAAGCTCATGCAAGTTTTCCTCCACTAGAACTGTGTTGTCTCCTCATGAATGCCACTCCTCCATGGCAACTTTGTTGACTTGGTCAAAGTTGACCTCTTCAACATGTATCCCCTCCAATTCACACCCAAAGGTGCTTAATCCAACTATTTATTCTTCCTCCTTTCACATTAGGAGTGTTATAATTCCTTCAAAAATGTTTTATGGGCCTCCATACCCACTTATTCACCTACTTAGTGATAAAACAAACTATAATATTCTATTTAGATGTAGGCTAACGTTTTTGAATATTACAGTCCTCCCCTCCAAAATGTTCCATGTCCTCAAGCACTGTAAAGGTGGAGAAAAATTTCTCCCTTCCTCTTCTTGTGGCCTCCTCATCAATAGTTCCCACCACAGCTCAATATAATCTGCAATAAATCTACCCTCCAATGGTTCCTCCCAAGTATGCAATCCCAAATGGCTCACATCATAAAAAGGTGGAAGGTGTAAGTGGGAACCTTCTTGCTGTCCAATGCCCTCCTCAAGGTAGGAGTGATAATAAACATAGGGAATATCATCCTCAATGAGAGTCTCCCATACCCATGGTATCATCCAAATGAAATGAGCCATTCTAGGTAGCTCATCAAAGAAATCCTCAACCCTCGGTTTATGCAATGTATTGGCGCTGCATGGAGAGATTAGATTTTTCCACCCAAGTTGTTTCTCTCTCCATTTATGGTAAGTATGGGGTATTTTTTGATCTTGGGCTGAAATTTCATGGCCTCCAAGAATGGCCCAAGTTACCCCTCCAAACAAATCAGCCATAAAGTGCCTCCTCCAAGAACTCAAGTTCTCCAAATGGCTCCTCCCACCTGAAGAAAAGAGATGTAGTGTGGAGATCATGGTTTTCCCATTGTTTCTCCTGAAACATGCAACATGTAAAGTAGGTAGAATCATACTCCCAATGGGCACCTCCAAATCTTGTGCCACTCTCCCAACAATGCTTCCTATAATCATAAGAACATTACCAACATATGGAAGCAAAAACCAATGAAAAAAAGTTTCTATATGACAACCGGGAGGTGGATCATAGTTCCACATATGGAACTAGTGCAGTGCATCCCCTACCTGCCTCAAATCAAATAATAACAAGTTCCCTTCCAGCCACTTATTTGCAGCCACAATCATCCTACAAGATAGGATCATGAAGGTAAAATGTGGTGTCAATGGTGCACACCAAGAATCATGTGGCTTCGCCCACAAACCACCCATAGAATAACCAACCTCAATGTTGAAATTGGCCTCAAGTACATCATAATATAATATATCAGAAGGAATAATCCTCCTTGGTACAACATGCTGCTAAAATAAAGTAAAGAAGTACAAATCATAATGCAAAAATGTACCTTCTCTACTATGTACTTTGGTCATTGAGCTGAAATGGCTCAAATGAAAATTCTCCCTCACTCTCAATGAGTAGGGAAGTGGTTGTGAAAACCTCTCCATCACCATCCAGGCTATGCATCTCTCCTCGTTCTGATATACATCCTACTAAATTCCCTCCCAAGTGAACTCCTCCATCAAAGAATGAAATGCATCAAAGTGCATAAAAAGAAATTCCACATGTGCTGCATGTAGTAGCTTCCTCTTTAACTCAGAAACTCTAGTCAAGAAGACTCTACCATAAGAATATATGACCTCCTCAACCAACATGTATCTATCATCTCCCTCTGGGTCATCAAGAATCATGCAATCACCAAGATCCTTCGATTACTCTACCAAAAGTTGAGACCTCCAATATGGATCAATCCTCTTAAGAGACAGCGCTGAAGATCTGAAATGTGAAGCTCTCCACATGTTTTTGTATTCTCCTTTGACATCCCTCATGCGAAATTCATCCTCCAAAGTACCGCCATGCCCATCATGCTACTGCTCAGGCTGAAATATAAGTGATGGCTTTTGGAAGTTGGCCTCCCATGAGAAGCTATCATGCAAAAAGAACCTCCTGATCTTGGCCAATATAAGCATGAGTGGCCTCCATCTACTCCAATGTATGGAGGATCCCTTCCTCAAGGGAAGTACCATCTATTTCTTCAAACCCTTGGAGCAGCTCCCTTGCACCATGGTGGTGCCATCCTCCATCACTGCAATATCTTCTGTCAGCACAAAATATGTAGTGAGAGTGGGTAATGCTGAAATTGGGAGAATTCTCCCTCCTCCTTGAGTCTACCCCAGACTCTCTTCACTATAATAGACCCCTGAAAAGTACCCACCCCTCTGGGAACTAAGATTCATGAACCAAATGAGAATATGTATCTCACCAATTCCAGATCTGGTGGCCTCCCGAGTGGAATGCCCCCCATGTAGTGAGACGTCAAGATCTAAAGTAGACTGTATATATGACTGGATTGATTTGTCCCTCCTTTCACTGCGCAATACAGTCTCCTTATTTTGTGGAGAAACCTCCTGAAATATATAAGGGTGAATGATCATCATCCCTTGATGCTAATCCTTCCTTCCCTCTCCTTCCATCTGCCAAAATTCACAATCCACAATAACTGACACATGCTGCTCCAGAATTGTGCTTTGGCTCCCACATGTTAGATCATTTGGAATTCCTTGCAAAGATACAAGGGCTCCTCTAATGGAAGTAATGGTTTCCTTTCCATATCCATTTGGTGATGTATCTCCTCCTAATGGTACAATGTTTTTATCTCTTCTTTACTCTTCCCCTTCATCAATATTTGAAAATGCCTCATCATCAATGAGAGACCCTAGATATTGGTCATCCCCTGAAGGAGGAATCTCCATGTCTTCATCTATAGAAGATGGCTCTTCAAGAAGTGGGGATCTTGCCCTTGGCAAGGTATCATGCATTTTTTTATCCCCTTCAACAAAAATATGGAGTGGAGATGGCAAAATATATCTCTCCTAATCATGCAAAGGTTTTGAGTTTTTGGGTTCAACAAAAGATGTTTCACAATGTTTAATATCAAATATTCTCACTAATTTCTTAGTGAACCCTGCATAAGTGTTTACATTTGCATGATAAAATGAAGTATAACTACAAAACCACCAATCATGGGCCATACCTTTGAGGTGCAGCGCTACTACTCTAATGGCCTTCTTTTATGAAACTTGGTGTAGCTAGAAATAGGAATCTAGCTCCTCCACCCAAGCCTTGGCTGTGCACTTTGTGGATCCATCAAAGTTAGAAAGAAAGATTCTACCTCTCTTGCTTATATTATGGTTTTTGGATCTTCTTTCTTCCTTGAGTTGGGAAAACCCTTGGAAATCCAAGTGCTCTTTGAATCTCAAAGATTGAGACTCATACTCCTGAAGATAGTCACTCAAGGTCTCCTTCCTTGGTGCATCTTCTTCCTCCATCCTTCTTGCAGTGAATGTGGGAAATAAATTGTGTTGTGGATCTGCATGTGTGGCTAAATGTCCACACCCATCATGTGAATACCTAGGGCTTGCTTCAATTTCAAACCCTCTTGGATTTTTTCTACACCTCTCCCCTTTCATCTCCTTGAGATCTTCCTTGATATTTTTCATAGTTTGGAAAAGAAGCTAGGAGATCCTCTCTTCCTTCATTCCTCCAAATAATGGAGTCATGCCTTTTTCTCTTCTGTACAGCTTCTCTTTTCTATGAGAATCTTCTCCTCCTAATGGCATAATGTCTTGAATGCACAGGCTGAGCCAAGATTATGCTTTGATACCATTGTAATATTCCAAATTGGAAATAGCAACAATACAATACATAATAATGTAAAACACAACAGATCTGAACATCACATGAGAGGGATCAATATGCAGCCATATTTTTATTAAGATATCAGCAACAATATACAAAAATATCTTGAGGGTCAAGCCACTCAAGCAATAAGAACAACCTCCAATGATCAGAACAATCAACACATGAGTTGTTGCAACTGTATATAATTCTAGAGAGCAATGACAACTTTGTCTATATCAGTGTAGTTGCTACTGTAAACATACATAACTGAAATATGGCTGATAGAAACAAAATAAATTCCTAGGAAAGAAGATGTGGGCTCTAATACATGATTTCTAGCCAACTCAGAAAAGATTGCTAGAAATACAAAGAAATATACAATGTGACAAATAACCCTAGGGTTAATATGCCAGTGAAAACTGGATCTAAAATGGAATGAGGCTATGAAAGATATGAAATGGTGATGTCCTCCTCCAATGTTATTTCTAAATATAAGGCTGATCCCTCTACTCAGAAATAGAACCTCCTGATAAGCTCAATGAACCGTCCCAACAATTGCCTCCAAAAATAACATAGTTTTAGTTTATGACTACACTGTGAGGGATGGTAGATGGTTGTCCTGATGCCAAAGATGTAAAAATTTTCCCAGGATCCCTCCTTACTGATCCTTCAATGGATAGGCTACCTCTCCACTAAAAAACAAGCCCAGAAATTGCTCAATGTGATCCTCCTTTGCTGCACCCTGCAACACAACCCATTTCTAAATATAAACTATGTTATAGATGAAGGAGGTAGCTTGTCCAGAATGCCAGAATGTGGAAATGAAGCCCAAAGAACCTCTCCTTCCCTAAGGATGAGGTAGGGATTCCTGATCACGAACACACTTGTGCTAAACAGCACAACAACCCTACTAAACAAAAAAAGGAAGCAAAGTCTAAACAGACCAATATCAAATTATAATCTCAAAACATGAATGACAATGGCTGCCATCCCCTCCATATATAGTATGTGAGCCTTCTCACATTGGGTCCCATCCATACTTTCCACTAAGATCATGCAATTTGTCCTCCACTAGAACTGCGTTGTCTCCTCATGAATGCCACTCCTCCATGACAGTGTTGTTGACTTGGTCAAAGTTGACCTCTCCAACATGTATCCCCTCCAATTTACACCCAAAGGTGCTTAATCCAGTTTTTTATTATTCCTCCTTTCACATTAGGAGTGTCATTATTCCTTTAAAATGGTTTTATGGGCCTCCCTACCCACTTATTCACCTACTTAGTGATAAAACAAACTATAATATTCCATTTAGATGTAGGCTAAATTTTTGGAATATTACATTTTATCCCCTCTAACGAGAACCTCTTGGAAGCCATGACCTATTATGGAAATTGATATAGGTTTGTGGGGCATAGTTCCTTTTCTTGTGTCAAGCTCGTTCAAAAATGAAACAAAGTGTCGAAGTAGATTTCCTTTTCTTATGTCAAGTTCACAAAAAAATGAAACAAGTGTCATGAGGATAGTTCTTTTGCTATGTCAACCTATTTTAAAAATGAAACAGATCCTTATGAGGATAGTTCTTCTACTGTGTCAACCTCGTTAAAAATGAAACAGGTTCCTATGAGGATATTTCTTTGACTATGTCAACCATGTTAATGTTGGGTATGTGTTATATTCTTTCCACGATTAGCCCCACGTGCTGTATGTTGCGTCGGGCGTAGCTGGGGGGTCACGAGGGGCGAAGCAGTCCCCACCATTGGGGTCCGAGGCAGCGCCCCGGCCAAAATTTGTTTTTTGTGCGGACCCACTCATAGGCAGATCCGCCCATGGTTTTGTGCATGGTTTTGCACATGGTTTTGGGGTTCGATGGTTTTCGGCCCCTGGTATTTTGTAGATCCACTCAAGGGAACTACGGTTATGTTCTAATCCAGGGTTAATGGATTGGGGTTTATGTATGCTTCGACATGTATGTATATGTGTTGTAACACTAAAAGTAATATAATGAAAAATCAAGCTGGTCGTCCCAATTTGGGATCCAGGGGAAAATCTCTGTGTTTATCTGTTTTATGTTTTATGATCTCGCTATTGTTTATTTTCTGTTATAAGATTTGTGTGTAGATAATTTATGTTCGAGTTAAAAATAACATTTGGTATCGGGCTTGTTTCGGCTTCAAAGGCTGACTTTGTTGTTTAGTTTTGCTACCGAACTGCCTTGGTAGACCTGTCGATGGGAGATGCGGACGGAGTTCTTACACGGTGAAATAATAGCGAGCGAGCGGAAAGATAGAGAAGCCAGAGGGACATAGTCGAGTTTTGAGTTGTGGAAGCTCAAGATGGAGGATGCGGTGGATAAAGATCGGTGGATCGCGACAGATCCCGAGGTACTAAACCAACGGCAATGTCGAGATGAAAGGCGGGAAGAAGCTGATCGGAAGGCTAAGAGCACAATACGGTTGTGTGTCGAGAGTCGGTATTGTTGAATGTATCTGGGGAAGCTATGACGAATAATTTGTGGGAAAAACTTGGGACTTTGTGCCAATCTAAGTCTCTGGTGAATAAGTTGTTCCTGCGGAAAAAGCTGTATAACCTGAGGATGAAGGATGGAGACTCGGTGACAGAGCATCTGAACGCCTTCAATACTGTGGTAAGTCAGCTGTCATCTGTTGATATTAAAATCTCGGATGAAGATAAGTGCATCAGTTTGTTGTGTTCTCTACCAGACTCGTGGGACAGTCTGGTTATTGCAATAGGTAGCAATACAACTACCTTGAATTTTGATGACATTGTCTCGGCCTTGCTGTCGGAGGAAATGAGATGGAGAAATATGGAGGGTCAGAATGGAGATGCCTTATCTGTACGAGGAAGGTCCCAAAACAGAAACAAGAATAAGGTTTCGAGTGGGAGATCCAAATCTAGAGGGAGATCTAAATCTCCTGGAAAGTTTGTAAAGGTATGTTGGAAATGCGGAAAGGAAGGGCACTACAAAAAGGACTGTAGATCTAAAGCTCCTGAGAAAGGAAAGGGATCTGATGATGCTCCTTCTGCAGAGGCAAAAACCACCTCGGATGAAGGTGGGGATGTGTGTTTGGCTTCTTCTTCAAATACACATGTAGATCATGAGTCATGGTTGATTGACTCAGGTGCATCCTTTCACTTCACTCCCCATAGGGAGTGGTTCTGCGAGTATGAGAAATATGATAGTGGTGATGTCTTCCTAGGGGATGATAGGAAGGCCAGAATCGTCGGACGTGGAAAGGTCAAGCTGAAGCTACAAGGTGGAAGGATTAGAACACTTCCTGGTGTTCTGCATATTCCTGCATTGGCCAGAAATCTGATTTCTGTAAGCAAGATGGATGATGCAAGTGTAAAAACAGTGTTCGAGAAAGATGCATGCAAGATGGTTCAGGGAGCACTGGAATTAATGCGGGGAGTTCGGACTGGAACTCTGTACAAGCTACAAGGTAGCCTTGTTGACGATGGTGTAACGGTTAATAGTTGCAAGGAAATTGGAGATGGGAAGAGAATCTGGTGTCTGCGGAAAGGGTGGTACTGTGGCCTTCGAAGGCAGGCATATTGGAGAGAAGGGCCTTCAGATACTGCACAGAAATGGTATGGTAGAAGGTATGTCTAATTTCTCTCTGGATTTTGATTTCTGTGAACATTTTGTATATGGGAAGCAGAATCGAGTGATTTTTCCCTCTAGTGCTAAGAGGGCAAACAAAATATTAGAACTTGTGCACAGTGATGTGTTTGAACCTGTGTCAGTTCCGTCACTAGGAAAATCTGTGTACTATGTTTCATTCATAGATGACTTCTCAAGGAACACATGGATATATTTATTGAGGAAGAAATCTGAAGTCTTTGAAAAATTTAAAGAATTTAAGGCTCTGGTGGAAAATCAGACAGAGAAGAAGATAAAGGCGTTGAGGACAGATAATGGTGGGGAGTTCTGCAAGAAGGGATTTGAAGAGTTCTGTAAGAAGTGTGGTATAGCCGATAGAACTACTCCATACCACTGTGACAAAATGGGGTTGCGAAGAATGAAAGAACAACGATGGAAAAGGCAAGAAGCATGCTCAGTGGTACCGGGTTAGGACAAGAATTCTGGGCAGAGGCAGTGGAGACTACATGCTATCTGGTTAATAGATCACCTTCATCAGTGTTGGAGGATAAGACTCCACATGAGGTATGGACTGGTAAGAAAACCTCTCTTTCACATGTAAGGGTATTTGGATGTGATGCATATGTACATGTTCCAAAGCAAAAAAGGACCAAGTTGGATAATAAATCTGAAAGGTGCATCTTTATTGGGTATAAGGATGGTTTAAAAGGTTACAAGCTTTGGAACCCGGAAACAACGAAGGTTGTGTCTAGCCGAGATGTGGTGTTTAGAAAGGTGAAAGATGTTTCTGAGGAACACGAGAAGATAGAGTTTGAGCTAAAGGAAGATGAATCGGACTCTATGAGAAGAAGACTCGAGAAGATGAAGAGCCACAAACTCCGGCTTTGAGAAGATCAGTTCGGGAAAAGAAGGCAACCAGAGGTATAGTCCATCACTTTTTGTTTAGGTTTGCCTTAACTATAATGATGATGAACAGTATCGGGGAGGCGGTAGATTCAGTTAGATGAAAACTGCGGAAGAGAGAATGGTTGATGAAATGGAATCTTTGGACAAAAATGAGGCTTGGGATTTGGTGGAGTTGTCGGCTGGAAGGAAACCCATTGGAAGAAAATGGGTGTTTAATAAGAAGATGAATGTAGAAGGAAATGTGGATAAATATAAATCTCAGTTGGTAGAAAAAGGTTATTCCTAGGTGTGGGGAATTTATTTTGGTGATATTTTTTCTCCTGTTGCCAAGTTTGCTTCTATTAGATGTTTTTGTTGCTTTTGATTTTGAGTTAGAAAAGATGGATGTGAATACATCATTTCTTCACAAGGATATGGAAGAATATATCTACATGAAGCAAAAGTAGAAACTTTATGTTGAAGGAGTAGAAAGAACTGGTATGCGAGTTGAAGAAGTCTTTTATGGGTTAAAACGGTCTACCAAGGATGTGGTATCAGAAATTTGATACCCATTCAAATTAATTGGTGAACGTATTGTTGTTGGTCTTGTTTGGATATTTGTTGATTGGAAATGACAAAGAAAATTGTCCAAGATTTGAGGCCAAGCTGATACTCAAATTCGACATGAAGGATCTGGGTGCTGCAAATTATATTTTGGGCATGGAAATTAAGAGAGATCGAGCGAAGAGGAAGCTCTGGTTAAACCATAGGAAGTATGTCGAGACTATATTGCAGAGGTTCAATATGCAGGATAGTAAACCGGTGAAGGTTCCTATTCCTGTAGGTGTAAAGTTGTCTGCTGAACAGTGTCCCAAGACACAAGAAGAAGAGGAGTATATGTCCCATGTTCCATATGCAAGTGCAGTGGGTAGCCTGATGTATGCAATGGTCTGTACTAGACCAGACATTGCACATGCAGTGGGAGTATTGAGCAGGTTTATGTCAAACCCAGGGAAGGAGCATTGGACAGTAGTGAAGCGGGTTTTCAGATATTTACGTGGCACTAGTGATTATGGCTTGTGCTACCGGGGAAGACCAGGATTGGAAAGAATGTTGGACATTCGTGGTTTTGTTGATGCAGACTGGGCTGGAGATCTGGACCAAAGAAGATCTACAAGTGGGTATGTGTTTAGCCTATTTGGAGGCGCAGTCAGTTGGATGAGTAAAAGACAGTCTGTAGTGGCTCTTTCAACTACAGAGGCAGAATACATAGCAGCCACACATGCAAGCAAGGAAGCAGTTTGGTTGCAGAGATTGTGTTCAAGTATGGGGTTGGTACAACAAGCTATAAGGATAGACTGTGATAGCCAAAGTGCAATTTTCTTGGCTAAGAACCCTGCTTACCATTCAAAGACAAAACACATTGATGTTCAATATCACTTTGTTAGAGATATGGTTGAGGCTAAAAGGGTGTTGCTGGTAAAGGTGGACACTTTGAAGAATGTTGCAGATGCATTGACGAAGTCTGTGAGCACTCAGAAGTTCTCTTGGTGTAGAGAAACAATGGGTGTTGAAGAATTGTCCCAATGACTAAGCTCTCCTGTGGCCCCCTGTGGAAAGAAAACAACAAGTGGGAGAATGTTGGGTATGTGTTATATTCTTTCCACGATTAGCCCCACGCGTTGTATGTTGCGTCGGGCGTAGCTGGGGGGTCACGAGGGGCGAAGCAGTCCCCACCGTTGGGGTCCGGGGCAGCGCCCCGGCCAAAATTTGTTTTTGTGCGGACCCACTCATAGGCGGATCCGCCCATGGTTTTGCACATGGTTTTGGGGTTCGATGGTTTTCGACCCCTGGTATTTTTGTAGATCCGGTCAAGGGAACTACGGTTATGTTCTAATCCAGGGTTAATGGATTGGGGTTTATGTATGCTTCGGCATGTATATATATGTGTTGTAACTCTAAAAGGAATATAATGAAAAATCAAGCTGGTCGTCCCAATTTGGGATCCAGGGGAAAATCTCTGTGTTTATCTTTTTTATGTTTTATGATCTCGCTATTGTTTATTTTCTGTTATAAGATTCGTGTGTAGATAATTTCTGTTCAGGGTTAAAACCTACAGTTAAACAATGAAATAGGTCCCTATGAGCATAGTTATTTTCTTATGTCAAGATCTTTAAAAAATGAAACAAATCCCCTTATAATTTGAGTTCTTTGTTAAATCTCGTAAATTCCCAGTCGAGTATTTCAGTTGATCTCATAAATGAACCTTAATTCCATCCACTTGTTAGTAACCAATTTTTTACTTAGGTGAATGAAATGAATCTTGCGGGGCATGCACCTCGAATTGAGTCATTATGTTGGGGGTATGCAAACTTATCTCAAACATAGCTTGTCTCTTTTTCAAGCTTATGTAAAAATGAAACCATCTTCAAGGGTTCTCAAGCATAGTTTCCCATGTTTCAAGCTTGTATAAAAATGAAATCATTATGATCCTGCCTCTAATGATTTCCGTTTTATCAACCTCTTCTTCTAGATGAGCCTTGATTTTATCATTCCATCATCACCATCTACTTGGTCGATCACACACTCTCACTTGGTTGTTTTACCCTTGCCTGGGGAACCACTGCAATGAGTGGTATTATTAGCCAACCTATTAACCTATACATGTTTTGAGCAGTTCCAACATAACTCGAACTATTTTCTACCTTTTATACCACTCGTTCCTCTAGGAGGAGTCGTCTTTCAGCTCTTTTTAGACTCCCAAAATATGAAAATATTGTTGAGCACTTATCCTATCGAGCTCTTAAAATTAAATGAAAAGACTTATATTCAGAATAATTTTCACCCTTTTCTGGAATGAGATGGACTAGTTATGAAAAAGGAATAATTTATTCAAACATGGATAATATATTCTCGAGTATTTTTTCTACCTTTTTGGATTCAAGAGACTATCCACGAAAAGGGATACTTGGAGTTTTCTTTCTCACCTCTTTTTAAAACTCTCTAAACATGAAAATAATGTCTACTTACCCCTCCGTTGAACTTGTAAAACTAAAATGACGAATGAATTATCACCATGATGAGACCGAGCTACTCCTTCCTAGGGCTCATTAAAAATAATAGGAGGGATTCATCCGAAGGATGAACTTATACGAAAATCATATGGTATGCTCTTCAATCTCGAGACTAAAAATAAAGAGCTACTTGCTAGAAATCGTGGGGTAAAATGGAAAGAAACATATATCATGCATTTGGTATGAAAGGCAGTATGTCACTTTTGAACATGAAACTTATCTATAACTCGTGTCAAGTTTGGGACATCCTCACTTTGCCACTTGTCTTACTAGGTTTGGGAAATCCATTTTCCTCTCATTTGATTATATCCTATTTTCACCATGACCTGTCATCCTATTTTGAGTCGAATTTTTCCAAATTTCAGAGTCGTGATGTGGATATGATCAAGAGAAGTCCCACCTGCAAGTTCAAATCACTTATACCCAGTTTGAAGTTTTCTGCATCAATATTGAATCACTCTTTCCAAATTTGCAAAATCCTATTTTTCATGTTGATGATGTTGGAAACATTATGGCCCTCCTTCAACAAATCACTTCCTGTCGACTCCACCTCATTATCCGGGAATATGGTCTAGGAACTCCCTTTTAGTATCTTGGAGCTTGTATGCCTTAATGGCAAGTTATAACATTCAATGATAGGTTCACATCACTAGCCTTCAATTGAATGATTCTATGAGTGTTCTACTTCATCTTCATTGTTCACAACTGTAGATTATGTTGTTGTACCTTGAGAGCCATCGTCATCATTGGTGGTTTCTCTCCTTCCTGTTAATGGTTTACATCATTAATTGGGAATCAGGTGGTTTCTACCATGTTCAACTTTGACCCATCTATTCACATGGTGAGATTGGTGCTTTGGTTGGATCGAGACAAAGGTGAAGACCCTGGATTTTGTTTGATGAATTCAGGTTGCATGGAGTTATTAAGTATTCATGATTGTAAACACAGTCCTTTCTATTCGGATGGATGTGTCCATGTCGTGGATCCATGTATTGCTAGATGCCTACACTTTAGGCATAATTACATCAGAGATGTAAGATATATTGTATTATGTTTGATTTGCAAGTCTCTTGACGGTGGTTCTCTAAGTCCTTACCTTTCTTGTAAATCACTTCAACCGTCACTTTCCGTTCCGACTTCATGCTTTACGGGGGCATCTTTTATACAATATTATGTCACACTCCAAGTCTCATATCCTAAAGTGTCACTCTTTGTGTCATCAATGTCGCGGGCTTCAAAGAGTGATGAAATTAGTCACAAAATATGTATTCACCATGAAACATGTTTGTGGTAATCAGAAGAATATCCTTGAAGGAAAGGAAGAAAATTTTCCTTGGAATAATTCTGAATAACTTGTTAAAGACCTTTCTTTGCAAGCCCAACACATTTTTCATAACTAGTGTCTTGTACTGATAACTTCTGGCATTATACATGCCTCATGTTACCAGCATGAATTTAAGAAGGAAAAACCAAGTTGATCCTCTTTAGGAAGATTTTCCCAAAATGAAGGGTAAGATTCTCTTAATAGAAAGATCAAGAATGATGATGTTGTTTTAGTTAGTTGAATATTGAAACGAGACCTCCCAATCGTGGCCCTAGATCCTAATTCCATGGGTCTCTCCCTTTATATGTGGAACTCCACCCTCTTTTCATGGATCCTCAAATCCCTCTCCTTCCCTATAAATGAAATACCCACTACCCACTAATGGATGGTTGCCATCCTAAGTGTTGAATTATGCCCAAATGATGCCCATTTGCAAAGGAGAAAGGTGTTTGAAGGCTAAGGATTGGACTTGGAATCCCACTTGAAGGAGGTTTCCAACATCAAGGCTTCGTTGGTTGTAATTCTCCCTTTTCCATCTATTTATAATACAATTTATTTTTTTCTTTCCATAAATTATTCAACTATTGTCTATTTATTGTAATACTCCCTTATCTGTTACATAATTTGTATTAAAGTGTTATGCTTCACATGTGTTTGTTTCCTCCACTTGATCTTTCTTGCAGTCACTAGTCTACAACATTAAAGAGAAGATTGTGAGATTTGAACCAAAAGAGTCAAGGTCGACATCAAGGGTATTAGCATCAGAGGAAGGGAGGAGATATATCCTCCTTTACATTTTCTAGTATTAATTGGGAGATATTACATGTAATTTTCTTTTTTTGTTATTAGATCCTCCCATAGGACTACAATGCTCATTTATGTCCTGATAAATGATTGTGCACACAACACTGCTTTGAAAGATTCCACATAGGAAGAGAGCTACGAAATATAGAGCTTCTCTTCAACTGACTTTATCAGATATTGTGACAACCTACCAATCCTTGCTAACCAAGTTATACCTGTATCGATACCTTTCACGTCAACCACCATGAATGAGGACAAGTGAGCGAAATCAATCTCAAAAAATGCTTCATAATTTCTATGGTAAGTATAATGATCGATGTAGGAGAAACAACATGAAATTTAAATGGTATGATTACAATGGCTAAGGATTAGACACAAAAAGAAAGAAAATATATAGTAAAGCATTCTATTTGAGAACATCAAACATGTAAACTTTCAAATCGTTCTCTGTAATGATTATCTTATGTGTAAAAAAATTTAATCGCTCTGGGTAATGATGAATGTATATTTTAGAAATTTCAAGGATTTTAACGTCGTTGTAATAGTTAATTGTGAGTGTTGCAATATAGTTTTATGTGCTTTCTTTTCCACCCTTTAGAAATTCACGGGCTAGGAACAAAAGGAACGGTGTGGTTAATTATGTGTAGTGTAATAAGGGTTTATTAAAAGCTGATTTTAAATATTTCTTATTTAAAAATATATATCTACTAAGTTAAATGGAAGAAAACATAATGGACTAACTTTTATGTGAGATAACCTTAGTGGGTTTTCTTTAAGGTTACCAAGGGTGTCAGCTAGCATGATTGGCATGTGCAAAAAATCAGTGGCGAAGAGGAAGGTGCATATAAGGAAGATAGCCAACGTCACCAGCTGTTTAGACCCTACCCATGTGTGGCTTTCACACTACCTTCAGGCTCAGCCATAAAAAACTTTGTTAAATCAGTTTAAATGCACGTAAGTGGTGGCAAAGGGACCTTAGTCCGACATTTCCCTAGTTCACAGTTTCTAGCCATTGAAGCTAATCATGGATCTATTTCATGGAAGAGTGCACATGAATTGGGTGTTTAATATGGGTGTTAACGTGTGCGCAATAACACAAACTTGTCCTTATTTGGCTTCCGATTGCTAAGGAAGTATTTTATTCTCATTTGATCTTCAAGTCATGGTTTCTCTTTATAAATGTATGGATTTCTACCGAGGGTGGTGGATTTTGAAAATTGTTTCTAGTTCTATAGATCATCTCCTACTCTCCCTCAACTAGTGGTCACCAACATTGGCACTCTGTAAATTCTATGAAGGTGGAAAATTTCTCAAATGGAGACTTCATTTTCTTCACTCAATGGATTTGCACCATCAACTAGAAATCTTGCTTCACATGGTCATCTGTGACACGCAAGTCAGCCACTACTAGTTATTAGAAGGACAAGAGGATATCAAACAGATCCTTTGGAACATTAGATACGATCTGGACGATATCGTCACCAGATTAACATGGGTGGAATACTATGTGGTGTCTGATTCAAACTCTAGATCAAACACGTAGCCTCACACACAAAATATTATAAACGCACTAACAAAGGATTCACTCCAAGGCAACTCCAATGCTCTCTCTCCAGTCATTATATTAGACTAATAGTATCTTATGGCACTCAAATCCTTTTTTTTTGTATATGTTATGCTTGCTTCTCCTATGTTTCTATGGCTCTCAAATGTCTTAGTATGCTATATTTGAACATTGTTTTCACTCCCTAACACACAACAATGCATGTAATTACTTATGGGCTAGATAATGTGAATGTTAGTAAGTTTTCTTTGTCTCTTTTTTTCGACTAAACTTGAGATCATGGGAACATGTTTTTTCCATTTTACTTGTCTATGGAATCCCAAATAATTTTTGGAAATAAAAATTATCAATATAACATTGAAAAATACCGAGGGTGGTGGATTTTGAAAATTGTTTCTAGTTCTGTAGATCATCCCTACTCTCCCTCAACTAGTGATCACCAACATTGGAACTCTGTAAATTCTGTGAAGGTGGAAAATTTCGCAAAAGGAGACTTAATTTTCTTCACTCAATGGCTCTGCACTATCAACTAGAAATCTTGCTTCACATGGTCATCCATGACACACAAGTCAGCCACTACTAGTTATTTGAAGGACAAGAGGATATCAAACAGATCCTTTGGCACATTAGATACAATCTGGACGATATCGTCACCATATTAAGATGGTTGGAACACTACGTGGTGTCTGATTCAAACTCTAGGTCAAACTTGTAGCCTCACACACCAAATATTATCAATGCACTAACAAAGGATTCACCCCAAGGAAACTCCAATGCTCTCTCTCCAGTCATTATATTAGACTAATAGTATCTTCTGGCACTCAACTCCTCTTTTTTGTATATGTTATTCCTACTTCTCCTATGTTTCTATGGCTCTCAATATGTCTTAGTATGTTATATGTGAACCTTGTTTCCACTCCCTAACACACAACAATGCATGTAATTACCTATGAGCTAGATAATGTGAATGTTAGTAAGTTTTCTTTGTCTCTTTTTTTTCGACTAAACCTGAGATCATGGGAACATGTTTTTTCCATTTTACTTATCTATGAAATCCCAAATATTTTTTGGAAATAAAAACTATCAATATAACATCAATTTTTTCGTAATATAGATATTTTATAGAACTTACAAAAACTTAGAAACATTTATGGTTTACTACTCTTGTTTATAATCTTAGAATGATGTTAATATGTTAATTAACATCTGTATTTAAAATTATTATAATAATATATTTATTTGTAAAAATTAAATAAAAACTATTTATTATTAAAGTAATATAATTATTTTTTATATTTTATAAAATGATTTTTCAAAAAATATTTATAATTTGTTAAATATCTATCACATTTTAGTTTATTAGATGTTGGAATATGTAATTCCTACTTGTCTTCGGTTGTGAATTTCTATGTATAGATTCTGTTCCTGTTCAATAGGAGTTAGCTAAAACTAAGTTCCTAGTTTGGTGTGAGGTTGAGATATTTCCTCAACCAACTTATTGTGCATCCAAGATAGCCTCCCTATATTGAGACTATACCTCAGTATATACGCAACTTTATTTGATTAATGGAATATAGTGTGTATCTCAACTTTTATCTTGGTATCAGAGCACATATGGGGCATGGACCTTGGACCCTCCTGGGCTAAGGAAAATAAAAGAAAAAACATATTTTATTTTAATATTTGTTTGTCCATCAAGAGTCGCAATTGCTGTAAGTGATCTACTCGATCAGAGCCAGATTTGAGCCGATGTGTTGTTAATTGGGCGTGAGATGTGTGTTGGCCTTTGCTTGTCTCTATCAAAGACCAACCCATTCTTTCAAAGGTGTACGAGTGAGTTGTGAGGAGGCATTGACCCCGTGTACTTGGTGAGGTGACTGTCATCGTGTGGAGGCATAACTTTGCAGGCCTCTGAGTTCCAAAACATTTTATATTTTTCATTTTCATTGTATGTTCTTATGTGCGAATAGCCCATGTTGCCAGAGGGGCTTAGCGATTGGGCTCTTTCAAATCTTATCGATTAGAGGCGAACGGTGGCTATCATAGAGTGTTGAGACAATTTGAAGTGTGATTGATTACTCCCTCTGAGCTATGTGGAGGTGTCCTATGTAGATAATTCTATGTTCATTTGCTGATAAGGATCTGCCAACAGAGAATATTCTAGATTTGAGAGAAATCTGGACAGAGAACTTGGCACCCACTGTGGGGCACGAATGCTACTGATCCGTGTATGCTGAGAGGATTGGTTTGTGTGGCCATTGTGTTGGAGATTGAGAGTTGATCTACCATTGTGTAGAAGTTGTGGCAAGCTTTCGATCTATGCCAGCATGAGGATATACACGCATGTTTTGACAGCGTGTCCTGCGTGAGCCAGGGGTGCTGGATCTGTGGGTGGTCGAAGGTCTACGTGCCAAGATTTTCTCAGTAAAAGTTTCTAAGTCTACCACGTGAGGGATGTCGATGGCACTTCCAGAGGCACGGGTTTGTCAAATTTTTTCTTGCATGCGTGAGATTGCTGCGTAAGGCAGTTGGGGCAGCGTAGGAGGTCGTCTCCACAGATGCCCGTGCATCTCTTTGTGAATCTTTAGCACCCTCTTCAATTATTTGAGGCTTGAATTTGTAGCAGATTGTTTCCCTACCGGGCCCTGCTAGGCTTTATGACACAAAATTATGAGAAGAGCTCCTATTCCTAGGAACTCCACGAGCGAATCCTGCTGCGTCTAATGTCCTCACCAGAGCATTTTTTTTTGTTGCACTTACCTGTGGATGATGGCCTGAGAGGAATCGATGAGGTGATATTGGATGGCGTACTCGAAAAAAAAGAAAAAGTTTTATAGTCACCAAAATCTGAAAGAAAATAAAAATTGGAAGCATATGATAAGATTTGCTACTTAATTGCTTAAGCAAGCAGGAGGTTTAAGTTTTATTTCCTTGTTTAGGGAGCTTCATCTGAATAATGTTATAGTGATAGCGGTAGGATTCTGGCTTGCCCCTAAGAACCGTCATTTGTGCTAATACCTTGCCAGCATTGCGTCCAGTCAGAGTGGACTGCATGTTGGTGGTGGAGAAGGAAGATCTGCAATAGAGACTCAATAGATGCGTGTCGGTGGTGGAGAAGGTAGATCAACAATAGAGACTCAACATCGGAGCATCAGATGAATTCGACATAAGAAACTTGGAGGTTTGAATTTGCTTGGTGATTAATCTAGGTCATCCCTATGAAATTTCGTAAACTTCCCTACAATTCAAATTTTGGTGGCATCACGTGGAGAGATCTCGCCGAGATCAGAGATCTTGTTTGCAAGTGAATTTCTAAAGAAACTGCTTTATTTGGAGATACTGTACCACCTGACTTGGCTCTTCCATTCAAATTAAGGACTCCAGATATATCTGCTATATATAGTGACGCCTCTGCTAATTTCAAAGTTTCCAGAAGAATATTAAAGGATGTCTTGGGGATTCCATGCTCTTCATTGAGTGCTCTTCATGTGAATGACATTGCAGGAAAAAGAAAAGAGGAGTGTTGTTGCAATGGATGGGGGGGATTTATGAACACTACCCCCTCTTCCAAGAATATCTACAAAAATGCAGTTACAGAATTGCTTGGAACCAAGATCGCAGAAAGTGTGGTTATAGATCATTCAAAGGATCGCTCGAGTATTTGAGTTGCTCTCCTTGCTGCATCTTACTCGATATACACTGAGGGAGAAGTTTTTTTTGCTACTGTCCAAATGTTTTTAATTCTCTGGTTTTGAAGCCATTCATTTTTCTAGATGATGTTGTTTTAAATTTGCAAATTTATTGTTGTGTAAGTGTCATGACAATATAAACTAGTTGTAATTTAAGTGACATTGGTGTGACCAACTATTGTCACAATTCTGAGTGTGTGTTGGAACTGGTCATTCCAACACTAAACAAATTTGCAGGATATGATGAAGACATGACACAGTGAAAATAACATCAAAGGATTGGGCTTGAGCTACATCAGAGATTGGAGGACAATCGAGATTATGTGTGCCCAATGTGATCAGGGGAGTAGATTGTGATGGAAACAGGCAAGTTGAAACAAAGTTCCTGAAGTGTCTTTGCTTGTGTAGCAAGCAAATAGAAATTCAGTTGTTTGTTTGAAAGTTGTTAAGCGATTGCATATCTGCATGTTCAATTATGAGGAGATTAGCTCGACAGTGGGTCTTCGTTGTTGCAGCCTAGCAGCGAGCATGAGGAGGCATTCTTGGAGAAATCACCAGCATTGATATTGTGAACAGGGGAAGTGGCATTACGCTACTATGCTAGGGGAATTGGATACTGAAATGAGAACTTTTGTGTGTAAAATCGTTGAATTTTATGCATTTCAACAGCCAATTTGTGGATGATGGAGGATCGGATCATGGAGTCTTGGATTCTCACTTTGTGAGGGACAATTTGTTATTGTTTCTCTTCATGTGGCTGTGAATGCCTATGTCTGGATCATCTGTGCTGGAATGCACTGCATTGAGACCAGTGGAAAAGTTGTTGATTCGTTTCTTTATCAGTGAACCCCTCACAGGTATCGTTGGGGAAGAATGGTTGCTTTTATAGTCATCTTTGGGCAGAGAGAGAGAAATTTGATGTTCTTGTTAATCTGAAAAGTTTATTTGGTTTCTTGGAATCATGTTTAAAATTATTGATCCTTATTGAGCCTAGCTAACTCAATGTAGGTAAAATTAATTTGTTAGAATTCGCAACTCTAAAAAATGAAAGGTTAATCATGTACTTTCAAGAATTTATTTGACAAAGACAAAGATGCCCAAGATATGAACAATACAAAGATGAGGTGAAGAAGCAACAACATCGATTATGATGGACAACTAAGTTGAAAATTTGTTTTTTGCGAGTTTCTTAGAATAGACTCTTGATGACGAGGCACACAGTTGAATGGTAAGCAAGTCTAGGATGGTTTTGTAGTGGACATTCTATGTACTTGGTAACTCCAAAAATTGGAGTATGTAATCCTTGTAAAATCATGTGTATCCCCATAAAAGTTCATGGTAATCTCAAAACCACTTTGTAATTACAGGTTCGTGGTCAACCAAAAACCATTTTACAGTGTCAGTTTGTGGTCAGCCAGAAACCACGTGTAACAGTGAAGTGGACTGGAAACAGGTTTGTGCCAATGTTCACCCACTGATGAAGAGATCCAGTGCAAGGTCGTCGATGAAGAGCTTCGGTGCAAGGTTGTCGATGAAGAAATCCGGTGAAAGGTCGTCGATGAAGGGATCTGGTAAAAGTTTTCCGAAGAGATCTAAGACAGACCTACTATTGGTGAGAGTTCACCGATGAAGGAAGAGCATCGTTACGGGTCATCCGATAAAACCCACATTGGAGGGGGATATGTAGATACAGATACATGTATGAAGTGATAGTGCTTGACAGAACCATGTATGCGAAGGACATCCTACGAGACCAGCGGTTGCAGAGGTTGGTACCCATGTATTCTGGTGGATGGTTGCTCCTTTATATGGACGTCGACATATCCTTTTCTTATGTTTGACCACAACTAGACTTTGCAGACCAGCATGCCAAAGTCAAAAATGAAGATGCCAAAGACTCAAAGTACAAAGCCATAGTAGTGGTGTGTTCTAGTATATGAATGATGTAGTCAAAATTTGTTTATGTTTGTAGAATAGACTCATAACCACGGTAGAGTATGAGTCACAATTTGTAATTAGAGCAAATCTACATGTCATTTATTGTTTGTACGTGCTGTAAGACCGAGAGAGGCATGCATACCCCTTTGTTATGTGTTCCCTCTGTTAGAGAGTTTTAACACCCTAGAAGAGTGTGTCATGTGGGATGGATACACTTGGGTGGCCCATATTGGTTTTAGACTCCATGAGGTGAAATTTTATATATAGGGGGAGTTCATTGAGAGGTTGGATGAACCATGTATGTGAAGGACTTCCTAGTAGACTAGCGGTTGCAACGGTTGGGAACCCATGCATTCCGGTAGATGGTTGTTCCTTTATATGGACATCGACAATAGCATAAACAAGATACAAAGTGTAATTACCAAACAGAACTAGTGTACTTACCAAACAGGATTAGTTGTAGATTGCGCTGATGGATATTGAGACAAGTAGTCATTAAGGGGAAGTGTTGGAATATGTAATTCCTACTTGTTTTCGGTTGTGACTTTCTATGTATAGAGTTTGTTCCTATTCAATAGGAGTTAGCTAAAACTAAGTTCCTAGTTTGGTGTGAAGTTGAGATATTTCCTCAACCAACTTATTGTGCGTCCACGATAACTTCCCTATCTTAAGACTATACCTCATGTATATATGTAACTTTATTTAATTAATGAAATATAGTGTGTATCTCAGTTTTTATCTTAAAATGATTTTAATATGTTAATTAACATGTGTACTTAAAATTATTATAAGAATATATTTATTTGTAAAAAATGAATAAAAACTATTTATTATTAAAGTAATATAATTATTGTTTATATTTTATAAAATGATTTTTCAAAAATATATTTATAATTGGTTACTATCTATCACATTTTAATTTATTAGATTCCAATTATAATTACTTTAAGGTTAAACGTTATAATATATTAACAATTTAAAGTTCCATAGAATAGTATAGCCTTTGTAGTATAGTTCATTAATTTTTTTCAAAAAAATAGTTTAAAAAAATAAATGTGGCTATGAAAAGATTGTAAAAAGATAATCATATTCATAATTTTTCAATATCAATAAAAGAAATGAAGATGTTATTGCAATTTTATAGTTATCTCATTTTAAGTGAACTATATATTAAACTTATGATAAATAAATTACATCATAAAATTCAGAAATCATAAGGAAATGATAAATAAAACATATATTAAACTTATGATAAATAAATTACACTATAGAAATTGGAAATCATTCAAAAATCATATAACCAAATTATAATAGATTAATTATAAAAATATTCTTAGTTTACATTGGCTTGTTCAATTACTTTATCATATATAACTCTTATTTGACTTTTATTTTTGCACGCACTTTATCACATCCTTTCATAATGAAGACCTAATTCATGTAAGATGAAATAAATATATTTACATGAAATAAATATATTTGAATATCTATGTATTGTTTCAACATTTGTGGCATTAATTTCATTTTATTATTTCTATGTTTTACTTTTTAATGTTGGTATTAATTTCATTTATGATATTAATAGGGTGCATTGAATTTATTAATAAGGTGTATTCATTTTAACAATGTTAGAATTAAAAATGGAAGTAATTAAGTGTTTAAAATGATTTCAAGTTTTTTATAATTGAAAAACAAAACATATGTACAACCTATAAATAAGATATTTATTGAACTCATAATATACAGATATAAGGATATTAAATTATAAAATATACCTATCTTTCATTGATTTCGTAATGAGGAAATGGATCTCATATAATGAATAAATCTATTTTATTGTTTGTGCATCGGTTCCATTGCCTTTGTTGCATTTATTTCAATATATTACTTTTATTTAATGTTAGTCTTTGCATTGATTTCATCCCTGACACTACACATAATAGTAATAATATAAGGGAGCGGTGAAGCAGCAAGTCGCTGCCAATGCTAATGAACTTTGATTACAATTATTTGAATTAAATATTAATTATATTGTTAAATCTGATTTCAAATTATTGAATTAAATATTAAATATTTTGTTGAATATTGTTAAAGTACAATGAAATGATTACAGATTTTGAATTAAATATTAGCTATTTTGTTAAAGAATATTGTTAATGTTAGAAATTAATGGAGATTAGGTATTTGGTTACATAGTTGTGATTTTGTTTTTTATTAGACATTCAGTTCCTATCATTTAGGAATCTGTTCTACCTAGTGTATCTATTTAATTATTGGTGTTTAATGAGAAACCCCAAGCGGGTGCATTTTCTTGTAAGAGCTCTTAGTGATCTGCACCTGTGAGCTCCTGTGTTGTTTGCCAAACTTCACGTCTTCAATCTACCACTGTTGACATGGTATCAGAGCTCAGGAGAACTAAGAGACTTTGCAAGTAAACTAAGTTGTGCATGAGGCAGGCCGTAAAGGCGAATTTCGTGGCTCGCTAATGTAGAGTTGCCTTCTCTGTTGTCGTACTGCGTGAGGCAGGCCGTGAGGATGTGTGGAGGCCGTGAAGGCGTTTTACCAACGCCGTGAAGGCATTTTTTACATGGTGTGAATCGCCATTAGTTCACAGGAGGTGGAGCAAATCAGAAAGCTCCTCAAAGTCACTGGCATTCTAGATCGAATCGGATCGGACTGGCTGGCATCGTTGAAAGCATCTACTTACGAGGGACAGGTGTGGGCCTAGCACTATCGATCCAACCTGATCGAACCTGTCGATTTCATATCAATAATTCAATAGCGTGAAAGACCTCCATGAAGTCACGTTGGATTGCTGGCATCGCTTAAATTGCTGGCACTGTTGTTGGATTGCTCACATCATTCACTACAAGATTGATTCAGAGGGGAACATGCAGTGAACAGGGGGATGTTGTTCTTCAACAACAGTGTCTGTAGTTGAAGATTATTTACTGTTGTTTTTCACATTAATGTTGGGTATCGTATACGGGTCAAATTGTTGAGAGGGTCAATCCAATCGTTACCTATTTGCATATGAGATCGTGTATCAAAGGATTTTCAACAAGCATAGACTCCTATGCCTAGACTGTCGTTGGCGGCCTTGCCTACAACAAGAAGAACACTACGAAAAAAAAACAGTATCGAAGCAACAATAGCTAGTTC
This sequence comes from Pinus albicaulis, assembly GCA_034641835.2. Classification (NCBI taxonomy): domain Eukaryota; kingdom Viridiplantae; phylum Streptophyta; class Pinopsida; order Pinales; family Pinaceae; genus Pinus; species Pinus albicaulis. The sequence goes on along the minus strand of JAXQQM020082698.1, from coordinate 150,366 downwards.
AAGCAGCGGCAAAACATTCAAGTGCTCGAGTTTTTTGGATTGTATCTTTGAGGTTTTTTTTTCTTGTCTTCTTGCTTTGTTGATTTTTTAATGCAATTTCTTCTGACAAGAACTTCTAAGTGTCACTCACAAAATAATTGAGGCCGCTGCAAAGATTTTTTAACGCTACAAAGATTGAGGTCGTAGCCATTGTTCTTGCCGCTACAAAGAAGAAATTGAAGTTTGTATAACCATTTATGAATTGAGGGCGTGGACGTCATTTCCAGACTTGTGGTAGTGTTGTTTCTCTTGTTTATCGAACTATTTCGAGCAAGAGATATCCTTAAACATGGCAGCAGACCTTCAAAAAAACTGAAATGAGGCAGCACCACGGCGAAGTTGCATTGGTCACTATTGCTATGTTTATCGATCTGTTGGCCAACTGTAAGGTGACTTGATTGCAGAGATTTCTATTATATATATTTTCAATTGTATTATATATATTGGTTTGGCAATCTTTTCAATTGGATACAGTTTGAGATCAAGGGGTTTTTTCTTCTCATTGAATCTTGAAGGCCCTCATTAATAGCAAATATTGTTTTAAACTTTTATCCAACTTTTTTTGTCCAAGATGAATGCTCAGATGGCAGATTACTTAAATGAAAGCAGCAAATTGGATGGTTCCAATTACACAAATTGGAAATTTAAGCTTCAGACTTTGCTTGAGGGACAAAATTCTTATAGCATTGTCATCGGCGATGAATTTAAACCGACTGTTGCAAATGGTGGAACGAATGCAAAAATTCAAGAATGGGAGAAAAGGAAGATGAAGGCAAATGTGCTACTCAAATTGTCAGTTAAAGATTGCATCATCCCTCATATTCGGGATTGCAAGACTGCAAATGAAATCAAGAACACTAGTCGAACCTTGTTCCTTACGAAGGAGATCCTCTCAATCAAGATGGAGGAGAATGAGTCTATTTCCTCATTCTTATCCCGGATAAAGGAAGTTAAAGATAAACTATCTGATATCGGTTAAACCGTGGAAAATGATGATCTGGTGACGATTACCATGAATGGCATGACGGATGACTATTAGATGTTTATAACTAGATTGAATGCAAGAGAAAAGCCTCCATGTTTTGAAGAGCTTACTGGGATTTTGCTACAAGAAGAGGAAAGGAGGTTGTCTCTCAAACCTCAAGATCCAGATCTTGCATTGATAACAAAGTTCAAGCCAAAAGGGAGAGCAATGCCTGATCAGAGGAGGGGCAACACATTAAAAAGGACACCACAAGGTATGACCTTGCATAAAAATGACTCTGCTCTTAAATGATTTTATTGTGGTAAGATAGGCCATATTGCTAAATTTTGTCGTAAGAAGAAGGCAAATTATGAGAGGTACAAGTAGAGAAGACATGGAGGTCATTTGGCGGATGTAGACGCAGATGCAGACACAGATCAGAATCTGGATGTTATATTGTTTATTGCTGAGACTAACACTACCTTAGCTACTGAGGAGGATGAATCAGATATTTGGTTCGTAGATTCTGGAGCCTCCTCGCATATGTCAGGTAAAACGTAATGGTTCAGAAATTTTAAAGAATCCAACTCTGGAGTAAAAGTCTACCTTGGAAATAATAGAGTTTATGAGATAAAGGGACATGGATATGTCCTTGTTACTCTGCCCGATGGTAAGATCAGGAATATATCTTATGTGTGGTATGTTCTTGGCATTAAGAAGAACCTGATTTCTGTGTCAAAGATTACAGATCAGAACCTCAAAGTATAATTTTTTAAATCTCATTGCATTATTAAATATTTGTTAGATCAAATGAAGCCCATTGCTATAGGTATTCACATAGGAGGACTCTACAAACTAGATGTGAAGAGTACGCCACAACAAGCCTTGATGTCATTGGATAAGTCTACTGAAAATTTGTGGCATCAGCGACTTGGGCATATCAATTTCAATGATCTTCTTATGTTGCAGAACAAAGGTATGGTAGATGGTCTTCCTGTTTTGAAAAATTTGCATATTGATTTTGAAGCATGTGCGTTCGGTAAACAACATAGAGATGAATTTCCTGCCATTAAAGATAGAAAATAGAGGGATATACTCGAACTTGTACACACTGACCTATGTGGCCTGATGCAAACAAGGTCATTAGGTGGGGCCTATTATTTTTTAATATTTATTGATGAATGTACAAGATTCACATGGGTGTATTTTCTTAAATAGAAAAATCATGCTTTTGAATATTTCAAGCAATTCAGAAACATGATTGAGAAGCAAACAGGAAAGTTCATCAGGATTCTTCGATCAGATCAAGGGGGAGAATTCAAGAAAGGAGTCTTCATCAAATGTTGCAACAAGCATGGGATACAACAGAAATTTACAACACCTTTCACTCCTCAGCAGAATGGAGTTCTGAGAAGAAAAACAGAACACTGGTGGAGTGTGATCATAGTATGTTGAAAGGTAAGAATCTAGCCAATGGTTTTTGGGCAGAAGCTATTAATAATGCAGTGTATTTAAAGAATAGGAGTCCTACTAAAATTCTTGAGTATAAAAATCCTTTTGAAGCACTGTTTGGCTTCAAGCCTGCAGTAACTCATCTTAGAGTATTTGGTTGTAAATATTTTGCACATGTTCCCAAAGAGAACATGGAGAAGTTAGATTCAAAGGCCATTAAATGCACTTTCATTCGATACTGCAGTGAGTATAAGGCTTATAAATTATTTGACCCTGCTACTCACAAGGTGTTTGTCAGTAGAGATGTAGTATTCCATGAATAGATTGATGATGGAAATTCTGTCCAAAACAATGAAGAATTGCATGTACCCTTACTTTCAGAAGAGGATAGTGAAACATGAATCAGTTAGCAGCAGGAACAAAAGAAGGAACAGAAGCAGGAACAACAACAAGAACGATAGCAGGATAATGTGGAGTTGAGTCCACAAAGATAAGGAAGAAGAAGAATAATTGAACCCCCACCACTCAGAAGATCAAGCAGGCCAAAACAGTTACCAGCTCGATATAGGGATTGTGCGCTTATGACTAGTATGTTAAACATTGCAAAACCTTCTAATTTTTTTGAAGCTAGTAAAAGTGTTGAATGGAAGAAAGCAATGAATGAGGAATATGAATCTATCATTAAGAACAATACTTGGGATCTAGTAAAAATTCTTGATGATAAATAACCCATAGGTTGCAGATGGTTATTTAAGTTGAAATTTAGAGTAGATGGGTCTATTGATAAGCCTAAAGAAATGTTGGTGGCAAAGGGATATTCCCAGATAGAAGGTATTGATTTTGAGGAAACATTTGCCCCTGTTGCAAAACTAAATACCATCAGAATGATTATTGCTTTGGCCACTAAGCATCATTGGAAAATACATCAACTCGATGTTAAATATGCTTTCTTAAATGGTGATTTAAAAGAAGAAGTATATTTAGTACAGCCTGAAGGGTTTGTTAAGAAGGGAGAAGAACACCTAGTATGTAGATTAAAGAAAGATTTATATGGTTTAAAGCAGGCACCTAGATCCTGGAATGAAAAAATTTATTCTTTTTTCCTCATGCATGGTTATGAAAGGAGAAAAAATGATCCCAATCTATATACCGTGTTTAATAATGAAGGACAGATAATGGTGATTTATTTATATGTAGATGATCTGATAATAACAAGAAGTGCAAACAATCTCATTGAAGAAATCAAGCAGCAATTATCACAGAAATTTGAGATGAAGGACCTTGGAGAAATACAATATTGTTTGGGTCTAGAAGTTTGGAGAGATTTAAGCCAAACTTTCTTGTCCCAAGGTAAGTATGCAAAGAGTCTGTTATCCAGGTTTAAGATGGATAAGTGTAAGCCTTCATGTGTACCTTCACAGTAGAACAACAAACTTCAGATGAATGATGGTTCGAAATATGCAAATGCAACATTGTACAGACAATTGGTTGGTAGTCTTATTTATTTGACTACAACAAGACTAGACTTAGCTTATGCAGTGAGTGTTTTGAGTCAGTTTATGACTCAACCCCATGACAGTCATTGGAGTGTAGCAAGAGGAGTGTTAAGGTATCTACAAGGAACATCAGACTTTGGTATTTTGTATTCTGATTCATTTGATGCTAAGTTTACAGGTTATATAAACTATGATTGGGTGGGAAATCTAGATGACAGAAGATCACTTACGGGTTACGCCTTCAACATTGGTTCTGGGGTCATCTCTTGATGCAGCAAGAAGTAGCATACGGTTGCTTTATCCTCAGTAGAAGCAGAATATCAAGTCATGTGTGCAGTGACATGTGAGGTAGTTTGGTTGCGTAGACTTCTCCAAGATGCAGGGGAAGAAGAGACAGAAGCTACGATCATCAATTGTGACAATCAGATTTCCATCAAACTGGCTTTCAATCCCGTGTTTCATAAAAACACTAAGCACATCGACACTCAATTTCATTTTTTTAGGGAGAAAGTATAGTCCAAAGAGATTTCTGTAGAGTATTGTAATTCTTGTGATAATATGGATGATATATTCACTAAGCCACTAGGAATACTGAAGTTTAATTTGTTTAGGGATACATTATGAGTGTTTAAAAAACCCTTTCTCCATTAAGGGGGAGTGTTAGAAATTAATGCAGATTAGATATTTGGTTACGTAGTTGTGATTTTATTTTTTATTAGACATTCAGTTCCTATCATTTAGGAATCTATTCTACCTAATGTATCTATTTAATTATTGGAGTTTAATGAGAAACCCCAAGCGGGTGCATTTGCTTGTAGGAGCTCTTGGTGATCTGCACCTGTGAGCTCCTGTGTTGTTTGCCAAAGTTCATGTCTTCAATTTGCAGCTATTGACATTTAGGGCAAAATGAAATACTACTGCAAAATTTTGAATTAAATTTTAAATTTATTTTTAAACCTCTGATTGAAAATTATCAAATTAATGAGCAGAGGATTATTGATGTGGATCATATCTAGCATAAAAATATGTCTTCTTAACAATATGCATGCAAATCACACACATAGTAGCTACAATTTTAGTACTGGAATAGAAATATGCAAGCCGGAAACTAACACCAGTTTCAAGATCTGTCAAAAAAATTAATATAAATGATCTCAAATAATCTATATAAGTCTCATTATTACCTTGTATGTGAATTAATTTACTACATACTCTAAAAGGGAGGAAATTAGGAATCCATTTTAGCATACTAATGGATGGAGAACAATCATAGGCCATCCATACTTGAAAACAAAAACCTTGTAAAAAAAATATGATACCTATCTGGAAAACAACATGACATTAAAAAAAAAAACTTACATTATAAAAAATTATAATACTCATCAAATCTATAAAAAATTATAATTGTCAAAAAATTAAACATACTGGAGGATGTTTTCTCAACACATAGAGTTCATACAGAGTTGTGGAAATTTCTTTAAACAATTATGAAAACAAATCATAATAGTATTCCTTTTAATACAAAGTGGCTGAGTTTAAAATCGCAACTATAGTGGATCAAATTAAATCAAACAATTTTACTCATAGTGAAATAGAGTAAAATAGAGTGATAGAAGGAAAATCGCAACCATAGTGGTTCAAATGAAATCAAACAATTTTAATCCTGGTGAAAAGAGTTCTAGAATGATACTTGAAATTTCCATAACTACATTGCTACTAACCAAACTTTATATTATAACTTCAAAACATGAAATACATTCTGGAGGCTACAGCTCCTTCACTAGTAAAACAAGAGTTCTTACTGAGATATGCATTCACCAGGGCTGCAAAATTAACACACAGTAGAACCTGTAACTATTGTTTCCACTGTTTTCTCCTTCTAGTCTTTCTAGTTCCATCTGCCACATTTCATTCAACCTATTCATTCTTGTTAATTCAAAACATAAATATCTAAGATAGTAATAGAACACTTTATGAACTTAAAGAGGTTGTGTGAAGTAAATAACACTTGCAGAATAATTGTTTTCCCATACAATTTTAATATCCATGCATTAAATTTATATTTGACTTTAACAATTTAACCTATTGGGGAATGGGTTATGTACTTATGTTCATAACTTCATTTATGTGATGTCCTTCTCTGCAAAGTAAATCCGCAACCTGCAAAACATTTACTGAGGTATGGCTAATGTCAGTGTATTTAACGTGTTGGTTCACACCAATGACCATTCCCAAACAATCTCTGAGATAAAAAAAATTCCCATGTCAATGGCTTTGTGAAGATGTCTGCAAATTGTTCTTATGACCTGCAGTGTTGCAACACAATCTCATTATTGTTAACTAATTATCTTATGTAATGATATTTAGTATCAATGTGCTTTGTCCTCTTCTCAAAAACAAAATTATTTGATAGTGCAATTACTGAACTATTGTCACAGAAAATAGTGGTTGTTCCATCTTGTTCATGACATAAATCTCGCAACATCCTTCTCATCCAATTTTCTTGACACGATGCTATTGTTGCGATGACATATTCACCTTATGCCATTAACAATGACACTATCAACTGCTTCTTGGAAGCCCATGAAGTGGCTCTTGAACCCAAATGAAAAACATATCCTGACATGCTCTTTCTATCATCAACACTTCCTGCCCACTCACTGTCAGTATAACCAACCAGCCTAAAATCATCTGTTGTGGAGTACAAAAATCCATACTCCTTTTTCCCATTGACATACTTTGAAATTATTTTCGTTGCTTGCCAATGTCTCTCTTTGGGTGTCTACATGAACCTTGACACCAAACTCACTACATGAATTATATCATGCCTAGTTGTAGTCAAATACATTAGACTTACCAACATACTTTTGTATAATGTCGGATTGACATTGTTGCTGCAATATTCTTTGCTCAACTTCAACCACATGATACTTGGAGTGGTTGATGGCTTATTGTTCTGCATATTAGACCAATCTAAAATTCCCACAACATACTTTCCTTGAGAGATAAAAATTCCATTTTATTTTTTGTTCACTCCTATGCCAAAAAAATATCTTAACAACCCCAAGTCAATCATTTCAAACTCACTTTTCATGACTGCTTTGAAATCAACGATGAAGAAATCATCACTCCTATAAAAATCAAATCATCTACATATAAAACAATAAAAATAAGTTTATTGTCACTTAATTTTATGTAGAGAGTAGGTTCACCATCACATTTGTTGAACCCATTGTCCATCAATTAAGCATTTGTCCTTCTATACCATGCACGTGGTGCTTGCTTCAGCCCATAAAGAGATTTCCTCAACCTATACACCTTGTCTTCTTGGCCTTCTACCTAATAACCAAGAGGTTGCGCAACATATACCTCCTCTTTCAGTACTCCATTTAAGAACGTTGTTTTACGTCCATTTGATAGACTTTCCATTCATGTTGTGCCGCAATCGACAACACTGTATGCATTATCTCCATCCTCGCGACTGACACAAATGTCTCTGCATAATCTCTTCCATGTTGCTGCTTGTATCCTTTGACAACTAGCTTTGCCTTATGCCTTTTAATCTTTCAATGTTGCTCTTGGTCTTATAGACCCACTTCACTCGAATGACTTATTTTCCTTGTAGAAGATCCAATAACTCCCATGTGTCATTCTTTTCTATTGCTCCTATTTCTTCATCCATTGCCGCAACCCATTTCTCTTCTTTGACTGGATCCTCAAAGTAGATTGGGTCATATAGATTACAAAATGATGTAAATAAATAATTCAGACCAACGTTTTTATCAACTTCATCTTACTCATAAATTTCATTTAAATTTCCGAATTTTGGTCTTCTTATGCTTGCGGAAGATGGGCTTGACATGTCACTTGGTGTTGTGTTTGAAGTAGATGGAGTTGTGTATATTTGTGGTGTTCTTGGAAAAGCACTTGCTTAGTTGCGCAACGTTGTCCTATTATTTGTTTGTGGTGTCACATGTTGACTTCTTTGTTGAGCTTGTGTAGGTGGACGAAGAGCCACCGTTGAGGAACTATTTACTACAGTCAATTCCTCTTTGTCTTCATGTGACGTACATGTCTTCACATTGACTGTCTTCTCTAAAATTCCATCCCATGCTTACTCTTTTATGAACTGAACATCTCTGTTGATTATTACCTTCTTGGTTGATGGATTGTAGAGCTTGTATGCCTTGGATTCATCATTCTATCCAACAAATATACATTTCTCCCCCTTACTATCCAATTTCTTCCTCAACTCATATGAGACATGTGCATACGCCACACACCCAAACACTCTGATGTGAGTGACACTTTAGTTTCTTCCACTCCATGCCTCTTTAAGAACTTTATTCATAATACTTTTGGTTGGACACCTATTAATTATATACGTTGCACAAGCACCAACTTCACCCCAATAATAATTTGGCAAATGTTTTGCTTTTAGTATACTCCTTGCCATTTCCATGATGGTCCTATTCCTCCTTTCCACGACACCATTTTGTTGAGGTGTATAAATTGTTTTAAATTTCTTGTGAATTCCATGATCCCTGCAAAAACTTAGGCATTAATTTGTGATGTATTCGCTACGTCTATTAGTCCTCGACACTTTGATGTAGTGTCCCCTTTTCTTCTCAACAAGATCTTTGTAGTGGCACAAGTGGTCAAACACTTCACTTTTTTGTTTTAAGAAGTAGATCCATGTCTTCCTTGTGTGTTCATATATGAAGGTCAAAATATAATGGTTTCCACCAATTGATGGTGTTTGTATTGGTCCACATAAATCTAAGTGGACAATTTCCAAAGATGCTTTTTCCTTTATAGACTTTTCTACTGGAAATGATTCTCTATGTTGTTTGGCCAAGATACATCCTTCACATGGCTTGTATGATTTTTCTATGTGTGGCAATCCATTCACCATGCATTTCCTATGCAACAAGTTCAAGCCTCCAAAGTTGAGATGACCAAATCTCAAATTCCATGACCAATTTTCATCTTTAATTTCTACTTGAAAGTTTTCTTGTGTGACATCTGCTACATTTCTTTCATCCTTCTATGAATTCATTGATAGCTGTGCTTGAGCACCTTCTTCCTTAAAGTCTGATTTTAGTTTGAGAGGAAACATTCTATTTTTTGTCATCTATACTTTTGCAATCAGTTGTCTGCTTGGAGACTTATCCAAAATTGTACATACATCATTTCTAAAGAAGACATTGTAGCCCTTTTTCATGAGCTGTCCAATGCTTATGAGTTTATGCTTCAAACCAGGGACAAAATAGATATATGAAATGTATTTTTTCTCCCCCTTCTTTATTAGAATGTCTACTCTTATTTTTCCCATGACCGAGACTTTGCTATCAGTCCCTAATGTCACTTCTGATTTCATACTTTCATCTAGATTGGAAAACATGTCTATGTTCACGATCATGTGGTTGCTATACCTTGAATCTAGAAACCATACATATCTTTGTTCTTCTTCTGCTACATTATAGCCTAAAAACATGCTATCATGATTCTGATTTTCCTTTATGAAATTTGCACTTGGTTTTCTATTTTTGGCTTGAGGAGTTCTGACCCAAGTTCAAACTTATTAGTAAACAAACAAACCCTCCAACTACTTGCCCTTTTCGCGGTGATCTAATTGTGCAGGCCAAAGTCTCACCTGAAGAAGTATGGTGTGGGGGGGGAGGGGTGGGTTGCTAGAACCAAATTTCTACACCCTGAGGGAGATATTGATGAGTGGTTCTCGGTAAAAGTCCACAAAAATGTGCACATAAAACACATACAAAAAGGAGCATTGAAGCTTGTGCTTCAGGGGACCCACTCCAACAGGCCCCTACCACAAACATGTGACTCGACTTGAGTCACTGAGGCACTGCAACTATATCCTTGGTCTTGTCTCGGAGCATCTTGATAGAATTTCGGAGAGGAAGCACTAACTCCAGGCTCTACATTGCTACACCCTGTGCCTGGTGAACCATTTTTTCTGTCGTGGGCCCTTCGGTGGCCATCTCCACACTGCATTGGGTATGCTGGATGATCTTGAGTGTGTTCTCCTACATATGTGAAACTTGTAGTGCTTCCTCTGCCCATGGTTACATTATTTACATTATTTCTGTGAGAACTTGTTCTTTTCATCGCAAACCTACAATTTTTCCCTGGAGTTTACCACCTTCCTACAAATGGGCAAGCCTCTGCTGAACCATCAGTGTGGGTGCAACTATGTGTATCTCTTCGAACTGTTGCTCTTTGGTCCTAAGTGTGTCGCGTAGCTACTCCACGAGCAGATCATTCTGGACAGATGCCCAAATATCCATGGCCTTTGCTAGAGATTGGTCACACTAGGTGACTGTGGCGGTAATACTTTCTTGGGTCTGTTTTACTTCTACGGCTCTCTTGGTGTAGACCTCTGGCGATGTCTCCGGCTAAATCTTGGTCTGAAGGTTGGCGATTTGCTGCTCGTACTTAGCTTGAGGTGTGTGAAATTCCATGTGCGTAGCCTTGATGGAAGCAACTAGGCCGTCTAACTTCTATGAAGGCACAACAGTGGCCACGAATCCTGGAATATCCTGGCAGACTTGATTAATTTTTCCTTCTAGTGTAGTGTGCTAAGCCTCCACTGCTTGAAAGGCTACCTTTGCCTGATGCTGCTACTCATGTGCTTGTGCAACATGTTTCTGTGCATCCTGGGTCTGCATCTACGCAGTTGCTTCGTGGTACTACAACTCATTGGTGATGACTGAATGGAAGAGGTGAAGCTTTCCTGGAGGAAACATAGCAAGATTAATATGTACATCACCTGTGCTAGCAAATTCAGTGTGTTTGCTCGCATCCATGTGAAATTCTGAAAGGGGGATATGGACAGATGATCCTTCCCTAGATGATGGTAGTGCTACGTCTAAAGGTTGTGCACTACTAACAGATGCACTGGTCCTACTTTCTTGAATCACACTCACATGTATCTGGCTCACTTGCATTTTTAGTTCCTGGAGGCCCACCTGGACAACTTCCAATGCAGATTTATGCTGGACCTCCATGTATGTCCATCAATCCTCCTGCGCAATAGTGACTGTATTTGCTATCTGATTGAGATCGTTCTCTGTCAGTGTCAGGACCTCCTGTCCTATTTTCTTTGAACCCTTCTGCTTTTTCCTTGGCCCAACCTTGGGCTGCGCACTGTGATTGGTGCCTTTGTAGGTAGCTTCTTCGGTTTCTCTGGGCGTGGAGCCATTATTTATTGTTACTACAACGGTCTCATCAGTTTCTCCTGTTGTCATTGGGGTAGGCTCCTTATCGTCAGGCTTGTTAGTCACAGTGGGCAGGACTGTTTCAGTGGGCTTCTCACTGGCCTTCTCCATTGATTTACCGGTGGGGGTGCGCAACTGGGTTCATGGAGTCAACCACGCAGGTGGCCAATCTGCAGTGACTTGGATCAAATATTCCTTGATCACCAAGTAAGGTAATTCGTACCATACCCCTTCCACAGTGCCCTTCATGCGGATATGGATATTGTGGAATGTAGCCTTGAAATCAGCTACCATTTTTTACTGCTCATAAAGGGTGGGAGACAGTTGTGGCTTTGACTATACTACCTAGTATAAAATTTTGTCATACAATTTCCAAAAAAAAATATTCTCCTTGGCTCGCACTGAGTTTGAGGAATCCATAGAGTGGTGTAGCACGTAGCTTCACACATGGGTTCTGCAAGTTCTGGAAACTGGGTATCTTCAGGGATCTTCCATCCAATCAGTGTGATTAACAATAAGAGCCAAGCATACTGAAAATGTTTTCCCTCCTCTTGTACTTCGTGCACGTTTTCAAGAAACTTTTTACACAAATATGTGCACCAGCTGTAGATGATGCCTTTTTCGCATCTCCATACAAGCGCAATTACATGCACGGGCACTTCTTTTGGCCGAAACTTGAGCATCATTTTTTAAGCCAAAAGTACCGTGCCAAAACAGATTACTTTGTCATTTATTTATTCTACCACAAATCCCCTGGACTTGCGCATAACATCATATTTTTTCTTAATTTTATCGGCCAATGCTTTCTCCTGCACTTTCCCTCCAAAGTTTCCCATAGGCTCAGCCCTCCTGGTTGGAAGCCCAGTAATTCTATGAATTAGGTCTACATCAATAAGGATGCGCTCTCCCAACCAAAGCGCATCTCATGCACTAATTTCAATAGATTCCTGACGCATATATCGTTAATGGGGCTGCGCCCAAAATGGGGGATTTGTAAAAGGTTGAGGAGGCCTGCCTTGTTCATACCTATCATTTCTTTCTTTCGCTCAAGGCGCACCAGCCCTCTTGCATATGGAACTAGGTTGAGATAAAGCTCTGACATGAGCTCTGGAAATTTCTCCACGTCTGCAATATTCCATTCATCGAATTGCAACTGAGGGATTTTGGCCAACATGTCCCCCTACATTGGGATGTTCTCTAGGATAAATGACACTTGGATGCCTGCACTCACCTTATCCAAGTCTTTTGGAACTTTAATTGTAAGTTTGTGTGGTTTAATGTAGCTAGGCAACCGCACAAATGGTGTTACTTCTACGATGTGATCATCCCCTTCCTCAATAGATTCAGGGAGTTCAGGCATGGGTTTCTTCATCTTCTCTCTCATAGAATGGTGAGGTCTGGGGGTATTTTCTCTCGAGGATTTGCACATCCCCGAGGTGTGTCCCTTATTTATTTTAGATGTCGCAGGGGTCTTGACCACAGGCACCTCTTGCATGGAAAGGTCTTCTCTAGGCCTAGTGGCAGTCATATTTCTCTAAATCACGTATCCTAAACCCGCTTGGCGCAAATATTTCTCATACACAGGATCCAATCCGGACATAGACGTAGCAAAATCAAAGACAAATCAACAAATCACAACATAAAAATCGCTTAGAGTGTAAAGGGAACTATTACAACTGCATGATGCATATTTATACTTGTGGAACATCTGCAACGACTCCTTTTGCATTAATGAGGTTCCATTATTGACAAAATGGTCCCAAATATGGAAATATCCCTTCATTAAATGCATCTTGGATGCTCCTAAAAATGGCAATAATTCTGTCTTATCTAGTTTTACTATTCCAACGACTAGTTTTTGACACCTCTACGCACTATTCAATTCCCTGGTGTAGATACTGTGCATGTATTCCATAGTTAAGTATAACCAATGACAGAATGTCCCCCCCCCCCCCCAACACAAACTTCTTGGCTAGGTACTTCAAGGCACATCACGTGGTATTTGTCATATCGCTGAGTAACTACAAGCTTTTCTGAAATTCATCATCCCAATGGAATGTCGCACCTCTGCGGAGAAATCTGGTTATGGGTGCAATTATCAATACATACTCGGGAATGTACTTCATGTATTATCCCACAAGACTCATCATGGAGTGAATTTGTTTGAAATTTGAGGGGATGGAAGTTCCTGCGAGCGTGTGGGGGTCCCGAGCTTCTACTAACGCCAAGTGTCGACAAGGCACAGCCTCCTTGATTGGTGCCTTAATGATAAAATATTTACCCATGATATTGATCACACTTTCAAATCCAAATGTAAGGAGGAAGCTATCTATCAGTGTAGACAAGTTGCTAGTTCATTTTCACAACTCTATTTCTAGGTACCATTCAGTTCACATCTTTCCCAAGGTGTTAATAAACATGTGAAGCCATTCAGGCCTTGGTTTTGTTGTATCTTAAGAGACAATCCCTTGGTTTTGAAAGGAATCAGTGCTTAAGACATTTAAAAAGTGTTCTAGAGAAATGATTTTATCATGAGGTCTTTGTTCTATCCCTCTAGAGACTAGTTTTCTAAAATCTTTAATGATCAGGAATAATAAAATATTTCATAATGCCATTCACTGCTGATATCTGAATGAAAATAAGAACTGCAAGAGAAACCTAAAGTAATATGTTGAATACACATAATCTACCACTTTTAAGTTTCAGAGGAAATTCATGGAGAGAGAAAAAACTCTAAATAATATGATGTAAACACAGAATCTATTACTTCAAATTTTAATTAGGAGTTTGTGAAGAGAGGTGACACTCAAAGTAATATGTTGAATACAAAGAATCTACCACTTTTGAGTTTCAGAGATAATTTGTGAAGGGAGAAGAGATGGAGTGAAGGAGCACAAATTAAGGTTATTTAACTCTTACTCACAGAAGTAATGAAGAGACTAGCTGCTACATTACTTCACTTCATTCAAAGAAGAAAAGACACAAAATGACACAAGAAACATAAATCACCATCAAAAGTTGCAGGAAACTTACTACTTCTTTCATTTACCCATCAAAAAAAGAAGTACAAAATGTAATCCCCAAGAAGTCTAGAACTCGAAACCCTTCTTCACTCTTTATCCCTTCCTTAAATATAAACAAAAGCAATCTGTAACTACGCAAGCTTCTTGAAAATCCTAAACTTCCTAAAATGTTAAACTACTTATTACATTTCAATCGAGGACACCATTGTAGCTTCGATGTTAACAAAGAAAACAAAATACACTTGGAATATAATCCCTTTGTTGAGTCTGATTTGTTGATGATGTGTCTCCTTCGGTTTCGGTTATGTTGTCCTAACAGTGTGCATAAACGCATCTCCACCCAACTCTGCACACGCTTTTACTCTTCAAACGTTGTCATCATGTCACCTACTACCCAACTTTGCCTCTTCTACGCGTGCCTACTGTGTTTAGTCTTCTCCTCCCCTTTGCTCTACGTCGGGTCACTTACCCGAGTCTATATGCTTACATTTAGACTTTCCTCCATTATCAAGGCATTTCACCGGCTTTACGTTATAATCCTCCTTCTTTCCTCCAATGCGATTTAACACATGAATGCCTTACCTCAAAATTTGAAGACCTTTGTAATTCTCTTTTGAAACCACATTGCATCTGCCCAACATCGCACTTCGCATGCTGTTGTTTTTAACTTTTCTTTAGCACTTATCTTCTGATACTTGCGATGTGTGCTATGCGATCGGGTCCCACCTGGCATCGCACATCACACTTCGGTGACTTTAACATGAACCCTTTGTACTATCTTTTAAAACTTGCGATTTGCGAATGAGATCGGGTCCCATCATCGTAGCATATCACAATTCGGAAAATTTAACTCTTACCTCTACATTTATTCGTTAAAACTTGTGATTTTCAAATGCGATCAGGTCCCACCGTCATCGCATATCGCACTTCGGTGAATTTAACTCTTACCTCTACACTTATTTGTTAAAACTTGTGATTTGTGATCTGGCCCCACTACATTGCATATCACACTTCGATGATTTTAACATTTACCTCCCGTGCCTATCCTTTTAAACTTGCGATTTGTGGTTTGTGATTTAATCTTCGTCGTCCATCTCTTTGTTTCAATTCTACGCTTTGATCTTGACCATATATTTTCCCCTTTATGCCTCCTCCGAAACTCATAAGTTTTTAAGGGAAATGTGCCCTTTCTTCGCCTTTGGGAAATTAGTTTTTTTTCTCCATGGTGTAACCCTCCTAAGCTTATCTAGTGTTCTTCTGCGCTAGTCCCTCCTGAGCTTGCGAATGAGCCCGACTCGACCCTGTCTAGTGTGCAATGTTATGAACATACCCCTTGGTCCAACTCTTGAACTGTTCTGCACGTGAATGAGCCCAACTTGACCCCTCCTGCACTCTTTTCTCTTTGCTTCTCCTCTAGCTAGGATTACACCTCTGATGTTGCTACTTCCTTGATTTTGGTTCTGGTGCACCTATGATGACAAATCCTCGTTGAGCTTGCGGTTATCCTTTCAAGCATATTACAGGTCTTCTTGAAATTTTAAAATTGATCCTCAATAACCTTGAATTTATTAGACCCTCTCTTGACCTTGTATCTGAGTCAACTTACACTACAACATTTGGCTCCAATTTGGGACAACACTTTGGTAACAAAGTGCTAAGAACTTGTAGATCAGTAGACTTTATTGGGCATGGAGTCAAGGAGCACTTGTAGATCAGTAGCCTTTAATGGACATGGAGTCAAATAAAAATTGTATAACAATAGTTTTCATTGGGCTTGGAGTCAATCCCAAATGTGATTTGATCCAGTATAAAATCCTCCCGAAACATGCTACACTTTGGACTTCTTCCTTTATTCTTAAACTAAAAATACTGAAATGAAAATACTACAACTAAAAATGCTCAAATTCTGAGCTTATTTATGCACAAATCCTATCTATATACATGGCTCAACTTAATTAGGGGAAGTCAGCCTTCCAATGGAACCAACCTAACATCTGTGTGTCAGACTTAATTCCCCCATACCGTGGAAATTTGAAAATCAATATAGGGATGTTCAATGAAAAATTTCCAGATACAAAGATTTGCACATACCCTTGCATAAATGCTTGTTGTTGACAAAAGAAAGCTGTCATATAGTCAGCACTGGATCATAGAACTGATGAGACAAATTTTCGGCTGCGTCCTTTTCTTGAACATCTAGCTGATGTAGACTTCTTTGAACAGGGTAGCTTCCTTCACTGTTTGACTCCTCAATTTGAGGTTGTATGTGAGAATATTGATTGTTGTTTTCTGTTGATAACCATTTAGGCCAGAAAGATAAATCTAAGGTTTGTTCCTCATAATGTTCATGTTCTTCATATAATGCCAATTCTTGACAAAAATCTTCCCCCTTGCACAAACACACCTGAGAAGCTCCATTAGTTTCTCCTATATTCACAAAATCATTCAAATTATGAAAATTGTAATGATCTTCCAGGCTTTCAGTGTGTAGTTCAATTGTTGCAACGGATTTCTGACCAAGATCCTTAGAATGCTTGAATTCGTGTTTCAGCAATACAAGAATCCCCTCAACCCTATTGAAAATCCTTGTTCATCTCTGAATTTGCATTCTCTTGTAAATCAATTCCAATGTTTTCTTGATAGACCCTCTTGTCTTCAACAAAACTTGTTTTTTCAACATGACAGGAGAAATTTCTACAAGCCGGCACATTATCTTCAATTTCCTGTGCATAAATAAACATAAACTCTAGATTGCAAGGCTTTCTCTCCTTTAGATAAAAAGCCAAGACAACATAAAGAGCCCTCAAATAGTAAACCATAGTTGTAGCTTTGGGAGGCCGAATCTCTTTTGGCATGCTGAAATAAATTTTTTGAAACCTCTTATTAAACTCAGCGATTGATTCATTTCTCTCCCTCTGGATAGAATATAATTCGAAAAGGTGTTTTTAATATGAATTATGCTCGCCCCAATATCTAAGAAATATATCTTGAAAACCTTGCCACGAACTAATTGAACTTGCTTTCAAACGCTGGAACCATTGTTGAGCACCCTGTTTTAATGAATGAAAAAACATCCTTAAAGCCACGTCTTCATAAATAATTTGAAATTTTTCCAGGAAGTACTCAAATTCCAAGATATATTATTCAACTGAAATATCTTCCTCCTCTCTAGAAAAACTTGGCAAAAACTTGAATCCTTTTGAAGGATATTGATGGAGGATTGTGGGAAGCACCAACAGTTTGAAAATCACCTTGGTTCGAAGCAAGAAAGAAGCGGATTTCTTATGAGGTAGAATGTTATCAACCAAAGATGATGAATCCTTACCTTTATGCCCATACTGTGACAGATTGCCTTCAGGAATAGTAATGCAACAACCATCTCTCCTTTCATATTTAGGAGATAAATTTGTGTCAAGATCAATAATCAAATTGGAAGAAAAATATTCTTTCTCCAATAAAGAATGTACATTCTGGGCCTTATAATCTTCTGAGAAAATAAAGAAGGAAACAATATTCTTGATATGTAAGGGAAAATAGACCAGCAAACTGATAGTGAAAAATAAAACTTCCGTTAAAAGATTCAAACTTTGATATCTGTATTTTCCACGGTTCTTTCTCATTTTCTTACTCACAGAATACCTCAACTAATGAAACCTTCACCAGTGGAGTCTCCAAGTGAATAATACACAACCAACTTTGTATCTAAATATTGTTCGCCATCAAGAAAAAAATCTCAATACCCAGGAAAAAACAACTTTGTGCCTTCATCCCAGGCAACGGCGCCAAAAAATGTTGTATCTTAAGAGACAATCCCTTGGTTTTGAAAGGAATCAGTGCTTAAGACATTTAAAAAGTGTGTCACAGAAATGATTTTATCATGGGTTCTTTTTTATATCCCTATGGAGATTATTTTTCTAAAACCCTTAATGATCAGGAATAATAAAATATTTCATAATTCCATTCATTGCTGATATCTGAATGCCAAGAAGAATTGTAGGGGAAAGCCAAAGTAATATGTTGAATACACAGAATCTACCACTTGTAAGTTTTAGAGGAAATTCATGGAGAGAAAGGAAAATCAAAATAATATGTTGTAAACATAGAATCTATTACTTTAAAGTTTCATCAAGAGTTTGTGAAGAGAGGGGACACTCAAAGTAATATGTTGGATACACAAAATCTACCACTTTTGAGTTTCAAAGAAAATTTTTGAAGGGAGAAGATATGGAGTGAAGGAGCACAAATTAAGGTTATTTAAATCTTACTCACAAATGTAATTAAGAGACCGACTGCTACATTACTTCAATTCATTCAAAGAAGAAAAGACACAAAATGGCACAAGAAACACGAATCACCATTAGAAGTTGCAGGAAACTTACTACTTCTTTCATTTACCCATCAGAAAAAGAGGTACAAAATGTAATCCCCAAGAAGTCCAAAACTCAGAACCCTTCTTCACTCTAGATCCCTTCCTTAAATACAAGCAAACGTAGTCTATAACTCCTCGAGCTTCTTGAAACTCCTAAACTGCCTAAACTATTAAAATACTTATAACATTGCAATCGAGGACACCATTGTAGCTTCGATCTTAAAAAAGAAAACAAAATAAACTTGGAATATAATCCCTTTGATGAGTCTGGTTTTTTGTTGATGTGTCTCCTTCTGTTTCGGCTATGTTGTCCTAACAGTTTGCATAAACGCATCTCCAGCTGACTCTGCCCATGCTTTTGCATTTCCAACGTTGTCATCATGTCACCTGCTACCCGACTCTGCCTCTTCGGTGTGTGCCTGTTGTATTTAGTCTTCTCTTCCCTCTCTGCATCGAGTCACTTACCCAAGACTCTATGCTCGCATTTAGGCTTTCCTCTGTTATCAAGGCATTTCACCCGCTTTATGTTATAATCCTCCTTCTTTCCTTCGATGTGATTTAACATATGAATGCCTTACCTCCGAATTTGAATACCTTTTGAGTTCGCTTTTGAAACCACATCGCATCCACCCAACATTGCACTTTGCATGACGTTGTTTTTAACTTTTCTTTAGCACTTTTCTTCTAAGACTTGTGATGTGCGCTATGCGACCAAGTCCCACCTGGAATTGCACATCGCCCTTCGGCGACTTTAACATGAACCATTTGCGCTATCTTTTAAAACTTGAGATTTTCAAATGTGATTGGGTCCCACCGTCGTCGCATATCGCACTTTAGAAAATTTAACTCTTACCTCTACACTTATTCGTTAAAACTTGCAAATTGCGAATGTGATCGGTTCCCACCATCATCGCATATCACACTTCGGTGAATTTAACTCTTATGTCTGCAATTATTCGTTAAAAATTTCGATTTGAGATTTGCGATCAGGCCTCATTGCATCACATATCGCACTTCGGTGATTTTAACATTTACCTCTCGTTCCTATCCTTTAAACTTGCGATTTGCAGTTTGCGATTTAATCTCCATCATCCATCTCCCAGTTTCAATTATGCGCTTTGATCCTGACCGCCTATTTTCCCCTTTGCACCTCCTCCAAAACTCTTAAGTTTTTAGGGGAAATGCACCCTTTCTCCACCTTCAGGAAATTATTTTGTTTGCTCCACAGTGTAATCCTCCTGAGCTTATTCGGTGTTCTTTCGCGCTAGTCCCTCCTGAGCTTGCAAATGAGCCTGAATCGACCCTGTCTAGTGTGCAATGTTCTGAATGTGCCCCTTGGTCCAGCTCTTGAAGTTTTCTACACGTGAATGAGCTCGACTTGACCCCTCCTGCGCGCTTTTCTCTTTGCTACTCCTCTGGCTTAGATTACACCGCTGATGATGATGCTTCCTTGATTTTGGTTCTGGTGCACCTGTGATGACGAATCCTCGTTGAGCTTGTGGTTATCCTTTCGAGCATATTATAGGTCTTCTTGAAATTTTAAAAAATTTTCCTCAATAGCTTTGAATTGCTCAAAACCTCTTTTGACCTTTTAGCTGAGTCAAATTAGGCTACAACAGCTTCAACACCCCATAGCTGATTCCATTTTTCTAGATGTTTGCAAAAATCCTCCTTGCCAGAGTATAAGTATTCTTATTTAATGACTACCCTTTCAAATCTTAATCGCATCCTTTGCGCGCATTCCTCCCAATATTCCATATTCTCCTTATGTGTTTCCCACCATCTCGCTGGAGTAGTGCGCAAGAAAATATCTAAAGCATAAAACCTCTGTGCTGCTAGCACCATCCTTTCTAGTTCTCTCAGGAACATGTCTACATCAGTTGAGTCATCATACTGTGGGAAATCACATCCTTCATATGTCATACATTGCAGATATCTAGTCACACAATTACAGTGCAGCACAGAAACCTCATGCAATCGGTTCTAGAAATTCTCGATTTCCTCATCAGACTTTGAAAAACCAGAACTTT
Source organism: Pinus albicaulis (assembly GCA_034641835.2). Taxonomy (NCBI): domain Eukaryota; kingdom Viridiplantae; phylum Streptophyta; class Pinopsida; order Pinales; family Pinaceae; genus Pinus; species Pinus albicaulis. Next base: position 129,752 of record JAXQQM020082698.1, on the reverse strand, counting down.
CCTTCTCCCAGTTAAGAGTTTCATATGATGTTGGGTTGATCCAATCCTCTTCGCACAATATTAGCCTATATATTTGGTCAATGTTGTCCTCAACACACACAGGCTTCGTATACCGGTGTCCTTCAGAGGGGTCTAGTGGGATGATAACTCAAAATCCATTATTCTATGACACCATCCATGTCAATAGCCCAATCCAATCCCAGCAGCATAGGATAGGGGTCTGTATCATCCATGATCTCTGTTACTTCAAAATCGGGTTTCACATTAATGCCCTCAATACTGAATAGGACTTGGGCAAGGGGAATGATCCTCTGCTGATTGGCCATGCACAGTTGGATCGTGGACCATTCTAGCTTGGGTTCACCCATGCACTGCCATGTCTGTTTTGGTAGAACGTTAGCGTCTGACCCCAGATCAAGCATCCCCTGGTCCATCTCATAAGCTCCTATATACGCAATTAGGTGCATCTTTCTACCCTTTTTTTTTTTTTTTTTTTTGTAAATTCTATTGATGGCATGTTGTTATACAATTGGTGGTCCCTACTCTGCACAGTAATCTATCAATGCATATAGATTTTCCACCGCTTTCTTGTTGTGCAGTAAGTTCATACATGCCTGTTTATTTGATTATGCTATTGTACTTTCATCTATCAAGAGTGTGATGGTAGAGTAAATATGCATTATTTGGAGTTTATTTTATTCTCTTACAAGTATAGAATTAGAGTAAGAATTTCCATATGATTAGAATTCAATCAAAACATAATAAACCCATTTGGCATAGTCAATTCAAGTGTCCATATTCTATACAAAATTGCACATTGTCTCATAATTACTTCATAAACCTTGTTAATAAGATTAAATTTTTAAGTGTTCCTAACTTATTGAATACATATAGAAACATTAATAGTATTTTGGCTTAACTAGATCCCTAATAGTATATCATGACCCAAGAATAATTTCTAATACTTATCTAATGAAAATTATGTTTGGCCCATTACAATAAGGTAAAATAGTAAAATTTTAATTGTTATGGACCGTTATCATATCGCAATTTAGTGTTTATAAAGTTCACAGTGAGTGTTGGTCCTCAATTGACTCTGGCATCGAGACTAATTAAGGCATTCAATGAGGTCTTTAGACCTTCTAGCTTTAGGTCAAAAACTAGTCTTTTTACTAGAGGGGATATCTTTGGGAAAGTTGATTTATCAAAAAATTTATTTTTATTATGATATTATATTTTATAACAACAAGACAAAATGTTGTAGATAAAATTTGGCAAAGCAAATCAATGTATGAACTCTGAATTTATACAAAATCTATCAAAAACTTAAATGAAAATTGACATTTCTTATTTGGTAATTAAATCCATATATCACTATTATACGTAAGAGAATTATCAAGACATTACCTCAAATCATGATAATATTCACAAATGTAAGCATAAGATGTTGGGCACCTAATCCTCTATGGGTAGGTGTACATCTATAGTGAATAATAAGATAACTCACGCTTATCTTTCTCCTTGTGTGTTTAATTTCTTGTTTACGATGCATGTGTTTAACATGCTATCAGAGTGGGACTATCTTGGCCTGCGTTAATTTGAACTATTTGTCCAATCAACTAAATTTTAGCTGTATTATCTACACCCTGCACTACTCCATTGAAAGCATTGGTGTGTGTGGCCTTCCATGACCATTAATTTTGTGCTCTTGTTCACCCATAATGCATTCCATAAATGACTAGAGTTGTATTTCACAGTTTACCTAGAATATTTGGCTCTTAGTGAATGTCAGATTCTTTTGTTGGATGGGCTCTCTGCCAATGAGTTTTTCTTCTACTACTGTCATGACCCCCCTTGGAAACTATTCACCGCGCATGAGTTAGAGTGAAAATTGAGGCCTGAAAAATATGAATACCTTGCCCATAACATCAATAATATACTGGTATTAACGCTCAGGCCAGTCTCTCTGCTACTCTGTCCCTCCTGTAGAAGCATTACCTCAACAGTTGATGGAATATCTTGCTCAGAACCGCCTCTATATCTCTCCAAGCCTTTCAAGCCTGCGTGTTGCCTACTACAGTTGTCAGAAAATTCTCTGATCATTCGAATTTGAAGACTACGGGCTCGATCACATTAACCCATTTCGCATTTGGTGAACCTAAAGTGCAAGCTGATGAAGAGCACAATGATTTTGGACCTTCTTTGTGCTTTCTGGTATTTAGTCTTGAGAGTAACCCTGGTGAAAGTATGCGTTAATATATCATATCCATATATGTTATGAACTAAATACATTTTGTGTGTTAATATTATATGTGGTATACCAAAATGGATTGTGTTGAATCTGGTTAAGAGTTGAAGTCTGACTGGTGAATATATTTTCCTGTGGTTGCTTCATGTGTATAGCTGAAAACACCAGAATTTGCACATTTTGGTAAATCACTCAATAGCGGTAGCAGAGAGTGACCTAGGGCCATGCTATGGTTTCATATAAATCTTGAGTGACATAGAATCTTTCCTGAAATAATACCAATCAGGATCATATGGATCAAGTTCCTTGAATGTGGCGGTCTTCACAAGATCGGTCGAATGGGGAATCTCAATCTTTCCCGAACATTTGAGATGGGTAGCGTAAGCCCTGACGAATTTGTTAGGTGAAACATATTTAATAATACAATTCGACACTATACAGCTCTGTTATTAACTCTGTGGCTGCATTTTCTATGGGTTTAGCATCCTCACATCTCGGCATGAGCTGAAATATTTGATGAGTGCTCGGCGTGAGATAGTGGAGGCATGTGGCCGAAAAACAGTAATGGTAACGGGAGGAGGGTGAACACAATATCATTTCATCGACTACATTTTATTTTGAACAACCAATTGCTGGAATACTCTTTGTCTTTGTTGGAAGACCAGTGTGGAAGGTCGTGACTTGATGTGGCTTGTTTGTTGACTAGTGAGTGCTTCGTACATTTGAAGAGTTGCTGTGTGAAAATTGTGCCGCATGCCTCCTACATTTGAACTGTGCATTTGAAGTCTATATGATGCCTTGAATGGTGGAATGAAGATGGTTGTTTCATTTTGATGTTTTCTAGGACTATGTTGCACTCAAAGTGAAGGTCAATTGGGTGCGTTCTATGTGAAGCCAGACGCACCCACATTAAACGAAAAGTAAATGTAGAGAAAAATAAAAAAAAGGGCCATTCGAAGAATTTCTTTGGTGTGACCATCGAGCATAGAGAACTATATTTTGTCTCCTCAAGATCGAATGCATTGGCATCATAATGGATCACCTTTTGCACTCTAACTCTCCCTTGTGGCCTCTGTGAGTCCTATGCAGCGGCATTAATGGTCACTAGCCTTCCGCTAAAAGTTGGCCCTCCACATTTAGAGTGCAACACAATGTGTTTTAATGAAAATCACTACTTGCCTTCAACCAATTAAATCTATTGAAGATAATATAGCCCTATTTACCTTCCCCCTCACTCTGCAACCTCGTGTTGAGTCACAAAGGAGCATCGCGTGGGGATTCGTGTCTTGTATCCAATTTTTTTTCAAATGAATCAGCATTAGCGCACCTACAGAATGGGAAATTTGTTTTTATCTGATAAATATCAATTTAATCTGCTATCCACATTCGTTTGGAGCTTGCAGAGTTTAAATTTTCCATTCTCTACTGATTACAGGAGAGCGGTATGAGTGGAAAACAACTTCGTTGCAAATCACTTATCATATACGTGAGTGCAGGGTTCTATATTGTCTATATATTTTTCTTCTTTTTGTATTATCAATATCTCTACTTTGTATTTGTTTGTGATCGTCCCTCTTTTCCATTTGTCACGTTAGAATAAATTATTCAAAGGTAAAGTTACAAGAAACTTTGAGATTTTTAAATGAGACCAATAGAGACAGTATTAGAGTTATTGAATACTCTTATACTTTGTGGTACTAATGACACATTCCAAATATACAAGGGAACTCTCTCAGAAATTCAAATATCTCTATAAAATGCACAAGACAAGATAGATTTTTTGCAGCTTGAATCTCAGTTACAGCAAGAAGAATTATAGTAGCAAAGTCATCCTTCTGAACCTGTTTTTGTTCAAAACATTGAAAGAGACTCCCGTAAGCAACAAATCAAAAATGTTGTGATTGATTCACATTCAGTGCCAAATGAAGCAAGAGAGGTACATATAGATGCAGAAGCTCACGCTTCACCTCCCAAGCCCATCATCAGACCTTGGAAAAACTTTTCCACAACAAGCAAATAACTGGTCTTGGACAAGAATTTGTCTTTTCATATTCCAGACTACTCCAAGCCCATTCAATTTCAGAGCGACAGATTCATTCATGATAGTTCACATTCAACTGTTCCAGATCCTGCTCCTTTTCCACAACAGCAACAATAGATTGAAAAATGCCAACACTTTGATCGAGTTGGCAATATGAAAGATCATTGTTTCGATCTTCACCCATGCAAGCACTGTGGTCGGCGCACCCATTCTTCACACAGATGCTTCAGAAATAAGCCACCTGCAAGAACAAAGATTCATCTTGGATGGATCACTTCTTAGAAATGGGCATCAATAGCCAAGAAGATGTTTAAGTCATAAGTAAGAGCTTGTTCAAGAATATTGAACAATCTTGCAGTTGAGTTTTCGCCATCATCTCACCTTGTACCTGACAGGAGGGAAAATGGTGTCATATACAAGCTTCAAAGTCACATCAAGCGAGCCTGAACCACAACCTATCATTCCAGATTCATAGTTGTAGTGAGAGACATAGAATTTCAAGTGAGCCTGACCCACAATCTCTCATTCTAGATTCAGAGTTGTAGCCAGAGACACAACAGTTCAAGTGAGCCTGAGCCATAACTTTTCATTCTAGATTCAAAGTTGTAGCCAGAGACACAGATGCCCATGAGCATCCCTTTGTTTGGTGGACAACCTTAAACCATCTATGCAAGGTTGATATTCTTCCTCTTCAAAGAATTTGGAGCACTTTCTCTAGTAGAAGACTTCAGCTTCTTGCCAGCTTTGGAAGAATTCTGGGAAATGCATTAAGCATTCCAGTGTTGGTGGTCATCCTTAAACCATCACAGGTTGTAGACCTCCCTTCTTCTAGATTGAAGGTCTCCCTATTCAAATATGAGGGACACTTCCTCTAGAAAAATCCGTTAGCTTCCTGCCATATTTGGAAGATTTCTGGGAACTACACTAAGCGTTCCAGTGTTGGTGGTCATCCTTAAACCACCTCTTTATGCCAACATTTCAGAGAGTTGATTCAGCCTAAGTGGTTCCATGCATAATTTGCAGATTTTTATTACAACTTTCTTCTTGGACTCACACATACCCCTTAGGATTAAGGGGGGAATGTTGGACACCTAATCCTCTATGGGTAGGTGTGGAAGCAAATGGACAAAAGGAGTCCAAGTGACCTTCGAATGTGGAATCCAAGGATCACACCAATGTAATATAAATGTACATCTATGGTGAATAATAAGAGAACTCACACTTATATTTCTCCTTGTGTGTTTACTTTCTTGTTTACGATGTGTGTGTTTAACATAAACAAATGACTCAATATAAAATTAAAATTAACTAAAGAAACAAGATAGTTAATCTTGTAAAATGGATGGTTAATTAAACAAAAACTGTAACATATGAAAACATGCGCCAAATATGCTATATGATATTTACTCTATAATTAATATTTTTTCCCAAATTCATCATCCAAACATTGTATGTTTACAAGCATAAAATGGAAATAAATGTTTAAAAAACATTATAGTAGAGCATGTGTGAATTGTAAATTATTCTAGATATACCTTTCACCATGGTAATGAAATTACAAGACTCAACTATTATTAGTGACTCAATAAAAGAACCAATTGTGAGCATCATCCAGGTTGCTTCTGTATTGAAATATTAGACAAATATAACATACTTTGGATCTAATTTTGAAAATATGGCAAGAGTTAATTGGTTTTCTTGCTTGAATTTTTCATTTCCTCATTGTTTTAAATAGAGTAAAAAGGATTTGAACTTTGTGAGAAATATTCCCAAATAATGTTTCCAAAGTGGTCCAAACTTGATTTGGAGTGATGCATGCTTCAATATGAAATATTAATTCTAGAGAAATTGATAAGCATAGGAGACCAAACACCTTCTCCATGTAGTTGAATTTTTTGTATTTTTTAGCATATAATTTGGTTCAATATTAGTTGTGATGGCTTTCCAATACAAGCCTCTAATTTTTAATTGAAGAAAAATATATGGGCGAGAATTGCATAAGGTGGAAACTCCATTTTTCTAATAGCCCCAATCTTAAGTACCTAAAAATAGATTGTTTAGCTCCTTCCTAACTCATGTTGACTCTAATACCATGTGGAATTGTAGATAAACTTGAAAAAAATAGATATATCTAGAAAACAATGAATAAAAATTGAAAGGAAAGAAGAAAGAAAATGATAGAGAAAATAATTAATGACTTATATTCATGCAAAAAAAGAAGAAAATTATGAGAAAATATAATTCAATACAATATATTCTACATGTTTGAACCAATATAGTAGTGAGACTAAAAGTGAATCTAGAGAAATGTGAACATGCACTAAAGAAAACTAATACCTAGTCCTAGTTAAATTTTCATGCATACATCATGAGTTAATAGTCTCATGCAAGTGGAGATTAGTAGAATTCATGCATGCTCTTGGCGAGTGTCCTGTTGGTTATAATAAAGAGGTTGTCATGAATGAATCCACTCTCTATTCTAATTGGAGTACAAATAAGTGTATGTTAACTTTAATAATACATTTTGGTGTCTTAATATTTTTCTTATTTAAAATGTGTTTTTGAATGCATAAATAGACTGAGCTCCTCAAAAATCCCTAACATACTATATTGTGCACTAAAAAAAAATTAAAATATTCAAATTGTTCCAACTTCATAATTCAAACTTTAGTTTAAACAAATCCATATAAAATTTCAAGTAAAAATTAGCTCATTACAATAATAATAATAATAATTTAAAAATATATATATACCAAAAAAATCAACACACTAAAAAACAAAAGGCCGAAGCCAAATCTAGAACACATACAATACCAAATATAGACTTAGAATCATGATTAGCATATTGACCGACAATGTAGAAATTATACAACATATATGTATATCATGGATTCAAACCGATCTAACAATATACTAAATCTAGATAATGAATCACTTCTATAAATCACTTGCGGAAATTAAACACAATCACCAATTACACGAAGCAAAGAAAGAATCAAATCAAATCACAACACAGATAATTTCCTAGGGAAAGCTTGTTGCACAAAACCCCACTATCTTCTATTATATATTCACCATGGATACATGAAACAAATACAATTCCATCTCCTCACAAGAGTCTCCAACACTCAGCTATCTATCTCACGGTGTCCTCAGCAAAACCTGACCAATACTTAGCCAATTTCAGCCCTCCTAACAACCTGCCTTGCTCACACAATTCATGAGGAATGCAATCCCTAAATAATAGGAGATTTGGTCTCTTTAACTGCACTGAGTATCATAGGCAATCCAACGAGTGTGTGGGTGCATGGTTGCAACCCAATATTCCTACAATTGATAGTCAACATCCCTTTCACCTAGATCTTAACTGGGTCTCCACCGGAACTGACATGCATGTAGTTAATAATAGTAAATCTTCAGTTGCATGTGAGATGACTGATTGTGAATTAAATAATATTTAATTCACTTGATATCTCACTAGTGTATCTAATAGTTACAACTAGTACAATTGAGTTTAACTCACTTAACTGAGTTAAACTCTTTACAACCTGCATTAGCTAATGCACCACTGCACTTCAAACTCTGCTACAACTAGAATTACTCTGCATGCCTCACTAACTACCCTCAACTCCAAATTGATGGGTTAAATGAGTTTATCACACTCAGTTAACTATTACAATTTATTTTGAGATTAGGTTACATTTTATTATCCATATTAATTAAGGGATAACTAAAATATACATGCACTAAATTTAGCCCTGTGGTCCTACCCTAGTGTAGGTGTTGCTTGGACCTCCTAGTCCCACATTAGGCATAGGTGCTGAAATCTCTTGTTGAATCTCAACACTCCCTCTCAACAAGAAAGGGATTATCCTTCACCTCGATCCTACCTCTATGGTATTCAAAGTTTCTCCTGGTGAGCGCCTTCGTCAAAATATCTTCATCCTGATCTTCTGTGGGAATGTACTGAAGCAAAATTATTCTCCTCTGCACAAAATCTCAGAGATGATGGTACCATATATCTATGTGCTTGGACCTATCATGAAACACATGATTAATCGAGATTTTAATGCAACACTGATTATCACAATGTATCACTATCAGATCCATCTGATAACCAAACAAGCCAACCAAGATCTTTCTCATCTAGATGGCCTCACTTGTAGCTTGACTTGGTTCCATGTACTTTGCCTCGGCTGAACTGAGTGCCATGGATCACTGATTCTCTTTCTGTCTAATGGACTGCATGCCCAATCTCCATTTGTGAAGCCTTGAAGCTTCACTCCCTCTATTCATTTGTACCATATACGATACTCTGATGTGCCCCTAAGGTATCTCAAGACATGCTTCCCCACCTTCTAAAAGAGCTTGGTACGCTTAACCATAGCTTGACTCGGCTGGTTAACTGTGTAGCAAATGTATGGTCTGGTGTTCACTAGATACATTACTGAACCAACTAACTTCTTGTAGACAGTAGCATCCACTACTTCTTCTGAAGTACCATCCTCCTTCCTCTAATTTCTTGGAAGAGGAGTCTCCATGGGTTTGCAGTTATCCATGTGAAACTTACCCAATATCTCCTTTGCATACTTTCCTTGAGACACAAAAATTTCACCATCTCGTTGCCATATTTCCAAGCCAAGGAAATAATGAAGGAGTCCCATGTCCTTCATTTCAAATTCTCTTGCAAGGTTCTCTTTGCAAGAAAGTATCAGCTACTCATCACCTATCAATATTAGATCATCTACATAAAGTACAATAATCAAAAGCTTACCATCAACCATAATTTGGTATAGGTTTGCATCAGCTTTACTTTTGGTGAAGCCCAACCCGGTGAAATACCTATCAATATGAGTGTACCAAGCATGAGGTGCTTGCTTCAACCCATACATTGCTCTCTTGAGTCAGCCCACATGCGACTCACTGTCAAAGATTTTGAAACCTTCTGGTTGCTCTATGTACACTTACTCCTCAATAACTCCATTGAGGAACGCAGTTTTCACATCCATCTGATGAATGCACAACGCCATCTATGCTGAGAGTGAAAGGATATATCTGATGGAAGAATACCTTGCAACTGGTGGAAAGGTTTCTTCATAGTCAATCCCCTCAATCTATGAGAATCCCCAGGCTACAAATCTGGCCTTATACTTCTCCACACTCCCATCAGCAACTTGCTTTACCTTGTAGATCCATATATATCCAACTTCTGATTTGTTGATTGGTCTTGGGACTACCTCCCATGCACTGTTCTTGAAAATGGAGTCATACTCCTCTACCATAGCATCAACCCAAGTCGGTTGTTGCACTTCTTCCTCAAAGGGAGATGGTTTAGTCACAATACATTTTCTCATAAGATCCATGTATCTAGTAAACCTATCGAGAGATTGTCTCTGTCTACGTAGTGAAGTAGGGGCTCCTACATTCTCTGCTACATCAAGTCCCAATATATCAGCTTCCGTGGTGCGCCTTTTTCCATTTCTCATGGATGGATCTGCATGAGTTTTTTCCTCCACTCCATGATCCTCTGCATGTGGTTGATCCACATCTTGAGGTTCATTCTTGGGAACCAACAGTTCCTCCTCTGCATGCAAGTCCATATCCCTCTCAAGGGAAAACCACATGGCTTTCTGCTCATCAAATTTTATATCCCGTCACACAATAGTCATTTTGTTGTTTGGAAAATACACTATATAGTTGTGGGGAGTTTCAGTGTACCCCACAAATATCCCAACCTCAATAGTTGGTTCCAACGTCTTCCTGGAATCTTTGGTCACATGCACATAAACAGATGAGCCAAAAATCTTAAAATGTGAAACATCAAGTTTCTTACTAGTAAAAGCCTCTTCAGGTGTACTCATGCCAAGTATCCTATGAGGACAACAGTTTTGCACATGTACCATTGTGTTACATTCCTCTGCCCACATATGAAATAGTAGGCCCTAATCATGCAACATTGCTCGTGTTGCACCGATGATAATTATGTTATTTCTTTCAACAACCCCATTCTACTGTGGGTTATGAGGTGTTATCATTTCTCTTTGAATTCCTTCTTTGCTATAGAAGTTCTTTAATTATTTAGAGATGTACTCACCACCATTATCACTCCTAAGAGCCTTCAAGTCCTTCCCCATGTCTTTCTCCACCAGTGCTTTAAACTCAAGAAACTTTGAGAATGTCTAATATTTCTTCTGCATGAAGTATATCCAACACTTAGAGAAATTTCATCAACAAATATCACATAATACTTATGTTTTGCTATAAAATCAACATAGAATGGTCCACACCCATCTAAGTGGATTCTCTTAGGGATTTCTGAAGCTCAATTCTCCTTCTCATGAAAGGCGGCCTTTACATACTTCCACATGGTACACCCCTTGCATGTATCTAATTGTGCAAGTGTTCCCATTGGAAGTCATGTAGAAATCTGTTGCATGACTTTCAAGGCTTCATGGTGTAGATGGCCCAATCTCCTGTGCCATAACTCACCCTCATCCTGGCTTACCACTTTGTATGCCTTGCCCATTATTTCTCTGCAGCCATCTACATCCAATTTATAGAGATTCTTAACTCGAATCCATATCTTCTTGGATTTTCCTCTTTTCTTGTGTCACAGGAAAGCTTTACCTTCACTAAAAACAACATCATAGCCTCTATTCTCCAACATTGCAACTGAGACCAAATTTTTCTTTAATCCTGTTACATGCATTACATATTTTAATTGAAAGGGTTTACATGAATGTCTTTGAAAGGTAATAGTAACAATCTCGGTAGCACTGTATTGTCAGTCATCACCCATTTCAATATGCATATGGAGGTCCTTCTCCTCTAAGCTACTGAAAAGTTCCTTTTCTCTCATCATGTGAAAGGAACCACCATTATCCAAGTACCACACGGAACCCATTGCAATGGAAACCATGCATACAATGAGCGAGCAGTCGAGCTAAAATTGTGAGGCCAAAGCCTCACCAACAACAGATCCTGAAGCCTTCTTGTTCTTCTTCTTTTGTGGATAGTTTGTGGCATATGTCCATGCTCGTGATAGTGAAAACACTTCACTCTGGACCTATTGCGCTTCTTTCCATCTTAACCCGACTCAGATTTGGAATGAAATTTCTTTCCTTTCTCCTTCTTTGCCTTAGAATCCAAAGTGTTGGGTGCCAGTTTTTAACACTTTTTATACATTTTTTTTCCCTATTTTTCCTTGTGACTATAACCAATGGGAGTATCTTGGCCTCTTTTTCCTACCTTTCTACCCTAACTTGTGATGTTTCACCTTGTTTTTATTACTCTGCCAGTTCACCAATTATTATGATATATCGTGCCTTTTTATGAATAATTGATGGTGAATGTTTGGAGAATATTGATGGCCTTTGTGTTGTCTTTTTCAGAGGTTATTTATAGCACCAAAGATCTAGAGTATGAGGTCCACAATAACAGTTAAGAGGGTTTTGTTACAACAAAGCGATGTTGTTACACCTTGCTATTACAGACCCGCCAGAAAACTATTGTTACAGATCCGCTGGCGAACTGCTGATACAATTGTACCGTTGACTGGATCTCATCAACACTTGCTGCTCATCTGTCCTTTGGTTGTTACACTACAACTATGATTCTATTACGATAGTTGTAGAAGTTGTTTAGCATTGTATTTTTGGGATAATAGCCTAAGGGTGGTTTTGATCGTAATCTTTTATTTTCTAGTCAAAACTTTATTAGGAAGTGGTTATAACTATATGTGTTCTATTTCGATCAGCATGAGAATCATAAGATTCTCATGACTGATCTATCCCTTTATTTTATGATGTAACCACTATATAGTTCTCAGCCCTAGAGGTCAAAATGTTAGCGGAGAACAACATTATTTTGGCTCTGTTATTGTGTTCAGATTAATATAGATTATCTTGTTATTGTTGTTACATGCGTTATTCAATTTAATTTTCGTTAAGTTCTTTCTCTACCTGCGCCCTGCTAAGGAGGAAGGGCCCTCCTTCTTAGCAGGGATTGCAGTGATTAAAGTAGTTGTGTGTATGTATTTTTATTTCAATTTATGTATCAATAGAGTGTTGTTGTTTTTGTTCAGCTGTGAATATATTCGCTTCAATTTCAATACTTTGTATGTTGTTACACATATGACATTAGAGACACCAGCTGGATACATGTTGTGTGGCGTGCTAGAATATATTAATTGAAGCATGATTACAATCTTGTAGATCCTTTGACTTCTACATGAGTGATTTAATTCCAGCATTTACTTCAGTAACGATTTGTTTTCTTTGGAATTGCTTCTGGTTGGTGTATCAGCACAGACAGTGCAACTGTAATTGGAATAAAAGACGTCCCTGGATTGATAATTAATGTGTGGTGTTTAATCATTTAACATTGATTTATATAGCCCCAAAATTTTGGTGTTGTTTCCAGGAATGGCAGTGATAATCCAATCAATCAGAGGTGTTTCTTAGAAGTGCATTTTCTGTGTGTTTTCATAGTCTGTATCCAACGACACAATTTATGGGTAGTAAGACGAGAGGTAAGAACCTGCACAATGCTCTAACAAACTTGGGTGGGCTCACCAATGTCTTGCTGGGACACTTAGGAGATTTAATTTTTGAGTAATTTTTTTTTTCTTAGTGTGTCTCCAATGACACAATTTTCGGGCGGTAAGACGAGAGGTAATAACCTGCACATCACTCTAACAAACTTGAGCGGGCTCACCAATGTCTTGTTGGGACACTTAGGAGTTGAATTTTGGGTGTTTTTTAGGGTGCCTTCAGCTATATGGTCATTGGGTGGTAAGACGAGAGGTAAGAACTTGTGCATCGCTCTAACAAACTTGGGCAAGCTCACTGCTGTAGAAACTGAAGCACTTATAAGATGAATTGATACACATAGGGCCCATGTGTGCCAGTAGGACAACATAAAAATCTATAAACAACCCCCCACTCTACTGACTACAGGAAATACGGGTCGTAAGAAGGAAAAGAAGAGTGCATATTTGGGAAGAAAGACATTCTTTGGAGATCTGATTTCAAGAGCAAAAAAGGAACAGTCCACATCATACAGAGATAATAAGAAGACAAGACCACAGAAAGAAGCTACCATATCAAGGCTTGGACCATCGTTGTCTTTTGTGTCTGGACCTTACCATCATTCGAATAGTATATCCACTCCCGATATTAAAACTCTAGATTCAAATCAACAGTGGAAAATCATTGATCAGGATCTAAGAATTGAAGGACATGGAGAGACCAGTGGAGAGCATCAAGGACCTAAGGAACAACATTCATTTGATCATCAATTGGATGCTGGTAGTGTTGTTAAACAGTTGGTCCTGGAGCAGCCTGATCCTTTTATTTGTCAATCTCCAATACAATATGAGGTCAATTCATCCCATTAGGAAGAATCAACGATGGGGGACAAGAATCTCAAGATAGATAGCTCTGTTACTTTTGAATTCCCAATAGTAGTAACACGGGATGAGACTCCTATGAAGAATATTCCTTTATCATCCCTACCATCCTTTAAAGGGATGGTTGTTGAAGACTATAATACCTTTTTGTTCGAATTTGATGTGTTGTGTAGAGGTTATGACTACACTTCAAATGCCCAGAAACTGAAATTATTCCCTACTACTCTAAAGGGAGTAGCATTAAGATGGTTCATGGGACTGGGTGCTAGCACGATTTGAACCTGGAATGACATGAAAGAGGCCTTTCTCTTTAAGTATAAGGATTGCTGTCGAACTAGGGATTTGAAGGACGAGATTTTTATAGTTTCACAGAAGGAGGAGGAAAGCCTGGAAGACTATTTGGAGCAATATCACTACAATTTATAGAGGTCTAAGTTCACTAACTTAGATCCAAAAATTCAAAACCTAATATTTTTAGGAGGTATAAGAGATGATTGTCTGTAGTATCTGAACCTATTGGGAAAAGGAGACATATCGCAAGAAACGTTTGATGAGATAATGGAGCTTTGCCTACATAGCTCAAGAGGATCGGTTAAGGGGAGAGTTTTAGTTCAGGACCCTTCACTTTGGATAAAAAAGTCCATGAGTGGAGGAGTAACCAGAGCAGAGATTAGGAAATTATTTGAGGAATTTAAAACCAACCTCCTTAGTACTCTCTCTGCCCAAATCAGTACAATACAAGTCAAGAAAGCACAAGCAGAAGCTGATGCAGCCTTAGCAATATTCTGTCCCCAATGCAAAAGAAACATTTGGAAAGAGAAAGTGGACTGAATAGTGTCAGCCTGTGCAACATCTATTAGTTGGCGCACTCTACGAATCAGTGTCCTGAGTTGCCCAGACTAAAGGCGGTACTTCAAGAATCAAGTGAGGATGTTCAATATTATTATTTCATCGGATCAAAGAGACCATGGCAGCAATGACCTACATGTATGCCTTCATATTTTTCCTCTTTTTATCCTTGGAATAATTTTTATAATAGTCATCAATACCCATGGCAGTATCCTACTCCTTCCTCAACATAATTTCCTTCACCATGGAACCAGTGGCCATCTCCTTCACCAATGTAATACCCTCCATCACAACCCAATCCTTCGGGTCAGAACTGGAGAGGCAATGGCCAAGGTCCATTACCCCCTCTGATACCAATGCAACAACAGCAGTTACAACTGCCTTCTATTCAAAATCCTACACCTTCTTTATAAACCCAATTACCTGTGCAAACTAACCCCAATCCAAATAACAAGACAGCCCAGAGAATGGATGCTCTGGTTACCCTCCAGACTTATCTTATTACTCCTATTAGACTTAGCGAGGTTTGTCTTGATCATAGAAAGTAATCAAATCTGACCATACCCCCATTATTACCGAAGAATGTGAATCACCCAGGAAGGATATGGACGATTATGAGGCTGTTGTTACACATGTAACAACTGATACACCACCCGTTGTTACATTTGTAGTATCCAGCTCGGGAGGGTTTGTTGTTCCTACAACAACCAATCTGAGTAAGGATGCTACATCTATGATAGCTGACTCATCTTTTAGCATTCATAACCCCCCATACCCTCAACGATTAACTGAAATTGGGCTAATCTCATAACCTGAATCTGAATTCTTGAAGGAGCTGCAAAATTTGTATGTGTGGATTCCACTATTACAAGCTCTTCAAGAAGTTTATATCTATGCTAAAATAGTGAGGGATCTATGCATCAAAAGGCATAGAAGGAAACCTAAAGAGCCTACCACTATCCATGTCATAGGGAAATTGTCTGATCTTATGATTTATCAACCTTTTTTGACTAAATATAATGACCCAAGGAACCCTACAATGACTATCCATATTGACAATAATCCCATAACCAATTCTTTGATTGATCTAGGGGCATCTATTAATGTCATAACTAAAGACTTCTTCATCTCTCTAGGACTTTATGGACTTAAACCTACACCCATAGTGCTTGAATTAGCATATAGGTCTCGTGTCAAGCCCGAGGGAATGATTGAAGATGTGGTTATCACTGTGGCTTCCTGGAACTATCCGACTGACTTTATCATTTTACAAACCAAATCCAACCTATGGGGTCATCCTTTAATCTTGGGAGGACTGTGTCTAACCACTGCAAACACATATATAGGATGTAGGTTCGGATCTATGGTGATCTCATATGGACAGGCCACTCAGAACCTGAACCTTTATCCCCTAGAAAAAATTCATATGGATTCGATTAGTCCCTGGTGGGACGAATTTGCACCTGAATCTGATCTTTCCCTACCACTTCTCATGCTTGGAAAATCACAATACTTTAAGGATGAAACATAGGATGATATCTGTTAGTATGAATCCTTTGTCAAAGTGTACGAAAAAACACCACTTTAGCTACGCATAACTAATAGCCCTAACATCAAATATGGCTGCAATATCTTCAGATCTGCAGTTAGTTGATCAAGACAAGAGCTGCAAAAAACCAGATCTATGCATGGAAAGACATTAAGCAGTAAAAAGAAGGTTTTGCTCCATATATCCAATAGACAAGACAAGAACAATTTTTGAAAGAATTTTTTGTATTAAGGGCACCTAGGAGGAAAACAAGAAGATGTTTCCAATTCTCCTCAATGGGATGGGTTCTTGGAAGTCCTCAGCACTTCAGATCTAGCATTTCTCTCTCTTGTTGGTGTAGAAAACCCAGACAAAGATAGAACTCAAAGGGAGCTCACACAGTAAGTAATGGAGAATATGACAATGATAATGGCTCAAATTCAGACCAAGAGTTTAGATCCAGAGTGATCTAATAGGCAACAAAAGGTGAATGGTAGGAAAAACCCTCCTATTTATAACAAAATATTGGGTCATTCTAGATCTTGGTGCACGATTAAAATAATGTTAACCAAATCTAGATTCACCTTTTATGGAATATTTTATTATATTTGTTGGAGGGAAAAAGTATTTGACTTGGGTCAAATCCCTTTATTTGTCAATAATAAATAAATAAATTATTTATTTATCTTTTTAAGGAAGTGGTTGAAGGATAATCAAATAAATAATGATTTATTTAATTATTTGTGGGTGATTTGGTCATATTTAACAAGGAATAATATCTAAATAAGATTTAAATAATTATTCCTAGAAAATAATAAGATAAATAAAGGTTTATCTAATTAATTTCTTTGTTTTGGGTTAAACATGACTAGGAATAATAATTAAATTATGGTTTAATTAATTATTCCATGATGAAAATCAAACAAATATAGGGTTGTTTAATATTTCCTTTTGGGGTTTCCTATTTAGACCATAAACAACCTAATAAATGTGGTTTATTAAGTTATTTTACATAGTGAGAGCAATTTTACTTAGGGTAAAATTGGTCTTACATGGTGTACTTGGGTCCATCTAATGATAGTAGGTTAGATGACCAAAAAATGGTGTAACAAATTTCCCCCCAGCGTGCGAGTGTTAGGAGCAAATCGTATGACCGAAGTACGTTGTAAGAACTCAATCACCAAACAACAAAAGGGAAGTCAGAGAGAGAAATGTGAGGTAGACTAATGTGTTGAAGAACTAGACCCTGAGGAGACGAGACTTACAGGTGCAACAAGTCTCTTTTTATGAGAGGGTACTTGTGCTAAAGGCGGCAGGGGAGGCATACCTATGCCCGCCGAGACAAAGTACAAAAGAATAGTGTGTCCAGTAAACAAGGGACCAAACCATAAAGTACAGCCGGCATAAACATAAGCCAGATAAAAATAAAATGAGGAATCCCACATACATGCTGTGCCTTGGATAATAGCCAGGACTTATAAAATAATATCTGAGTACATGAGATACAAATACAACCCAAATGCCCCCTGAAAATGGGGAAGGGCTCGCAAAATCTAACTGATACATGCAAATCTGGCAGCCATATTTGATGTTAGGGCTATTAGTTATGCGTAGCTAAAGTGGTCTTTTTTCATACACTTCGACAAAGGATTCATACTAACAATTGGCGACTCCACTGGGGATGGGTTCTTGGAAGTCCTCAGCACTTCAGATCTAGCATTTCTCTCTCCTGTTGGTGTAGAAAACCTAGACAAAGATAGAACTCAAAGGGAGCTCACACAACAAGTAATGGAGAATATGAAAATGATAATGGCTCAAAGTCAGACCAAATGTTTAGATCCAGAGTGATCGAATAGGCAACAAAAGGTGAAGAATGGTAGGAAAAACCCTCCTATTTATAACAAAATATTGGGTCATTCTAGATCTTGGTGCACGATTAAAATAATGTTAACCAAATCTAGATCCACCTTTTATGGAATATTTTACTATATTTGTTGGAGGGAAAAAGTATTTGACTTGGGTCAAATCCCTTTATTTGTCAATAATAAATAAATAAATTATTTATTTATCCTTTTAAGGAAATGGTTGAAGGATAATCAAATAAATAATGATTTATTTAATTATTTGTGGATGATTTGGTCATATTTAACAAGGAATAATATCTAAATAAGATTTAAATAATTATTCCTAAAAAATAATAAGATAAATAAAGGTTTATCTAATTAATTTCTTTGTTTTGGGTTAAACATGACTAGGAATAATAATTAAATTATGGTTTAATTAATTATTCCATGAGGAAAATAAAAAAAATATAGGTTTGTTTAATATTTCCTTTTGGGGTTTCCTGTTTAGACCATAAACAACCTAATAAATGTGGTTTATTAAGTTATTTTACATAGTGAGAGCAATTTTACTTAGGGTAAAATTGGTCTTACATGGTGTACTTGGGTCCATCTAATGATAGTAGGTTAGATGACCAAAAAATGGTGTAACAATATCATTAATGGTTTTAATATTAATTCACTCCATGTTGCCTCCATTAGAGATTTGGGAGAAGAAGATGAGGAAGACGATGCAATTATTGAACATTTGAAAACAAATCCACATACTATTAGCAATCTCATTGAAATCGGACCGCAAAAATGTTTAAACATCAATCCTAACCTGACTGTTGAATAAAACAGATTGTTGATATAGCTCTTACAAAAATACAAAAAGGCATTTGCATGGGACTATATGGATATGAAAGGAATCCATCCTGGCCTATGCATTCAACACATTTACCTTAAAGAGGACTGTAAACCAGTTAGACAACCTCAGCGCCGAATGAACCCCGCACTTAAGGAGATAGTGAAAGAAGAGTTGTAGAAACTTCTTAATGCTAATTCCATCTACCCTATTTCTGACAGTCAGTGGGTGTCTCTGCTTGTCATAGTTCTGAAGAATAATGGAAAATGGAGAGTCTATGTTGACTATATAGAACTTAACAAGGCCACTCAAAAGGACCATTTTCCTTTACCATTCATTGATCAGGTCTTGGACACTCTTTCTGGAAAAAAAATATTTTCATTTCTAGATGGGTTTAGTGGCTATAATCAAATACAGTTTCCCCAGAAGACCAAGAGAAGAAAACCTTTACTTGTCCATGGGGTACATTTGCGTACAGATTCCTTCCCTTTGGCCTCTGTAATGCACCAACAACCTTTTAGAGGGAAATATTGGGTATTTTTTCTGATCTTTTGAATGACTGTCTTGAAATATTTATGGGTGATTTTACACCCTATGGAGATGCCTTTGAGACAACATTAGCTAACCTGGAAAAAGTGCTAGAACGTTGTGAACAAAATAGTGTTGCTCTAAGCAATGAAAAATGCCACATGATGATGACCGAGGGAATTGTGTTGGGACATTTCATTTCAGCAGAAGGAATCAAGGTAGATCCGACAAAAATTGAGGAAATCTCGAAAATTCCGAACCCTAAGACTCCGAAAGAGGTATGTAATTTTTTGGGACATGTAGGATACTATAGGAGATTTATAGAGAACTTTTCAAATATTGCATCTCCTCTATTTTCATTACTCATGAAAGATGTGGAATTTCTGTGGACAGGGAAGTGTGAGAAGGCCTTTTAAAAGTTGAAAAATTGTGTAACAACAACACCTATTTTACAAGGACCAAACTAGAAATTGTCTTTTCATATTTCTACAAACGCATCTAACATGGCTGTGGGTGTTGTTTTGGGGCAGCTGGAGGAGAAGAAACCTTAAGCCATTTACTACATTAGCAATAAATTAACTCCAATAGAACTCAACTACACTATTACTGAGAAGGAATTCCTAGTAGTAGTGTATGTTATCAACAAATTCCGACACTACATCACCGGGTACCAAGTATTTTTACACACTGACCATGCTGCAATTCGATTTTTAATGAACAAGCCTGTTACTAATGGTAGAGTTACACGATGGTTATTACTGTTACAATAATTTTGTATTACTATTTTAGATAAACCCAAAAAAGATAATGTAGTTGCTGATTTCCTTTCTAGATTAACTATAAGTGATGACTGCACTGCCACTGAGGATTATTTTCTAGATGAATATCTTTTTTCCATCTCTACTCACTCACCATGGTATGCAGATATAGCCAAATACCTTGCTGCAGAAAAACTTCCACACCAATTGTCTTCCAAGGAAAGAAGGAAGATTATACAACAGAGTGCTACCTACTCCTGGATAGAAGGAAATCTCTATCACACCGGGCCAGATTTTTAGATTAGGCGATGTGTCAGAGTAGATGAGGTATTTGAGATCTTGAAGGATTACCATGAGGAGCCTTGTGGAGGACACTTCACTGACAAGAGGACAGGACATAAAGTACTCTCAACAGGGTACTACTGGCCAAATATATTCCAGGATGCCAAGAAGTTTGTTAAAGGATGTGATAGTTGCCAAAGGATGGGCCAGCCTCTGAAATCATATGAGATGTTGTTATAGCCTCAGCTAGTGTTAGAAACATTTGAGAAATGAGCACTAGACTTTGTGGGGCCAATTAATCCTTCATCACAGCAAAAATCATACGTATTGGTCTGCACCGATTATTTCACAAAATGGGTCAAAGAAAAGGCACTACATAGAGCAACAGAGCAGGCTATTTCAGACTTCCTATTTCAAGATACTTTTGTTCACTTTGGGATACCCAGAGAGATAGTGACAGATGGGGGGCATCAATTCACATCTCATTTGATCAAGAAATTGGTTGAAAAGTATGGAATTCATCACAGAATCACTACACCATATCACCCACAAGAAAATGGTCAAGTAGAAAGCACCAATAACGTCATTGAGGGAATATTAACAAAGAAAGTAGCCAACCACCAAAGAAATTGGGCCAAGAAACTTCTAGAGGTACTATGGGCTTATAGGACAACATAGAGGAATACTACAGGCTTCTCACCATATGAATTGGTGTATGGTAAGAATCCCTTATTCCCCATACAGTTTGAAATAAAGACATTAAGAACAGCATTGCAGGTCGATCTAGATTTGAGTATAGCAAAGACTCAAAGACTGAACCAGCATAATGAGTTGGAAGAGAAATGGTTGGCTACCATTCAACAGACAGAGATCATTCAGCAACAAAGAGCTAGATAGCATGATGGGTTTATTAAGAAGAAAAATTTCCAGAAAAAATATTGGGCTCTTTTGTATGATTCAAGGTTCAAATATTTCAAAGGCAAGCTCTCCACTATATGTCTAGGTCCTTACGAGGTGGATACAGTCTTTGACAATGGGACTGTACAATTGGTCAGCATTGATAATGCTAAGATGACGTTACTGGTTAATGGGCACCGTCTAAGGTTATATCATCAAATCGCTTTGAAGGAATCATTTTTCAACATTGTCGCAGACTCTGATCTTCATCTTATGACAACAGGGGAACATATCCTACGCAGCCTTAAAAACTGAATTTCCAATAAGTGCAATAGTTGAAAACCACCTTTGTGGCAGCTGTTACGCCTATTTAAAAATAAATAAAAATAAATAAATAAAAAAATAAAAACAAAAACAAAAATAAATTTAACTGTGAAAACCCCTTTCCAGGGCAT
This sequence comes from Pinus albicaulis, assembly GCA_034641835.2. Classification (NCBI taxonomy): domain Eukaryota; kingdom Viridiplantae; phylum Streptophyta; class Pinopsida; order Pinales; family Pinaceae; genus Pinus; species Pinus albicaulis. The sequence continues at coordinate 108,069 of JAXQQM020082698.1, read as the reverse complement.
AGTCAGACAGTCAGTAACAGCTGAAAACCACTCTTGTGGCGGTTGTTACGCCCATGTTTTTCTTCCTAAAACATCATCTTCCCTTTCTGATCTATTTTATAGGATGATGGTATTCATGTAATTTCCTTTTCTGTACCAATTTCTCCTAATTATTATGTTTTTTTTTTTAATAATAATCTAAGGGTTTTCTTGGATGTTACACATGTAACAACCGAAAACCACGGATACTATTTCTTATAATTCATTCCATAAACAACAATAATCGTGCTAGCCAAATTCAACAATAGGAGCGCTGCAAGCAGGATGCTGCCAATTCGAAATCTTCCTCCACGTCACCTCAAGTATGTCATTAAAAAGGTAAACGCTGTCATCATTTATAATTCAGTGATTAATTGGCGAAGTAATGATATTCCTATGACGGTCGTGGGCGGCCATCACCATTAAGGTGGGGGAGGGGATATGTCTGGAAATCATTGCAAAAAGTTGTAATCATAAACATCTATCAAATCCACATGCACCTAATTAATAACATAATTACCAATGATGACCGAATCCAGTTGGAAAAGAGTGTGTTTACTAAATCCCATTACTTTCCATAATGAGCCATTTATGAATATTAGTGTGAGGTACGATTCGGTAAATCCGTAAAAGCCGTCACCTCCCATCAACCTCCTCGACTGAAACCTTGCATCCTTATTATAAACTTATCGATTGGGATAAGCAGAGATGCCGAGAAGCAGCGAATTTAGAAACACAGTGATATTACAGTGGGGCTGAACAACAAAGAAGTGAATTCATAAACATAGTGATATTACAGTGGGGCTGAACAGCAAAGAAGCAAATTCAAAAACACAATGATATTACAGTGGGGCTAAACAGCAAGAAGGAAATTTAGAAACAAACAACAGATATGGATGGAGCAGAATTCAGGCACGAGCCAGATTCTATGGACGCCTTGTAGAATTTTTGAGAAGCCTACCATATATTCAGAGATGTTGGATGGATTGAGTATTTCCAGAAGCTTGAAGGCTCAAATGAGGCGGTGGCAATTGAATTTTCTTAGAACTTGAACAATAATAAAACCCGATTAAGGGGAATGCAAGTGGAGGTGACTCAAGAGGTAATTCCCTGGGTAACTTCATTACCAGTAGAGGGGCAGAGGTGGTTTAACAGAAAAATCAATGACCCCTCCTTGAAAGAAGACTTCCTAGAAGGAGGAGCAAAACTAGAGAAGAAAGGGAGAGGAATTGACAGGTTGACACTTCCTCATCCTTGGGAAGATGTTGCCCTGGGTTTAATTAAATATATCACTTCTGAGGGAAGATCCACGATATTGTTCAACTATCACTTTCTTCTACTTAATCACGTTCGGCACCAGCAAAGGATTGATCTTCCATTCTATTTGTTAGGGAACATCAAGCATATGGTAGCAACAGTAAAAATAGCAGCACACCTAGAGGCATGTGTCACTAATCATGGAATCATCAAGCTAATCGTGCTGGATTCCCTAGGCCAGCAAGGAAAAACTTGGGAAGAATTCAAACGAAAGAGGTCGAGGACAAGCCGGGGGAAACATACCAAGACTTCAAGAGGAAATTAGGCAGAAGTGTAAACCCAGACTTGGCTTGCTAGAGTTAGGATTGGGAAAGAGCCTATTGATGAACCAATTGGGGATAGAAGGCCAAAGAAAAGAGTCAAAGTCAGCATACCTGTAGAACATTTTCCTACAGTCTGAAAGTAGACACAAGCATAAGTTTTAGAAGAAGAAAGGCAACCCTCCTCATCAAGTAAGGATGAAACCAATGCCCTTTTTTTAGAACTCAAAATTATAGGAAAGGAAAATGAAGAATTAAAGCGCAAATTATCTGAGGGGATGGAAATCCCAGTGTCTGTATGCATGGCATGTTTTCAAGACTTAACAACAGCGGGATATAAGGTCTGTAGAGAAAATATCAGCCCAATGGAAACAAAAACAAAACAGCAGGAGGTTGTTACACACGAACCTGTTGATGATACTGATGTTACACAAGAACCGATAGTTAAAGCAAAGCCTCCTGTAATAATTGACCTAGAAGCCGACCCACAAGAACCTGTGGCGGCCACTCCTATTGTAGAAGAAACAGGAATGTACACAGAGGCTACTCTAGGTGGAAACAAAGGGGCTGACACACAATAACCCACCGAGGAAGTTGTTGTCACAAAAGAACCAGTAGCAAAGGTGGAAGAACCCCATGTAGCAGAGGCTACTACACCCATTATTGATGTGGATATTGAATGCAGAAGAACGCCGAGTCCCATCTCAAGATGGATTTCTGAGAAAATCTTGTTAATTTCTGAATTACAAAAGTGGAAACATGAATCAATCTCCCTTCAGAAGGGGACAATTTCACTAAAAGAACATCAGAGAGAAATAGACACTTTACATGAAAGATGGATGAAAGTAGATTTTAAGAAAGGATGGGAGAATTACAAGAAGAAGGAAGCTCTGAAGAAACAGGAAGAACAGTTGTTGTTGTTACAACAGTGGATTCAGGACCTCACCATAGATAAGAAAAAACTTCATGACCTCGCCCTTAACTTGCTGGGTTGTAGGTGACCTTCTCCATCCTATCCTATCTTTCTATGGGAATGTTACTTCCTATTCCAGATGAAAGCTATTATGGAGGATAGACCCTATTTATGTTCTTCCACTCGTACATTTCTAGATGTTTTCCGTGCCTCCAATTTTTATGAGAAAAGCTTCATGTCTGAGTTACTCTTACAAAATATTATTTGTGAACATGTGAGTATGCTTATGGTTGTGACTGTATTCTCCTATATGGGAGATATTCAATTGAGAGATTTTGTGTCCTTCATTAAGAATCAGATTGAATGGCATTTGGCCATCAGATCTATGGAGACTAATGAGGAGAAGATGGCATTGTGGGTTCGGGCAGAATGAGGACGGGTTGTTGGGTTAAGATGAGAATTTAGGAGAATGTTGAGTACCCCTGGGATTAATGAACCGGCTGCCACTTATAGAAGAATAATTATGAAATTTTTCCTCAGTCAATTCTCAATGATGAAGAGTCGAGCTTTGATAGGGTGCTTGAAACACATGAAAGCCAACAGTGCTGAGATATTGAAGGGGGATCCATTCTCATTCCAAAATTTCGTGGTGGTTATTACACATGTACCAGCTTATGCACATATTGTACAATCTCTTGGTGCTTTGTGGATGGGATTGAGATTTAAGTTTCCTTTGATCCGGCTGACCAATTGAGGATTATTAGATCAATTATGAATTGAGTAAGTACGAGTCAGAGTCTTGGGTATGGCAGTTGATGGCCAATCAGGGGTACAGGTCTGTATACAAAGATACAGATGGTGCTTATGATCTCACCTACCTGCACCAGAGATATTCCCATGAGAGATGAGCTTGCATGAGGATATGCAAGTATTTCAGTTGGGGGGAGATGTTGGGTGCTAGTTTTGTACACTTTTCATACATTTATTTTCCATATTTTGCCTCATGACTATAACTAATAGGAGTATATTGGCCTATTTTTCCTACCTTTCTACCCTAACTTGTGTTGTTTCACCTTGTTTTTATTACTCTACCAATTCACCAATTATTATGATATATCGTACATTTTTATGACTAATTGATGGTGAATGCTTGGAGAAGATTGATGGTCTTTGTGTTTTCTTTTTAGATGTTATTTAAAGCACCAAAAATCCCTAGTATGAGGTCCACAGGAGCAGTTAAGAGGGTGTTGTTACAACAAAGCAATGTTGTTACACCTTGCTGCTACAGACCTACCAGCAAATTTTTGTCACAGACCCGCTGGCAAACTGTTGATATAGTTATACCATTGACTGGATCTCGTCAACACTTGTTGCTGATCTATCCTCTGGCTGTTACACTAAAGTTTTGATTCTATTATGATAGCTGTAGAAGTTGTTTAGAATTGTATTTTTGGGATAACAGCCTAAGGGCGGTTTTGATTTTAATATTTTATTTTATAGTCAGAAATGTATTAGAAAGTGATTATAACTATATGTATTCTATTTCGATCAGCATGAAAATCATAAGATTCTCGTGACTGATATATCCCTTGATTTTTTGATGTAATCACTATATAGTTCTCGTCTCTAGAGGTCAAAAGGTTAGCGGATAAAAGCATTATTTTGGCTCTGTAATTGTGTTCAGATTAATATAGAATATCTTGTCATTATTGTTACATGTGTTATTCAATTTATTTTTTGTTAAGTTCTTTCTCTACCTGCGCCCTGCTAGGGAGGAAGGGCCCTCCTTCTTAGCATGGATTGCAGTGATTAAATTAGTTGTGTGTATGTATTTTTATTTCAATTTATGTATCAATAGAGTGTTGTTTTTGCTGTTCAGCTGTGAATATATTCGCTTCAATTTCAATACTTTGTATGTTGTTACACATATGACATTAGAGACACCAACTAGATACTTGTTCTGTGGTGTGCTAGAATAGATTAATTGAAGCATGATTACAGTCTTGTAGATCATTTTACTTCTGCATGAGTGATTTAATACCAACAGTTACTTCAGCAACGATTTATTTTCTTTGAAATTTCTTTTGGTTGGTGTATCGGCACAGACAGTGCAATTTTCATTGGAATAAAAGGCATCCCCGGATTGATAATTAATGTGTGTTCTTTAATAATTTAATAGTGAATTATATAGCCCCAACAAAAAGCACAATATTCTTCATCCTCATGCTTAGATGAAGATCCATCTTTGGTATTCCGGCTAAACTCCTCTTGCACCAAATTCGACCATAGTCATTCCGAATCTAGCAATTTTTCCTTTCCATTGACAGAGTCTTCATAACTGTGCCAACTCTTGGGAAGTCCCGGAAGAGCTAGGCTCACAAAATCATCATCCGCTACTGTTATTCCAATGCTCCCAATCTCATCCTGACATTGGACAAACCTTGTTAGATATTTTGGAATGGTGTTTCCTTTTTCCATCTTGATCTTCCTAAGCTTGTGTTTCAGCACCAATTTCCTATGGTCGATGCTACTCTAAAATAGATCCATCAAAGCTTTCCACATATCATATGGTGTCGCTTTGCCATGGAGACTTGAGAAAATGTGGTGTCGCTTTGCAACTTTCTTTTTCCAGCCATCAAGATTTGTGCCATCTGTCACAATGGGTTTAGGAATGTCATTGTTGATGAATTCCTTCAAGCCATTTTCTCTGAGTACTGCCTCCATCCCGTCTTTCCAAGAAATATATTTAGAGTTTCCCTCGAGTGTATACTCCAATATCAAGCCATTCAAATCCATTTCAATCTTGAATCACCTGTAGCACCAACAAAGCCTTTTGCAAATTCAAATTCTATTCAGTCACAAACTCGACTTCTTCTTTACTAAAGTAATATCATGTGCTCTGATACCATGTAAAAATTATACAACATATATGTATATCATGGATTCAAACTTATCTAAAAATATGCTAAAGCTAGATACTGAATCGCTTCTACAAATCACTTGTAGAAATTAAACACAATCGCCAATTACATGAAGCAAAGAAAGAATCAAATCTAACCACAACACAGATAATTTCCCAAGGAAATATTGCTGCTCAAAACCCCACTATCTTCTATTGTATATTCAGCATGGATACATGAAACAAATACAATGCCATCTCCTCACAAGAGTCTCCAGCACTCAACTATCTGTCTCACATTGTTCTCAGCAAAAACTGACCAATACTTAGCCAATTGCAGCCCTCCTAATAGCCTGCCTTGCTCATGCAATTCATGAGGAATGCAATTCCTAAAGAATAGGAGATTTGGTCTTCCTTAACTGCATTGAGTATCGTGGGAAATCCAATGAGTGTTTGGGTGCATGGGTGTAACTCAATATTCCTACAACTGATAGTCAACATCCCTTTCACCTAGATCTCAACTGGGTCTCCACTGGAACTGACATGCATGCAATTAATAATAGTAAATCCTCAGTTGCATGTGAGATCAATGATTGTGAATTAAATAATATTTAACTCATTTGATCTCTTACTAGTGTATCTAACGATTACAACTAGCACAACTGAGTTTAACTCAGTTAACTGAGTTAAACTATTTACAACCTCCATTAACTAATGCATCACTACACTTCGAACTTTGTTACAACTATAATTACTTTGCATGCCTCACTAACTACCCCCAACTCGAAATTCATGAGTTAGCTGAGTTTATCACATTCAGTTAACTATTACAAGTTATTTGGAGATTAGATTACATTTTATTTTCCATCTTAATTAATGGATAACTAAAATAGACATGCACAAAATTTAGCCCTCTTGTCCCCCCCTAGTGTAGGTGTTGCTTGGACTTCCTAGTCCCACACTAGGCGTAAAATTTCTTATTGTTAAATTAAAGACTAGTTCTCATCAACTCAGTTGTGAAAAATGGTGCTGGAAAAGGCAAAAAAAAATGTGGGAGGAAAGAGTATGTATTTGTTTCTCTTCTTAAAAAGTGGAAATAGAAAAACATTTCATTTTAGAATGTGAGGCCTTCAAATTTAGCAAGGAAAATTATGGAGGTATTCTGGCAACTAGCTCTTGGGATAATCTATTCAACTAAGAGTTTGTTGATAATCTAGGAGAGTTTATTGTAAAACTCCACAGGAAAAGAGCCTAATACAAGAGCCATATGGAGAAGCAATCTGTCACACAGGCTATTTTTAGTTTGGTAGACATTAAAAATATTTTCTTTCTTTATTTCTAAATGATTTCCGGTTTGATAGTGATATCATCCTGCTACATGCCTGCTACATGATTGTCTTGCCAATTTTCAACCAACTTATGTCCACCATCCTCTGAGAACATAATTTATGAAAACGTTTCCCCATTCACTTCTTTAACATAGATACTTTTGGAAGTGTATATAAATGTGGCTCTGGTGTAGTGTGCACAACAACCAGCTAAGAATGTAATAATAAATTGTACCCTTTCCTATATTATTGATGCTGAAATTTCTTGTTGAATCTCAACAGGCAAGAGTACAATTTTTTATTACATTCTTAGCTGGTTGTTGTGCACACTACATGGGAGCCATATTTATATACAGTTCCCAAAGTATCTATGTTAAAGAAATGGGTGTGATATAAGATCTTTAGCTACACTATTTGTTATTAAATTCTTAGCTGGTTGTTGTGCACACTACATGGGAGCTATATTTATATACAATTCCAAAAGTATCTATGTTAAAGAAGTGGGTGTGATATAATATCTTCAGCTACACTAACTGAAACGTTTTCAGAAATTACGTTCTCAAAGGATGGTGGACATAAGTTGGTTGAAAATTGGTAGGACAGTCATGTAGCGAGCATGTAGCAGGCTTATATCACTGTCAAACCAGAAATCATTTAGAAAGAAAGAAATAAAGTATTTTTAACGTCCACCAAACTAAGAAAAGCCTATGTGACATATTGCTTCTCCATATGGCTCTTGTATTAGGCTCTTTTCCTGTGGATTTTTACAATAAACTCTCCCAAATTATGAATAAAATCTTAGTTGAATAGATTATCCCAAGAGCTAGCTGCCATAATACCTTCATAATTTTCCTTGCTATCTTTGAAGGCCTCACATTCTAAAAAGAAATGTTTTTCTGTTTTCACTTTTCAAGAAGAGCAAAAAATACATACTCTTTCCTTGTTGGGTATGTGTTATATCCTTTCCACGACTAGTCATGCATGGGAGGGTCATAGGGGAGGCGGTAGCCCCCCCTGTTGGGGTCCAGGGCAGCGCCCCGGGAAAAAAAAATTGGACCTTATTTTCCGGTGGGCGGGCCCGCCCATGGTTTTGTACATGGGTTTTCACATGGTTTTGGGGCATGATGGTTTTCGACCCCTAGTACTTTGTAGATCCGGTCAAGGGAACTACGTTTATGTTCTAATCCAGGGTTAATGGATTGGAGTTTATGTATGCTTCGGCATGTATATATATGTGTTGTAACACTAAAAGGAATATAATGAAAAATCAAGTTGGTCATCCTGATTTGGGATCCAAGGGAAAAATTTTGTGTATATTTGTTTTATGTTTTATGCTCTTGCTCTTGTTTATTTTATGTTTTTAAGATTCGTTTGAAGATAATTTCTGTACAGGGTTAAAACCTACATTTCGTATCAGAGCAGTATCAGATTCAAGGGGATGCTTTTTTTGCTGAGGGGTTTTTTACTCAGGCTTGAGGTAGACCCTGTTCAATGGGAGATCTGCGAGATTTATTCTTGCGGTGAAAGAAGATGGCGAGCAGCGAGAAGATAGAGATCGAAAAATTTAATGGTCAGAGTTTTGAGTTGTGGAAGCTCAAGATGGGGGATCTGCTGGTGGATAAGGATCAGTGGATCATGGTAGATCCAGGTACTAAACCAACGACAATGTCAAATGAAGACTGGAAGAAGCTGGATCGGAAGGCAAAGATCACAATATGGTTGTGTGTCTCAAATTCAGTATTGTTGAATGTATCTGGGTAAGCTACGACGAAGACCTTGTGGTACAAACTTGGGACTTTGTACCAATCTAAGTCTCTGGTGAATAAATTGTTCCTATGGAAAAAGTTATATAACCTGAGGATGAAGGATGGAGACTCGGTGACAATGCATCTGAATGCCTTCAATACTGTGGTAAGTCAACTATCATCTGTTGATATTAAAATCTCAGATGAAGATAAGTGCATCAGTTTGTTGTGTTCTCTACCAGACTCGTGGGACAGTCTGGTTATTGCAATAGGTAGCAATACAACTACCTTGAATTTTGATGATATTGTCTCAGCCTTGCTGTCGAAGGAAATGAGACGGAGAAATATGGAGGGCCAGAATGGAGATGCCTTATCTGTACGAGGAAGGTCCCAAAACATAAACAAGAATAAGGTTTCGAGTGGGAGATCTAAATCTAGAGGGAGATCTAAATCTCCTGGAAATTTTGTAAAGGTATGTTGGAAATGCAAAAAGGAAGGGAACTACAAAAAGGATTGCAGATCTAAAGCTCTTGAGAAAGGAAAGGGATCTGATGATGCTCCTTCTACAGAGGAAAAAACCACCTCGGATGAAGGTGGAGATGTGTATTTGGCTTCTTCTTCAAATACACATGTAGATCATGAGTCATGGTTGATTGACTCGGGTGCATCCTTTCACTTCACTCCCCATAGGGAGTGGTTCTACGAGTATGAGAAATATGACAGCGGTGATGTCTTCCTAGGGGATGATAGGAAGGCCAGAATAATTGGACGTGGAAAAGTCAATCTAAAGCTGCAAGGTGGAAGGATTAGAACACTTTCTGGTGTTCTGAACATTCCTACATTGGCCAGAAATCTGATTTCTATAAGCAAGATGGATGACGTAGGTGTAAAAACAGTGTTCGAGAAAGATATCTGTAAGATGGTTCAGGGAGCTCTGGTATTAATGCGGGGAGTTTGGATTGGAACTCTGTGCAAGCTTCAGGGCAGCATTTTTATTTATGGGTGAAACATTTATGTGGTTCCCGAAAGTGGAGCGGAAAGCATAGCGGTCTCTGGAGAAAATACCATGCTATTTCATCAAAGGCTTGGACATATTGGACAAAAGGTCCTTCGGATACTGCATGGAAATGGTATGGTAGAAGGTATGTCTAATAGCTCTCTGGATTTCGATTTCTGTGAACATTGTGTATATGGGAAGCAGAATCAGGTGAGTTTTCCTTCTGGTGCTAAGAGGGCAAACAAGGTATTAGGGCTTGTGCATAGTGATATGTTTGGACCTATGTCAGTTCCATCACTGGGTAAGTCTTTGTACTATGTTTCATTCATAGATGACTTCTCAAGGAACGCATGGTTATATTTATTGAGGAATAAAATTGAAGTCTTTGATAGATTTAAAGAATTTAAGGCTCTGGTGGAAAACCAGACAAAGAAGAAGATAAAGGTGCTGAGGACAGATAATGGTGGGGAATTCTGCAAGAAGGAATTTGAAGAGTTCTATAAGAAGTGTGGTATAGCACGACAGAAGACTACTCCATACACACCTCAGCAAAATGGAGTTGCAGAAAGAATGAACAGAACGCTGATGGAAAAGGCAATAAACATACTCAGTGGTACCGGGTTAGGACAAGAATTCTAGGCAGAGTCAGTGGAGACTGTATGTTACTTGGTTAACAGATCACCTTCATCAGCGTTGGAGGATAAGACCCCACATGAGGTATGGACTGGTAATAAACCCTCTCTTTCACATCTGAGGGTATTTGGATGTGATGCATATGTACATGTTCCAAAGGAGAAAAGGAGCAAGTTGGATAAAAAATCTGAAAGGTGCATCTTTATTAGGTATAAGGATGGTTTAAAGGATTACAAGCTTTGGAACTCGGAAACAAGGAAGTTTGTGTACAGCCAAGATGTGGTGTTTAGAGAGGTGAAATATGTTGTTAAACATGAAATCCTCCCAAAGGAACCTGAGAAGATAAAGTTTGAGATAAAGGAGGATGAATCAAACTCTAAAACATAAGAAGACTTGGAAGAGGAAGAGCCACAAACTCTAGCTGTGAGAAGATCAGTTTGAGAAAGAAGACAACTAGAAAGCTATAATCCATCTACTTTCTGTTCAAATTTTTCTTTAACTATAACTGATGATGACCCCAGAACTGTCAAGGAGGAAGTAGATTCAGAGGATGGAAAACTCTAGAAGGAGTCCATGGTTGATGAAATGGCATTCTTACATAAAAATGAGGCATGGGATCTGGTGGAGTTGCCGATTGGAAGGAATCCCATCGAGAGCAAATGGGTGTTTAAGAAGAAGAGGAATGTAGAAGGCAAGGTGGAGAAATACAAAGCTCGCTTGGTAGCAAAAGGTTATTCCCAAGTGCCAGGAATTGATTTTGGTGATATTTTATTTCTTGTTGCTAAAGTTACTTCTATTAGATTACTTTTATCTATTGCTGTCACATTTGATTTTGAGGTAGAACAGATGGATGTGAAGACAACATTTCTTCATGGGGATCTGGAAGAGGAGATCTACATGAAACAACCTGAAGGCTTTATGGTGAAGGGAAAGAAAGAACTGGTATGCAGGTTAAAGAAGTCTCTGTATGGGTTAAAACATTCACCAAGGATGTGGTATCAGAAATTTGATACCTATATACGGGGACTTGGCTTCACCAGAAGCAAGGAGGATCACTGTGTTTATTTTAAATTAATTGGTGACCGTGTTATTGCGCCGAGAGGCGCATTCTACAGCCCAGTATGACCCCGATGTGTAAGTATGTCGGAAGCTAAAAAAAATGTCGGCTTGAACAATAAATTACATAAACATATACATAAATAATTAAACATTCATTAAAAATAAATTTAAACTATATAAACTTAAAATATGAAGAGGTTTACTAACACTCAAAAAAGTGATATGGTAAATAAGTAAAATATAAGTAAACCATAAGTATGGTAAATAAATAAAACTTCTTTTTAGATTACTCAGGAGGTATGGTAAATAAATAAAAATATAAATAAACTAGAGGTATGGTAAATAAATAAACTGATTTTTATATTTACCCAATAAACCACTTTATATTTACAAAAACTCAAAAAAATGTTTTATTTAGGTGAAGCCTATGGGACAAATTATTAATAATACCATGGGCAAATACCATGGGCCAAATAACATATTTATAAAAGAGGTATGGTAAAGAAATAAATATAAAAGAGGTATAAAGAGGTAAGGTAAATAAATAAAAATATATCAAATACGATTATAAATCAACATCTAATTATATATGAAGTATAAGGGCAAATACCATGGACCAAATTATTATTAATACCATGCCAAAAAAAAACATTATTAACCCTAAAATTAATATTAAAATATTAATATTATTAAATTTAATATGTTTAGATTAATACAATATTAAATTTATTATATTGTAATATATATTAATATATCATGATATATGATAGAGGTGGAGAAATAGGGGGGGTGACAAGGGAGATATGGAGATAAATTGAAAGATAGGGGAGAAGAGGAATGAAGAGAAAGAGAGGGAAAAGAGTGAGAGAGTTAGAGAAGGGTAAGAGAGGGAGAGAGAGAGAGACATAAAGATGGAGGTGGGAGAGAGATAAGGAGAGAGGGAGGTAGAAGGAGAGAGGATTGGAGGGTAGGGAGTGAGAGAGAGAGAAAGAAGGGGGAAGGGATAGGGAAGTAGGAGAGAAAGGGAGAGAGAGAAAGGATGAGATGAGGAGGAGAGACAGAGGGATAGAGATATGGAGTTGGAGGCAGAGCAAGGAAAGGGAGAAGAAATACATAGAGAGGGAGTGACAAGGGAGATATGGAGAGAGAGTGTGTATGCTTATGGGTGAGATAAATATACATAGGAGTGATGGACACAAGGGGGGAGAGAAGGAGAAAGGGGGAGTGATGGAGACAAGGGGGGAGAGAAGGATAAAGGGAGAGAAACAATAAGATAGTTGGAGAGTGAGATAGAGTGATGGGGGAAGAGAGAGGATTGGAGGACAGAGAGAGAGAGAGAGAGAGAAAGGGAAAGAGAGGAATGATGAGAGAGAGGAAGAGAGTGATGGGGGAAGAGAGGATTGTAGGGGAGAGAGAGAGAGAGAGAGAGAGATGGGGGAAGAGAAAGGGAGGTAGGAGATAAAGGGAGAGAGGGGAAGGAAAAGAGAGGGGACTTGAAAGAGAGGAGGAGAGAGGGGAGGAGAGAGGGAGGGATAGGAATATGGATTTGGAGGGGGAGAGAAAGATGGATTGAGATATGGAGAGAGAGAGAGAGATGTGGGAAGAGAAAGGGAGGTAGGATAGAAAGGGAAAGAGAGGAAGGAAAAGAGAGGGGACTTGAAAGAGAGGAGGAGAGAGGCGAGGAGAGAGGGAGAGATATAAATATGGGTTTGGAGGGGAAGAGAGGGAGGGATTGAGAGATGGAGATGGATGAGGAGAGAGGGGGAGTGACAAGGGAGAGATGAAGAGGGAGTGTGTATGTTTTGGGGTGAGATAAAGAGAAAAATAAGGGGATATGGAGAGAAGGGGAGAGAGAAGGAGAGAAAGAGGAATGTGGTAACAAAGTTGGAAGGTGAAGATAGAGAGAGAGAGGGGGGCGGAGAGAAAGGAATAGAGAGAGTAAAGAGAGGTAGGGAAAGAGATCTGAAGATGGAGAGGGAGAGAGGCGGAGGTAAGAATAAAGACATAGAGGGTGAAATATGGAGAGAGAGAGAGAGAGAGGGAGTGAGAAAGAAGATGGAGAGAGAGGGAGAAAGGGTAGCAGGAAGGAAGAGAGATAGAAGCGAGAGAGAGGGAGGGAAGGGGAAGAGAGAGAGAGAGAGGGGAGGAGGAGGGAGTGATAGATATATAGATAGATTGGAGAAAGAGAGTTTATGTTTTGGAGTTGATATAGAGAAATAGAGTGAGATATAGATATAGATGTAAGGTGAAGAGAAAACAAGATAAAGGGAGAGAAGGAGGTAGGGACAAGGAAATTGATAGATAGGGTGTGAGAGAGAGTGTGTGTTTGGTGGGGTGAGATAAAGAGAAAAATGAGAGATGGAGGGATATGTAGATATATATGGGGGAGAGAGGGAAGAAGATTTATTGCCGTAGATGCATTGATTTCAGTGTAGATGGTGATTTCTAATCCTATTTGATTTCTTGCACTAGATGAATTGATTTTGGTGTAGATGTTGATTTCTAATGATATTTGATTACTTACACTAGATGGATTGATTTTAATGTACATGATTTCTAATCCTATTTGATTGCTTGCACTAAATGCATTAATTTCAGTGTAGATGATGATTTCTAATCCTATTTGATTGATTTCACTAGATGCATTAATTTTAACGTAGATTTTTATTTTTTGTTATATTTGATTTCTTGCACTAGATGAATTGATTTCAATGTATATTATTTTTAATCCTATTTGACTCCTTGCATTGAAATAATTGATTTCAGTGTAGATGGTGATTTCTAATCCTATTTGATTTCTTTCACTAAATGCTTTGATTTCAGTGTAGATGGTGATTTCTAATCTTATTTGATTGTTTGCACTAGATGCATTAATTTCAATGTAGATGTTGATTTCTAATTATATTTGATTGCTTGCACTAAATGCATTGATTTAAATGTAGATTATTTAACTAAATGCATTGATTTAAATGTATATGGTTTATAATCCTATTTGATTTCTTGCACCAAATGCATTTATTTCAGTGTGGATGGTGATTTTTAATCCTATTTGATTGCTTTCACTAGATGCATTGATTTCAGCGTAGATGTTGGTTTTAAATCCTATTTTCCTACTTGCACTAGACTCATTTATTTGAGTGTAGATGTTGATTTCTAATCATATTTGATTACTTGCATTAGATGCATTGATTTTAGTGTAGATGTTGTTTTCTATTATTATTTGATTTCTTGCATTAGTTGCATTGATTTTAATGTATATGTTGATTTCTAATTTGATGTAATTGGATGTAGGTTGGTACATCAATTTTAAAGTCATTGGATTAATAGTGTGTGTGCAATGATTTCAGTGTAAGCAAAAAAAGTTATTGACAATGTACATTGATTTTTGTGTTATAGTAATTCAACCTATTAATATTGGAGAGCAAGAGAGACAAGGTATGATGTTTACTACAATAGCTTGAGCTAAATATTTAAATGGTTTACGATTCCAACTATCCTTTTCAAATAACCAATATGAAAATATGACAAAACTAACATGGGTGAAAATAAGAATAGTAGAAGAAAATAGTTTGAAATCGATCACAATGAAGACTATTCGTAATTGACTACATTTTTATTATTCACAGTTTCTATCATTCAATATTATTACATTGTCACTTTGCATTCAAAATTTTATTTCATCATTAAAGTTATTTTACAATATTTATCATCTCAACAAACTGAGGTAATTAATCAAATTTAAAATTAAAATGACTCAATAAATCTCAGACATATTTAACATATTTAAAATGGTTATGTTAATATTAGATGTATTTACATATTATTGATAAAATTAAGCATATGTTCCTGATATTATTGATAGATTTTCCTTGGTCGCACATGACTGAAACCAGCCTAGATCCATCTTAACTCCGGATCTATCAAGCGCCGAGAGGGATCAAATCTCTCGAGGTGAAAACCTTTCCTCAATTTTTGCACTCAAAAAAAAGGTTTTCACCTCGAGAGATTTGATCCCTCTCAGCGCTTGATAGATCCGGAGTTAAGATGGATCTAGGCTGGTTTATTTGGTCTTGTATGTGGATGATATGTTGTTGATTGGAAATAACAGAGAAATTATCCAAGATTTGAAGACCCAATTGTTCTCCAAATTCGACATGAAGGATCTGGATGCTGCAAACTATATTTTGGGCATGGAAATCAAAAGAGATTGAGCAAAGAGGATGCTCTCGTTAAACCAGAGGAAGTATGTCGAGACTATATTGCAGATGTTCAATATGCAGGATATTAAATTGGTGAATGTTTCGATTCCTATAAGTGTAAAATTGTCTGCTGAACAGTGTCCCAAGACACAAGAAAAAAAGGAGGATATGTCTCGTGTTCCATATGTAAGTGCAGTGGATAGCCTGATATATGCAATGGCCTGTACTAGACCAGACATTGCACATGCAGTGGGAGTATTGAGCAGGTTTATGTCAAACCCACGGAAGGAGCATTGGACAACGGTGAAGCGGGTTTTCATATATTTGTGTGGCACTAGTGATTATGGCTTGTGCTACCAGGGAAGACCAGGATTGGAAAGAGTGTTGGAAATTCATGGTTTTGTTGATGCAGACTCGGCTGGAGATATAGACCAAAGAAGATCTACAAGTGGGTATGTGTTTAGCCTATTTGGAGGTGCAGTCAGTTGGATGAGTAAAAGACAGTCTGTAGTGGACCTTTCAACTACAGAGGCAGAATACATAACAACCACTCATGCAAGCAAGGAAGCAGTTTGGTTGCAGAGATTGTGTTCAAGTATGGGGTTGGTGCAACAAGCTATAAGGATAGACTGTGATAGCCAAAGTGCACTTTTCTTGGCTAAGACCCCTGCTTACCATTCAAAGACAAAGCACATTAATGTTCAATATCACTTTGTGAAATATATGATTGAGGCTAAAAGGGTGTTGCTGGTAAAGGTGGACACTTTGAAGAATGTTGCAGATGCATTGACGAAGTCTATGAGCACTCAGAAGTTCTCTTGGTGTAGAGAAACAATGGGTGTTGCAAAGTTGGGCTAATGATTGAGCTCTCCTGTGGCCCCCCTGTGGAAATAAAACAACAAGTGGGAGAATGTTGGGTATGTGTTATATTCTTTCCACGACTAGTCATGCACGGGGGGTCACAGGGGGGGCAACAACCCTCTTTGTATGTTGCGTCGGGTGCAACAAGGGGGTCACAGGGGGGGCCGGTAGCCCCCCTATTAAGGTCCGGGGTAGCGCCCAGGGAATTTTTTTTTTTTGACCTTATTTTCCAGTGGGCAGACCTGCCCATGGTTTTGTACATGGTTTTGCACATGGTTTTGGAGCATGATGGTTTTTTCACCTGGTATTTTGTAAATCCAGTCAAGGGAACTACAATTATGTTTTAATCCAAGGTTAATGGATTGGGGTTTATGTATGCTTCGGCATGTATATATATCTGTTGTAACACTAAAATGAATATAATGAAAAATCAAGCTGGTCGTCCCGATTTGGGATCCAGGAGAAACTCTCTGTGTATATCTCCTTTATGTTTTATGATTTTGCTATTGTTTATTTTCTGTTTTTAAAATTTGTTTGTAGATAATTTTTGTACAAGGTTAAAACCTACATTCCTCTCACATTTTTTTTAGCGTTTTCCAATGCCATATTTCACAACTGAGTTTATGAGAATTAGTCCTTAATTGAACAATAAGAATTTAGATCTCCAAAAATATTGACGATGATTATGAATGGAGTTAAACTCTTCAATATAATACTTCTTTCTTCCTACTTCTTTTTCCCTATATATAAAACTATTCATCTATTAATGAGTAGTTTATTAATAAATGAGATAGTATATGCAACTCTTCTGATTTATCCAAATATATTATTAGAGTAGTGGCATATACTGCCAGGTCATTAATAAACAGATATCTCCTTATATATTATTTGCGATATAACCTCGTTAAGTCGGACTCAGCATCGACATTATCGTTTGGCTATTTACCAACCAATTCAGATTTCAAATTTGGGAATGTGTAGATTAATCCAGTCTGGTATGGGAGTTGTACAGATGACGTGAAAATGGGCAGATGAATTGTAGGTACTGGTAGTTACATGTGTAAGTACAAGCTTCATTACTTAAGGGCCGGTCGCCTAAATCTCTTGGCCGAGGGACAGGGCGACGACTCTTACCAACTATTTTGCACGTCTTTTTCGAGTATGGTTTATGCTTTCATGCACGATGTAGTACTGGTAAACTATCATCGGGTATTAGTTGGAATTAAAACTTTTTAATAAAAATCCCGACTTGCAGAAAGTGAGGCCGTGGACCCAGAAACCTCTGTTACATTAATGCACTCTACGCTGAACACATTTAAATCTTCAATTCACTACCTTCCAAAATTCCTGTCTGTTGGAAAAAGTAAACAACTATTTTTTCAAAGATAATAAGACATAATTTTATCATGCAAAATCGTTCGAAGCCAATACTGGATTTTGATGGATTAAGTCTTTATGATGGAACAGTTTACCTGCTAGAATGCCACGAGTACTCTTTAAATATAAATGTCATTATTATTTTTCAAATATAATGATCCGTTTATTTTAAAATAGGATTTTTAAAATTTTAATGTAATTGTTAATAAGTAATAATCAATGTAATAAATGAATGTTTATTTTAAAATAAAGTTTTAAAATTTTAATTTAATTGTTAATGAGTAATAAATGAATAATAGAGATTTAAATTTTATGGAATATTTATAAATTATATTTAGTAATAATGGAGATTTAAGTTTTATTGGATATTTAATGAATATATTTATATTTAGTAATAATAGAGATTTATTTTTTATAATTAGATGATTGAGATTTATCTCAAAAATAGTTTTGCTAATTATTTTTCATTTTAATAAAAATAATATATATATAGAGAGAGAGAGAGAGAGAGCAATAAGGTGCAAATATTCATATACGCAGAATCAAGACTATGTCTGCCCGATCCCAAGATTTTATTTTTCATTAAAATTTATTAAGCGGAAGTATTTAACTTACCTGCAATATCATCATAATTAACACAGGCTTTGTGTTGCCCCAGTTTAACTCCGAAACCTTTATTATATAAATTTTTTAACCATGAAAGACTTTAATCTTCAATCCCCACTTTGTTTTATTACAAAACCTTTTATTATAGAATTATGCCGTAAACCATCGGGAACACATATAAAACCTTTAAACTTACCCTTTCGTCTTTTTCACGTGACTCTGCATGCTTACCAAGATTTCACACATTTACCAAGACTCTTCCCTACGCAATCTTGCATCGCAAACCTCGATCGCACTTTTAATATCGCACATTCTAATTCTGCACCTATCGCAGAACATGCCATTTTGCAGATCGGAAAATATAACATTTCGCACATCGACGATTTTAACATAGCACACTTTCCAGGCTTCTCCTATCATATGCGATATGCGAACGCATCGCATCACAATATCATAACTTTAGGCTTCATCGCAAATCATAAAATCGCAAACTAACCTCGTCGCACTTTGCAACTTTTAACTCCACTGCTAACTGTTATACCATATTGCATGCGATGTGCGATATGCACATGGATCCTTCGCCTGACCCATGTCCACTTTGGCACTTTCACAATTTAATTTGTGATGTGGTCTTAGCCGTTAGTCTTTTGCGTGTCTCTGCGACTTAATCACGACCATCCATTCCTCCTGCACACGGCTTCTCTTCACAACCTCTGATCCATTAACTCTCCTGCATATTTATTTGTGATATCCATTCTTGACTTCTTATCTCTGACTTAGATCTCGCGATCTAGTCTTGTCCATCCATTTGAATTTCATTTTTGTTCTATGATCTACGTCATCCATCTCTCTACTTCAATTGTGCACTTTGATCCTGACCATCTATTTTCCCCTTTATGCTTCATCCAAAACACTTTAGTTTTTAAGGAAAATACGTCAGTTCTCTGCCTTCGGAAAATATATACGATTCCTTCATAGTTGAACATTGTTTCATTCAACAAGCTTACATATGTTCCTTTAACAAATAAATGATGTTAATTACTAATTTGTTTTTCTCCATGGCGTAAACCTCCTAAGCTTGTTCGGTATTCTGTAGCGCTAGTTTCTCCTGAGCTTGGATCTAGTTCATACTTAGAACTATGTGAACATTGTACGCTTCTCAACTCACTGTCTGGTTCTTCTCAAACTCACCTGCACACCTATAATATGCATAATTATGTTGTTCAAACTTACAGTCTATAATTTATAAACACAATAAGAAATTCATCAACACACCATACTCTGCACAACTCAGAATTGAGTTTTTATATCTACAAACAGATATTTACACAATGAATTCCTTCTCAGCCTGATTTTCTATATCAGTGGCCTCTCAATGCGACTTCTCTCTCTCTGCCCGTAGGATTACAATCAGATTTATTCTATTATCTATATAAGAATAATGGCCTTTATGACTTTGAGGCTTACAAATATATACAAAAGGTTATGAAACCAATTCTGGTTCAGATCCTCAATATTCTCAACTAAATCCTAAGAATCCTCTAAATCCACAAAATCATCGACTAATTCCTAAGTCTAGGATTCACAACCCTTTGAAATCTCAACTAGACTAAATCTCTCATGTTCTCCTACATTTGAGAACATTTACAAATATGCCTCTCAATTTTAAATTAAAGTTCTCACATAAAATCTCTCAAAACATTGAAAATTACATTAATTAAATACTTAGGGAACCAACTCCCTTAAAAATACAAGACCCCCTAGATTCTACTAAATGTACAAAATTTGGAACCATGATGCTCCTGCATCAAACTCCCAAGGTAGAAATTAATCTTGATCTCCAGATCATGTGTCTTCAATTCTAATGGAATTCCTCTTGGATCCCAGACCTTAGTTTTTAATTTTTCTTTGGCTACCTCTCTTCCTTTCTGTTGTTTTGTTGTTGTTGTCATTGTTTATTATTGTTCTCCAGGTCTCCATACTTTATGCTGCATTTCCCTACTAGCTATGCTTTCATAGTCTGTTGTTGTCTTTTCCTTGCTATTGCTTCTTTGCTTTCTTGTTGTTGTTTTCTTCTGAGCCACCTTAATCATCAACCTTATTATTCTTTCAATCTCCATGTCCAGTTTATCTTTTGACTGGTAATCACTCTGCCATTTGTTGCTTCTTCTTTTTTTAGCTTCTCCTGCTTCAACTTCTACTATTATTCTCGAGATTGCTCCAGATACTGTTGTAGATATTGTTCCGTACATTGCTGCCTCCCAAACTTCCTAAATATCTCTTAAGATATCTCCCTCTACAACATCCCTCTTCTTCTCACTACCTGCAAATTTACTTTCAAAAATAATTTTTCTTATGATTCTTTGACTAGAGTAATATTCTTATTCATTGTTCTTTGTATACTAGCAAACGTAGTCAATTTTGGAAAACTAGTATATGCTCCTACCTCTTTCACAACTTGAGACATTTCCAAATTATTGTCTACAATTCCTTTCTCATACTTCGATTTTTCTAGTAACTCACTTTATACTTGATTCCTCTCAAATACATCACTATGTTGTTCATAAATTCCAGCATGTTTTTCTTCCTCTTCCTTGACAATCCTTAGTGATTGTCCTTCGCCTCCTTGACTGATTCTGACAGTCAATTCAGCTTCTTCAAACATTGTATCTTCATTCTTTACATCTTCCTCATCATTATGCCTTACCTGGCTACTTTCGGTCTTCTTCAGTTCTAAAACTGACTCTCCTTCAACTTGAGACATGCTTGCCTCATTTTTATCAAAACCTGTAATCATAAACGAATTATCAGAATTAAAAATATAATGCCTCATTTCCTTTTCCTTCTCTGGAAACATCTCAGTATGTTGCTCTGATTTTTCCTCTAACTCCTTTGTTAGCACATTAGTATGTTATTCAAATTCTTCAAAGCGATCACGAGATTGTCAACTAGTCTCTCCTCCATTTCGTCTGTTTCAAGGATGTCTCCTTGCTCTGGTTCATAGTAATGAACTCCTTCCTCTGTAATTTTGATTTACTGAACTCCAATTACCATTCTTACATCCTTACCCTATTATTCATAATTGTCATTCATGAAAATTTCTTTGTCTTCCTTCTACAACATTTCATCCTGAGTATATATCCTCTACTTTTCGAACTTTCTTCTTTGAATGTCTAACTTTCTATATAACTCAACAATTTCAATTAGAGTAGAATTTGGAAACTTTATGCAATTTTCCATACCTTCACTTGTTGTTGACCCATCATCAGATGGCCCTTCTCGCTCTACTAAATATACACACATGTCTAAATCATCATGCTTAAAAAATACAAACTCATTAGGCACAATAAATACCTTTTCTTCATCATCCTTTTTAGTTGCATCTTCAGTGTAGACTTCATCTTTCTTTCGAAAAATCTTAAGTAATTGTTCCTTCTCCATATCATCTTTAATTTCAACCATCTTCAATGATTGTTCCTTTGTTGTTGTCATTTCAACAGATTCCATGGTTATCTCCATTTTTCATATCATCATGATGGAATGATGATCCCTCACTATGTTTTCAGCTAACATAGTTTCTCCTCCATTAGGTTAGTTGAAATTTTCCATTTTTTGTCCTCCTTTACCTGCATAGCTTACATTAACACACGAATTATGAGTATTAAAGTTACAAGACCTTTCGGCCTCATTTGATTCTTCAAGCAAAAATCTTTCTCAATGTACTTTCTAGGTTTCAGCCGATCCTCTTTGCCGTGACTCGATTCCTCTGAATCTCTCCTTCTCTAACAAAGTAATATGTATTTGTTCAAATTCTATAAACTTTTTTATTAACTTGGCATTATATTTCTTTTGCAATAGGTTCCATTTAACTCATTTCCTCATTCTCCATCCATATCTTTGGTATTAATTCTCTTTCTCTTGTAGCCATCCCTATAGTACCTCCAACTGTACTCTCATCACTGTAAGATTTATCTCTCGCTCATCATTACTCATTTTACCTTTATGGAATTCTTTAGAACCTCTTTTATGACCATCCATGGCCATCTTCCTCATCAGCTTATCCATGCTTGATTGGTGATCTGCAACATAGCCTTCTCTTGTAGCAATCTTCTACTGAACTCAATACCCTATCAAGCTTCATCTCTGAGCTTGATCTCTCCCTAGGTATTCTCTCTCTCTTGGCTCACTCTCTTGAACCTTCTAGAGCTTCGCTGCTCCTCTGGCTACTGTACTCAGACACCTCTATCCTTTCTTCCAACCTCTAGTTGGATAGGTTCATTGCCATCATCATAAAAAACTCTTCTTGTTATTGGCTATAATCATCAAATATCTTCATAGTATTTCTTTTAATAATTCATCATTAATTAATTAAAAACATGAAGACCATACCTCACTGTCCAATTTTTTGAGAGTATCCACTTTACTCTGCCTTCAAGAATGCAGTTGGTTCTTCTTCTTATTGCTCTTCTTGTTGTTCTTTTGCTGACATATTCCCTCTTTGTCTAGGACCTAAAATATGCAAACATATTCTCAAACCAAAGTTAAATAAAAACATACCATATCACCTTCAAGATCTCTGCATGATCTTGTTCCACCATTCATCTACACTTTGAATGGACTATTCCCTATTCCTTTTCCTCTAAAAATTTTCTTCAAAAGCATCAGTTATTCTCAATATTCTACCACACTTTGATCTCTGTGTGTCTACTGCCTGTCAGATTTAAAATCTGATCCTTTCTTCCTGTAATCATAATTGTATTATGCACATACAACTTCAAGAACATAACTCTGCTCTAACTTTCTCCCAAAAGAGCCTTTACTACTTTGATACTAAATGATGTAGCCATAAGGCCGCAAATACCCACATACGCAAAATCAAGACAATGTCTACTCGATCCCAGGATTTTATTCTTAATTAAAATTTATTAAGCAGAAGTATTTAACTTACCTACAATATCATCATAATTAACACAAGCTTTGGGGTACCCTGGTTTAACTCCAAAACCTTTATTACATAAACGCTTTAACCATAAAAGGCTTTAATCTTCAATCCCCACTTTGTTTTATTATAAAACCTTTTATTACATAATTATGTTGTAAACCATTGAGAACACATTTAAAACCTTTAAACTTACCCTTCCATATTTTTCACGTGACTCTGCACACTTACCAAGATTCTGCACTTTTACCAAGGCTCTTCCCTGCACAATCTCGCATCGCAAACCTCCATCGCACTTTTCATATCGTAGGTTCTAACTCTGCACCTATCGCAGAACATGCCACTTCGCAGATCGAAAAATATATCATTTCGCACATCGACGATTATAAAATAGTGCACTTTCCAGGCTTCTCATATCATATGTGATATGTGATCGCATCGCATTGCAATATCACAACTTTAGGCTTCATCGCAAATTGGAAAATCACAAACTTACCTCATCGCACTTCACAACTTTTCACTCCACCGTTAACTGTTATATCATATCGCATGTGATGTGCGATATGCACATGGATCCTCCACCTGACATGTGTCCACTTCGGCACTTTCACAATTTAATTTGCGATGTGATCTTAGTTGTTGCTAGTTTTCCTATCTTTGCGACTTAATCACAACCATCCATTCCTCCTGCACACGACTTCTCTTCACAACCTCCGATCCATTAACTCTTTTGCATCTTTATTTGCGATATCCATTATCGACTGCTTATCTCTGACTTAGATCTCACGATCTAATCTTGTCCACCCATCTGACTTGCATTTTTGTGCTATGATCTCTGCATTCCATCTCTCTACTTCAGTTCTGCGCTTTGATCCTAACCATCTATTCCCCCTTTACACTTCCTCCAAAACTCTTAAGTTTGAAAGGAAAATACGCCAGTTCTCTGCCTTCGGAAAATCTGTTCGATTCCTTCATAGTTGAACATTGTTTCATTCAACAGGATCGCATATGTTCCTTTAACAAATAAATGATCTTAATTACTATTTTTTTTTTCTCCACGACGTAACCCTCCTGAGCTTGTCCGGTATTCTATAGTGCTAGTTTCTCCTGAGCTTGGATCTAGTTCATACTTAGAACTATCCGACCATTGTACGCTTCTTAGCTCACTATTAGGTTCTTCTTGAACTCACCTGCACACCTATAATATGCAGAATTTATGTTGTTCACAGTTACAATCTATAATTTATAAACACAATAAGAAATTCATCAACACACCATACTATGCACAACTCATAATTGAGTTTTTTTATCTACAAACAGATATTTACACAACAAATTCCTTCTCGGCCTGATTTTCCTTATCAATGGCCTCTCAACACTACTTCTCTCTCTCTGCTTGTAGGCTTACAATCAAATTTATTCTATCATCTATCTAAGAATAATGGTCTTTATGCCTTTGAGGCTTACAAATATATACAAAAGATTCTGCAACCAATTATGGTTCAGAGCCTCAATCTTCTCAACTAAATCCTAAGAATCCTCTAAATCCAAAAAATCATCAACCAATTCCTAAGTCTAGTATTCACAAACCCTTTGAAATCTCAACTAGCCTAACTCTCCAATGTTCTCCTACATTACAGAACATTTATAAATATGCCTCTCAATATGAAATTAAAGTTCTCACATAAAATCTCTCAAAACGTTGAAAATTACATTAATTAAATACTCAGGGAACCAACTCCGTTAAAAATGTAAGACCCCCTAGATCCTACTAAATGTACAAAATTTGTAACGATGATACTCCTAATGATGAGCATGTCTTTCCTCCTAAGAAATTATAGATTCAAACCCATATGTGTTTCTTCCTTAAAAGTTATAGATTCAAACCGAGAGCTAGTAGAATATGTATGAGAGTATGTATGATTAGAGATGATTCCTTTGCCCTACAAACATATATATTCTTATTCATATTTTAATTAATAATATTTAAAATAAAGTTTTAACTTAATTATTTTAATTTATATGGATATACTAGCTATTAAGAAAAGGATAAAGTAATTTACTAACCAAATAAATATATATTTTTTAAATTTTTATTTGAAATTTGGTCCAAAAAGCTTTATTAAAATAATGATGATGATGATCATTAACATCCACTAAGACCAATGTGGTCTATCAAACCTTAAGAAAAGAAGAGTCTAATTGTCATTCTTCTAAATATTATTTCTGTGATCGAGGAGAAGGGAAAGAAGCGCTCCAAGATTGCTATAGTTGGGCTGGATTAATAAGTCATGAAGCTTGGAGGTGTGGCCAATGATAGGGAATTGAGAGCACATGTGGGATGTGGGCAAGAGTCCTACAGTGTAAAAGGAAGTGTTTTTAGTCTTCAACCTTCTTAGTGTTACAAATCTGATTGTTATAGTTGGGCTCGAATAAGCTAGGAAGATTGGAGGTGTGTTGATGATAGGGAATTGAGAAGAGATGTGGGATGTGGGCAAAAGGAAGTGTTTTTCGTCTTCCACCTTCTTAGTGTCACAAATCTGACAAATTCTATAGTCCCAAGGAGACTTAGGAGTAGACCACCTCCAGGTTTCACTTTGAAGCTCACGAGAATTAGTCCAACTCTCACTCGGAAGCTCATGAGAATTAGTTCTTATGATGTTCATTTTCTTCTTAGTGTTGGTCAACATAGAGAGATAATTCTAGTTATCAATGGTAGGGTTGATTGTCTCCTTATAGTATCTTAGCTTCTTTTTACCCTCCAACTCCTAATTATCCCACAAATTTTATATTTAAATTATTAAATTTGAATAAATTAATTTTTTGAAATTTTTTATGAAGTTATTTAAAAATTACTTTTCAAATAATTAAAAAAAAAATACATTACTAAATTTTAATTAATAATTAATTAAAATCAATAATAAACTTTAATCATTAAAATCAATAATAAATTTTAATAAATAAAATATCTATACTGAAACATTAATAAATTTTAATATATAAAATCTTTACACTGAAACATTTTATAAGTCAAATACCATAAATATTTCTGTTAGACAGATTAAAAGACAAGCAACTTATTAAATACAGTTGTTACACCATTAAAACCATCATTATCTTACGGATGAATAGTTTTAGAAATTCCAAAGACCATTAGAAACCATCATTTACTGATGGACGAATAGTTTTCTGAATTCCAATCACCTTTAGAAACCATCCTTTTCTGATGGATGAATAGTATTCTAAATTCCAATCACCATTAGAAACCATCATTTTCTGATGGATGAATAATTTTTGAAAATCCAATCTTGATTGAAAATTCAGAGGAACTAAAATTTGACATTCCAGAAAATTAAATATTCAATCTTTCATATCAGGCGAAGGACAGGACAGTTGTTGTTGCACCATTAAAACCATCGCCTTCTGACGGATGAATAGTTTTTGAAATTCCAATCTTGATTGAAACTTTATAAAATCTAATTCTAAATTTGACCTACCAAAACAAGTAAAAGACCATCTTCCAAATAGAGCGTTGGGACACTTATTGAAGCAGCGCCATATGTTATATGCAATAATGCATATGACAATTGATAAAATTAATTGATGCGAAATTGCCCGAACTGCAATGTACCTAACTATAGAACCCCGCAGAAGCTTTCAGAACCCGCCTGACGCTACGTACTGCCTACCGGTGATCCCACCACTGCTTTTATATGTTGGGTTTGCGTGTTCATTGTTTGTGGGTTAGAATCAGTGTGTATATATTTATGTTCATTGTTTAGGTGCGAGGATCAGTGTGTATATATCAAGGTGTATATTTAGTGCGTATATCAAAGAGAGAACAGATTAATGCGTTGTGGAAGGATGCCAGTGAAAGGCGATGCAGAAGAAACCGCTGTCGCGCCTGGGCCGAGATATCGGCCGCGTAATGGGCAGAGATCGAATCCTTATTCCACCACTGGGCTTGATAAGTTCGAGAGCATCCATGCTCAGCTCTCCGCCGAAAGAGAACGAGTTGCTCAGAAGACTGGTGCGCCGCAGGCCATGGTGAGGTTCGTGTCTTCGAGGAAGGGATGGATTCCGGTTGTGATTGGAGACAAAGATCATAAAATCAGGAGGAAAAACAGTGGTGGGGATGCTGCCGGGGTTTCGAACATGGTACCTGCCGAGAATAATAATGAAGAAACGGGTGTGGAATCAAGGAGAAAAGATGCAGAGAACGATATTAATAACGAGTCTCAGAATATTTCGAGTTCTGTGTTGGATGAGAGGAGCCATAACCTGGTCATGCCATGGTCTCCGTTTCTCAAGAACACGGGCTTCGGGGTTTTGGGTGTGAGCGCGATGCTGGTGAAATTTATTATGTGCGGAGCTTCATTCTTGGCAGCGCTTTTCGAAAACCCTAACCCTAACCCTTGTCGTGAAGCGATTGCAGAGCAAGAAGACAGCAGTCGAAGAATCATACGAGCCCCAGGTTTTACTGTGAGTGCGCCAACCAGCCCTCGCACTGTTCACAGTAACCCAACCGTCTTCTTGGCTCCGGCTTGCCCGAGCGCTTTGAAGCCCAATAACATCGATTCCGAGCACAAACATCATCAGTCTAAATCAAAAAAATACAGAAGAGTTGTGTCCACTGATAATCGGCGCACCAGACCTGAGAGATCGGATACCTTCTACAGGCCAGCCATGGCTTACGACGCCAATCGGGGTGCAACTGTTATGATCTTCACTTTGTTATGCTTCGTCTTCTATGGCCGGTTCTGTGCAATTGTGTTCACATGTATGTGCATGTATCTGTTCACAGTGTTCAGAGAAGAGAAGATTCAGAAAGGATGAATAGGGTTTTCTAAGTGATAACTGAATCATCTCACCTTTGGTGTTTGATTTTAGGGTTTCAGAGATTGATGGACGAAATTTGATGTGCAGAGGAACGTGAAGTGAAATGGGTGTGGGAGATTAGAAAAATTAATGTCGCTGTAGGGACAGATGGGCAGTTCTGAAATCTGTCCAACTGCAACTTTCTGTGTGAATTACAAATGAAATTCCCGTGTTGTCCCTTGTAAATTAAATCGTTTCATTAATGGCAATGAAAGAAGGATCAGGAGTAGGACTAGTTGTAGAATCAGAGGCAGGTATTTGATGCTACACAGTAAAACTTTGAACAATTAGTAGCATGTAATAGATTTCTGTGAGATAGCACATGTTATATTCCATGGAAAATACTGGCTGTTACATGTCATATTCCATGGAAAATACTTGCTGTTATATCGTACTCTTTCAATGTAAAAGAAGACGAGTGGTGTGAAATTCAGTTATATGGTCTCAGGATAATGTAGTCACTCAGTGAACACATCACATAAACTGAATTTGTGAAATTAGGCGATGGTAGGGAGAGGACTGTTGTGTGTACATTTGCAAAATTTATTTTAATTATTTTGATTTTTATGGTGAATAAATCAGGTATTTATAAACTTTGTTAAATTTTTAAAATAGATATTTGAAAAAAGGATCGATAAAGATGGAATATTTATATTGATAAATAGTTAGATATTAAATTTTTTTTTTTTTAATTTTAATTCCAAATAAACATCTCATTAGTTTTAAATATGTCAAAAGTTTTTATGAAGATTAAATATTTGCACGTACGAGATAGTGTTAATTTTTTTTTTTAATTCAAAGTAAATATCTCAATTTTTTTTATAGAGATTAAATATTTGCATGCATAAATAAGAGATGGTGATTTTCGAAAGATTAATATGATATATTCATATTTCAACATAAAAGTAAGCATGGAATAGAATGCTACGCTAGTTGATGGTGATTTTCAAAATAAATATCTCAAAAGTTTTTATGGAGATTAAATATTTGCATGCATAAATAAGAGATGGTGATTTTCGAAAGATTAATATGATATATTCATATTTCAACATAAAAATAAACATGGAATAGAATGTTCCGCAAATTGATGGTGATTTTCGAAATGTTAATATGATATATTTTTATTTTAACATAAAAATAAGCATGGAATAGAATGTTATATTAGTGGAGGGGGATGCTCTTTTAAATTTTAAATGAGAAATAAAGGTTTTATTTGTTAAGTATTGAGAAGGATTTTTTTTGTTTTGAAAGCTAAAACAATTTTTAGGTTGTAAAATTTGAGTTGAGAATTTTGCTTTTTTAATATGTGTGAAGTGCATTTAGTGGTGGTGGTAGGCAACTATTAAATATTATTTATGATTTTTGGAGAACAATAAAAAAAGTATGTTTAAAAGTAAATTAAATGGGTGGTAAATAAACATTAAAACATTTCATATTTTGTCTCACATTGTTAAAATAAATTAACAATATGAGAATTAATAAATAAGTTAAACATATATATTTTTATAAACATGGAATCCTTACTTTTCTCATGGAGATTATTAATCTCTAAATAAGCTTTGTTACAATACCATGGCCTATCCATATATATGCCAACTTACTTCATATGACACTTGTTCATATGAATTTTTTTTAATTAATCAATTTAATTAAACAAGGAAAAATGCATAATTACTTTCTAGATAAATCTCAACCTTTGATTTTTGTGTATTATTGTGAATATTCTAGAAGGAGATAAATATCAACCTTTGATTTTTGTATATTACTTTGAATATTCTATAAGGCTCTATGGAGGTTGAAACCCTACCATCCACTTAATAATTATCGATAATTAAATTAAAAATATGGAAACCTTATTCCAAAATAGAGACACTAATTATACAATGAGTTTTTCAATTTATATTTTTTAACCTCTTATAGCCAAAAATGTGGGTTGAAATCAAATGTCATTTAAACATTTAACTAGGGGTATTGTAATAAAGTTCATACCATGCCTCTATTTCATTCCAACATTAATAGTTTCTTTCTCCAACAATAGTCCATCTAGCTTCATGAAACCTTAGTATTATGCTTCTATTTTCCGCCATGGGCCTCACAATGGACATACTAATGTCATGAGACTAAAATTACATTTTTTTTACATCAAAAACACCATTTTGTGTATTATTACTCCTTGGCCTCTTTCAAGGAGAAAATGTCACTTGTTTCTAGTTTATAAGGAGTGACTAGTTTGCAAGAAATAATTAGTTGCTTTTTACCAATTTGCAACAAGGAAATACCTCTAGAACTTTCCAAATTCAAGGATTTTTAAGGAGATGAGCTTGATTTAGTATGACCATGATCCATCGGAAGCCTTAGAGACTATCTGTGATATGTTGTTCATCAAATTAAAATTTTGAACCTGTCACCAAGATGTCTTGAAGCCTCCTCTGTCATTTTATAAAAAAAGAGTAGTTCAAGAGGTAAACATGTGGAGAACTCATTGCATCCTTATGCTTCTAGAGTATAGCCAAAGAGACCCTTCATATTCTCTACAGGTTCATTCACACTTGGAGAGAAGGTTAAAGAGGGCTCAAAGAACATGAAGCCAAAAAATGCCTCAACAAGTGTCAAGGTAATATTTTATTTCTATACTTTGTCTTTATTTTTAATATTCATCTATGGATTTTCTCCTCCAATGTTCGTAAATTATTTTCATTTTGTGCAAGCATTGGAAAATATATTTTTACTTGAGTGGAATAGATTAGATCTAATTGTCACTTATATTCTCATTGTGCTAAATGGATTTGAGGGAGGTATATTTTCATTCGTGTGCAAGTGTATGAAGTGTTGGAGACAAGGTTGGATTATTTGGGCTACATCAACTTGGATCACTTGAGAGCAACCACCAAGAATAAGATAAGATTTTCCTGCCCCTTTTTCCTCATTAGTATAAATTGAATGCGCAATTATAGATCTAGAGTGTAAAGTCCATAGGGATTTATCACTCTATCTATATTTGATTTGTGATATATTGGAGAGGGGACCCTCTTGCCCCCATGAGGAATTCTCTTACAATAGAACTAGCTACTCCAATAGGGATAGCCTAGTTTTCCTTTCTTAGTGTAATAAGTTACATTGGTTATTTTGTTCTTCTAAGTTTTTTTGGTAGCTTATGGATATTTTTCATTGTTTTCTAAGTCTTTGAAATTCTTGGACCTCCCACATATGGGTCTAATCTATTGAATTTACCAAATTATTCATATTTTCCTAACATAAGCAACCAATTACTTGATGATAACTAGCAAGATGTGATTCTCACTTGTTTCACAATAGTGACCTACAACTGCATTGAATACGTGATATTTTTTAGAATTTTTTGAAAACATCTCTCAAATATATCTCTACCTTATCTCAAGGAGGTTACATGTGTCGTATAATTTATCCCTTGGTACTTGGACAGTTGGATTTTATTCCATTTTCTTTGCCATTTCGATTTAGAAACCTCTTATAACTATTTGGTATTGCATAGTTTGCATGAACATGATATAGTTAATAGTGATATGGAATAATTTCTTATGCATATGTAGTAGATTTATGGTTTTATTTGCATCTTCACTTAAAAATTAAAGAAAGCTTTACATTCACATAGCTATCTTGTTTAAAAGTTTTGAGTGTTGCTTCAAGGAGCATTTTTTAATGGTGATATTTGTGAAGAAATTTATATGCAACAACCACATGGTTTTATCACCGTTGAAAATTCAAGTTTGGTATTCAAATTAAACAAGACTTTATTTGGTCTTAAGCAGGCACCTAGATCTTGGTATGAGAAAATTGATATTTATTTCTTGAAAGATGGTTTTAAACAGTGTATATATAATCTAGACATGTATGTAAAGCATTGATCTGGATTTATGCAGGAACACAATAAAATACAGAAATAGACACGAACACAGAGATTCAGTAGAAATAATACTTCATTTCATTAATATCAAATAATGGAAATATACTTACACACATAATGAAAAAAAAACTAGCTAGGGCGTTGGTAACTTATCTCTAAGAATAGATGTGGCGGCTACAGGCCTCTGAATTATGTTAAAATGAGGCTCAAAGGCCTATTTATTCTTTAGAAACAATTAAAAAGCCTAAACATCCAAAAACATAACCCTAGGAGATGAAGGGCCAAAACTATGAGCCTTGTTTTGGTAAATTGGTACATCAACTTCTCGGGCATGTAACTTTGGCATATGATCTCTGTTTGGCATGCTCAATACCTCGTTAGAAATACCTATCTAAAGAATACAAATTTTAATGTGAGAAACATCGAAGGAACGTCAACATTGCTCCCAGGTTTCCCAAAAATCGTTGTTTAGGGCCTCAAAATGGCTCCGGAAGTTCAGAACCCGAAAAAATGCTAAAAATAGTAATTTGTGTTGAAACTGAAAAACTGAAAGAACCAATGGTGGGTGTCCAAATGGAATAGGTGGGTGTCCACCAATATCCACTTGGATCATTCCTCCCCCCTTAGGAAGAAATGATCCCCATTACGTTGAGTTCCTCCATGAGATGAATCAAATTCTGCTAAACTTGATATTGGATTTTTTGAAGATGTCATGGACCTGCTAGTGGACCCATTGAATGTGTGCAATAAATTTGGTTTCTTTATCAGCCTCCGACAGTACATGTGTGTATTTTGTATGTGTGGTCACATGCGGTATGGAAACATTAGGCGGCGGTGCGCTTGGGGTCAGATCAATGGAGTGCTTGACCTGACAGTGTATAGGAACCTCTGTGGGTGAGGAGAAAATGTCGTTGTATTCCTCCAAGACTTTGTCCATATGTTGCTATCGTGAAGGGGAGTATTTTTTCGAGGTTGTGGCCATAATATTCTTCTTTCCCTGTGGGTGAATTGTCATGAAAATAAATTTCCTAGTTTGTGAAACAATCTTATTGCATTATTTTGTAGTAGTCAAAGAGAAGGCAAGAGGTGGTACTACCTCCCGTATCCTGTACAATTTATTTCCAAAAGTAATAACAACAGAACTAGGCCTAGAGTCATACACAACATGTCGCTTCCACAAGTATGGTTGGCCCAATAGCACATCAGACACATCAAGAGGATCAACATCACACAATACCTTATCTGTGAATGTCTTGATGTTGTACGGAAGGCGAGACTATTGGCAGATGCGGAAATCTCTTCCTTGGTGGAGTCACCCAATGGTATACGACTGCGGGTGTGCTATGGTCGGTAGGCTGAGATACTTCATGACCTCTCTTGAAATGAGGTTCTTTTGGATTTCTCTATCGATAAGGAATTACAGTGTAGAACACTTCACCCACATCTACGAATGGAAGAGGCGCTCCCCCTCCTCTAGATCCTCGGGATCCTCCCTCTGGAGCTTGGTGGTAGAAATAATAACACTAGGATTTGCATCAATGATATGCTTCCCTTTTTCATTGCCATTTTCTAGTTCTGACTCTGGATCAGAACATGCATCTGATTCTGGTGCCTTTAGTTCAGCCACCAGTGACTGTTTCGCCCGACACTCGTTTCTGTTGTGAGTGGGGTTGTTATGAAATTCACACCACTAACCCATGTCCTTCTTTGGATTTTTGGTTTTTTTCTGAGTAGCCACACTTTAGATTTTCCCCTTGTTCTGTGGTTCTGGGGAAAATTTTCCTGGCTTCAGATTTGCAGATTTAAAGTCTCACTTCTTCTGCTGAAATTTCTGCTTGATCTTAGCAGCATAGCGATATGTCATGCCAAGTGAGGTAATTTCGAGGAACTCCATTTCCTCATAAATTTATCTGTGCAAACAGTTGCAGTACTTGAGAACCAAATGTCTCTCTAAATATTTAATACCCAACTTTGTGCGTAGAGTATGGAACGAATTCATCAGTTCGTGCACATCTTGATCCCTTTGATGATGCAGTGTGGTCCATTGGATGTACTTGTCCTCATATCTACCCACAGGGTAATATTGTTCCTTGATGACGTCTCAGAATAAATTCCAGGTGGGTGCGACCGAGAATAGAGAGGGTTCCCTCTTGTACTTTTGCTCACAGTATGATTCCCACCAGTCTTTGACATGGGGGGAAGATTTGAGGAGTGAAAAAGTAATCTTTTCTCAGTCAGAGAAATCATGGACCGGGAAATACCCTCCAATCAAATTCAACTATCTATTTGCGTCATATGTATCTATATGGCCTTCAAATATAGGAATGTCGAAGCTGACATGTACCTTGAAAGGAGAGGTGCTTCGAGAGTGGATGCTGGATGTAGATGTGTCGCTGGTGGGCAACCATTGAAGGATCTGGGAAAAATTATCTGTCATCACGCTCCTTTGTTTCTCGAGGGCCTTGAGAAATAATTTGATCGTATATCCTGCTCTCTCATCTTTATTTTCTTCTGTCATGGGACGTCGTCTGGGTTTGCGAGGTTGATCTTGTAAGGGTTCAACCAGATCGAGCCCTAACTCCTTATATCCTGACCTTGTTGGGGACATGTAAAGAAAAATAGAGAAATAGCAGACCGCTCTGATACCATTGATATGGAATTATGCAGGAACAAAATAAATATAGAGATAGACATAAACATAGATATGCAACGGAAGTAATACTTCATTTCATTAATATCAAATAAAAGAAATATTCTTACAGACATAATGAAAAAAAATTAGCTAGAGCATCGGTAGGTTATCTCTAAGAAAATATTTGGAGGCTACATGCCCTTGAATTTTATTACAATGAGGCTAAATGGCCTATTTATTTTTGAGAAACAATGGAAAACCCTAAACATCCAAAAACCTGACCCAAGGAGATGAAGCGCCAAAACTATGGGCCTAGTTTGGGTAAATTGGTACATCAACTTCCTGGGGACGTAACTTTGGCATATGATCTCCATTTGACGTGCTCAATACCTCATTAGAAATGTATATCCGAGGAATACAAATTTTTACATGAGAAAAATTGAAGGAACCTCCATTTTGCTCTCGGTTGTCCCAAAAAATGTCATTTAGGGCCTCAAAACGGCTCCAAAAGTTCAGGACCCAAAAAAATGCTAAAAATAGTATGTTGTGTTGAAACTAAAAAACTAAAAGAACTGATCGTGGGGATCTAAATGGAATAGGTGGGTGGCCACCAATATCCACCTAGATCAAGCACTCTAGTGATGAAATCCTCATTGTTGTATTATATGTGGATGATCTTATAATTATTGGAAGCCATATTACATCTATTCAAGAATTGAAGAATAAACTTAAGAATTAATTTGAAATCACAGATTTAGGCATCTTGCACTATTATCTGGACCTTGAAATTTCGAATATGTTTGATGATATATTTCTTTCACAGCCTAAAAATGTGACTGGTTTACTTGCTCGGTTATGTATGAGTGATTGTAAGCCTTCACCAACACCACTTCAGTCTGACATAAGTTTAATTGTTTATTGTATTACTCCTCTTGTTGATGTTACTCTTTATTGACAACTTAAGGGAAATTTGATGTATTGGACATGCAATAAGCATGATATCTCTTTTTCCATCAGTATGGTCTCTAGGATTATCCATAAAAGTTGTGAAATTCATTTGCAGATAGCAAAGATAATTCTCATATATTTACAACGGATAATGCGTTATGGTGTTTTCTATTTGAGCAGAGCCATAATTTCTCTTCTTGGTTATACAAATTATGATATTGTAGGTGACATTTCAAAAAAATAGTTTAATGTAGGTTACACATTTTTAGATGGTTCCATTCTAATTTCCTAGTCCATTAAGAATTTGAGAACTCTTCCTCTCTCTTCTTATGAACCAGAGTACAAGGAAGCTAAAAAATTATTTTTACTAATGTGTTTTGTTTCGCAAGCATGATTTGGCTCAAAAATAGGCTACATAGCTAATATGTGATAATCATAGTGCATTTCCAGTTGATGATAATCTTATGTATCACTCCAGACGAAACAAATTGACTTGGATACTCACTACATTCAATATATCATTGTGGTTGATGTTAATTCTTTTTAATATTGTTCCATGGAACAAGCAACCAATATATTCATTAAAACTTCAAAATTTGTTAACAATTTAAGAATTTTTCATCAAGGGGGAGTGTTTATGTAATTCCATCTTCCTCCATAAGTGTTCCATCTCCCTAGTCATTATTAAGGGGGGGTGTTGGAATGTGTCCCTTTGGAAGATACTAATATCTAGATTATGTCGAAAGAAACTGTAAACATATGTGAAAGGGGTATATCCCACATCCATCATGGAGTAAAACACCCTTGTGATAATTTATTATATAAATAAGTGAAATTATATTTTTCCACATATACTATTGGGATGTAATTATTCCATATATCTTGGTATATAATAGTGGTTATGGAGTACCATGAAAAGCATAACACAAGAATATATAAATGTAAAGGGTGAAGTATTTGTGGAGGTGTTATATGTAATATTGATATTTCTAAAGATAAAAAATATGTTATTATCGTCCCATAGATGTTTCTCCAATTAGGGTTTTACAACATAAATCTAGTGTATTTCTTCATCTATGTATTGTCTCTTTTCTTATATTGATTAAATGTTGGTATTGCATGCATAGGAGGTTAGATTACTAAGGTTTTGTGTTTTTTTTATAGCATTGTATGATTATTCTTACTATCAATATTCTAACATAACAAAGGATCTTTTATGAGTTCATGCCTCATGTAGAGTTTTATCTATTGGGCATGTGTTATATTTTTTGCATGACTAGTTGCATGAGTTGTATGTGGCACTAAGCGCAGCAGGGTAGTCATGGAGGGGTGACAATTACAACCCCTCCCCCCCCCCCGGCAACCATTTCAAGGGGTTTTTAGGGTGGTGGAATTAACCCTACGCAAGGGTTTGTTGGAAGTGAACCAAAAATTTAAATTATTTAAAAAAACAAACAAACAAACAAACAAAATTAAATAATAAATAAACTGGACAACTTTTTACATCTGTTTTTGGTAATTTTCGAGACACGGGTTTTGTTAAAAGTCGTGTTATGGCACATGGTGGTTTTTCCCATGGTTTTTTAGTTTCTGCTAAGGAACAATGGCTTTATTATAATCCAAGGTAAATGGATTGGTGGTTCATGGATATCACAAGATATATATTGTATTGTAATATAGTACATAAAAATATATTGAAAATCGTCTTAGTTTTTTAGGCTTTGAGTTTATTGTATAAAATCTGTTAATGCGTGTGTTTTCCATTGCAAATTTTCTATTATAATTTAAAATGTGTTTGCAATAACTAAACTGTACAGGGTTAAAAACCGCATTTGGTATCAAAGAAATTTTGGCTTCAAGGGGATGCCTTTTTGGTTAAGGATTTTGGCTTAGGACTATGGTAAAGCCTATTACAGTGGGATATTTCTTGTAGTGAAAAGGAAAGAGAGAAATTTTAGGATAGAGATCGAGAAATTCAATGGGTATAATTTTGAGTTGTGGAAGCTCCAAATGGAAGATTTCTTGGTGGATATAAATCAACGGATCATCATGGATCAATGTAACATAGCAATAGGGATGTCAATATAAGTTTGGACCAAGTTAGGGGCTTTGTATCAATCTAAGTTCTTGGTGAAGAAATTAATCCTATAGAATAAGTTATATAACCTAAGGGTGAAGGATGGAGACTCAGTGACAAAGCATCTAAATGCCTTCAATAATAATGTAAGTAATCTATTATCTATTGATTTTAAGACTTTAGATGAAGATAAGTGCATCATTTTTTTATGTTATCTACCATACTTTTGGTATAGTCTAGTTGTTTTCATAGGTATTATTGCAACTATTTTAAATTTTGATGCAATAGTCTCATCCTTTTTATTGGAGGAGATGAGGTGGAAAAAAAATGGAAATATAGAAAAAATATTCCTTATTATGTAAGAGGAAGCTCCTAGAATAGAAATAAAAAGAAGTCTTCAAGTAGGGGATCTAAATATAGATGAATATATAAAGATATAGGAAAATTTGTAAAGTTATGTTGGATATGTGAAAAAGAAGGACATTACAAGAAAGATTGCAGATCTAAAATCCTTGAGAAATGGAAGGGATCTAAAAATTCTCCTTTTACAAAAGAGAAAACCTCATCATATTAAGGAGGGGATGTTTACTTTGCTTCTTCAAGTATAAACATAGACAATGAGGCATGATTTGTTACCTCATATGCATCATTTCATATGAATCATCACAATGAGTGATTTTTCTATTATGAAAGATTCAATGGTGGTGGTGTTTCCTTAGAATATGAATCGAAAAACATAATCATAAGATGAGGAAAATTCAATTTGAATCTCATGGGTGGTGTTGTCACTTTTTCTAAATTTCTCTATGTTATAAATAGAAAAATATGTCTCCTGAATTTAAAAAAAAAATACATATGTGCAAAATAATTTTTTTAAATAATGATGCACTAAAGAATGGTCAGAGTAATTGTGAAAGAAAATGGCACCACATCTAGCACGTAACGTTAAAGGGCAAGCATATTACACCGTAGGGACCACCAATTCCAAAGTTTTCAAGCAATGGCACAAACCCAACATCACAAAGTGATGGAGGGTTATCAAACAGAGTGTCTCTGTTGGAATATTTGAGCCCCTGTAGTTGACCAGAACGAGCGGCCCAGATTAACAGAAGAAGCATCGATAGAGGAGCCTAAAGGTGAACATGTTCAAAAAATGAATCCACCACATTCATGATTGTTTTCTTTATTGTTACTTTGAGGGGTAGAACATTAAATTTACACTATAAATTTGGCCAAGGCCCAAGGATGTAATGGATAAATAATTTCTTCTGACTATCACTTTGTAAACGCAACGAAAGATGGTATCAGCCCAGGCGTTTATAAGTTTATAATGATTGCTTATGTAATCCTGGCCAATGAGTGTGTGCTAGAAACCTTGGGCATAGGTTAACAACAGTGTGTAAAGGATAAATGATGTACCATTTTGCATGCAAGAGATTGAAAGTGTGGTTTTGAGTGTGTTAATGCTTTTGGGGTCCAAAAGCTCTTTAGTGGGGAGGAATGATCTAGGTGGATCGAACAGGTCCAAGTACAAGTGGCCTAAGTACAAAGGCTCAAAACTCAAAGTGTATGGAATGTGCCAAACTTCCCCCCCCCCCCCCCCTCCTTTCTGAGAAGATCATTCCTTCTGTGTGGGCTGCTTTCTCTGATTTCTCCCTGATCCTTGTCCACGTCGCCGCCCGCATCTTTGCTCACCCTTTTCTCTCCATTAATCCCACTCAATTTTATTCTCATAATTATGTCGCTTCCATGCCTCACCTCTATTGTATGTGTTGTCGCAAAGGTGAAGGCCGAGGTTCGCCTACCCGCCCTCTTATCCCTGCAATTGTGGAGCGCACAGTGGATTTTTCCTTAGCCATGGATGTGCTGGAGGTTATTGACCCTCGGCACCTCTATGCCCATATTCCTCTCTGAATTCAGCACCTAACGAGCCCTAGAAGCATGAAGAACATTCTTTTATCTAGAAGACCATCATTAAAGAACATGAAACCCATGCTTTAATAAAATAATTTTTTCTTGTTTGTTACATAGGACACATACTGAAATGAGTACAACAACAATTATGAAGAACGAAACTACTTATATTTTCAAGAAATACTTAGTCACTCAACCAAATGTTTAAGACTTAAATATCCTAAACTACTTAGGTGTGTTACCTTAAATTTCTAACTGGTAAGAATCATGTTAGTAAAATAAAAACTGGGGAATTAGAAATAAGCTCAAAACATGCTGGTGCACCTCTTCCTGTGATGGAATGAAGTGGTATCTAAGTATGAAAGTGAAATTTTCTTTGGTGAAATGGTTAATATGCGATGATGTACACAAATCACGTAGGAAAAATGATGAGGTGCCATCAAAATGTATGTGTGAAGTGATTTCACCTAAGAAAAAGTTATAATATTCTTGCAATAAACAAATTGCCTAGGTAAAACTATGGGAAAATGGCATGAACATGAATGAAACGAGGTAAGTGTATTACCACATCATAGGATAATAATGATCTAACCCTGTAGCACAAGGTGAAAGTGACCAGGATGTTATTATTTGACCACCTTGATGTTGGTTCATGAAGAACATTATGCACCACTAAAGCAACCTCCACTGATAATCTAATCTTGTGAAGCCTAGAATCATCATTCCAACCAAGGTAACCACATTATTATCAAGGAGAATCACTATGCTGATCATTCAGGAAGATCACCACATGAAGGACTACTCTCAACCAAATATAAGTGTGTTTGTGGTCCTTGAGCATCCTACAAGTGACCCCTGAAATATGCATTTACCAATCATTCAACATGAAGGGGTAACAACAACCACCAATGTGATCAAGTGGACAACGACAAGAACATGGTTGTAGGGGTTCTCAACCTGCAAAGACAAAACCCAGTTCCAACCTTGACAAATTGATGATCTTTTTCTTCAAATAGGATAAATTATAGTCTTTGCTGAAATATTTATTAACTGGTAGATCATATGTACCAGTTAGATCCAAGGAGAAAAACCAAATTCAAATGATCGCATGACTAGTATACCTCCATGTTAAGCAGGCAATCACCACTGCATAAGGAATCCCAACAACAAGAAACTCTAAAGATGAAGGGAGGAGACTTGGAATTTGAGTTACACACACCAATACCAAACAATTTCAAGAAACAAGCTTGGATATTTAATCTGGGCTCCATAGGTATCCCAATCAACCAGTCCCATGCAAGGAATATTGGTCAACATACCCTTGTAGCACAAGGTGAAAGTGATGAATCAACCAGTCCCATGCAAGGAACATTGGTTAGCATACCCTTGTAGCACAAGGTGAAAGTGACCAGGATGTGATTATTTGACGACCTTGATGTTGGTTTATGAAGAACATTATG
Source organism: Pinus albicaulis (assembly GCA_034641835.2). NCBI lineage: Eukaryota > Viridiplantae > Streptophyta > Pinopsida > Pinales > Pinaceae > Pinus > Pinus albicaulis. Next base: position 67,126 of record JAXQQM020082698.1, on the reverse strand, counting down.
CACCACTGAAGCAACCTACATCGATAATCTAACCTTGCAAAGGCTAGAATCATCATTCCAACCAAGGCAACCACATTATTGTCAAGGAGAATCATAATGCTGATCATCCAGGAATACCATCACATGAAGGACTACTCTCAACCAAAAATAAGTGTGTTTGTGGTCCTTGAGCATCCTGCAAGCTACCCCTGAAATATGCATTTACCAATCATGTCAACATGAAGGGGTAACAACAACCACCAATGTGATCAAGTGGACAATGACAAGAACATTGCTATAGGGGTTCTTGACCTGCAAAGACAAAACCCAGTTCCAACCTTGAGAAATTGATGATCTTTTTCTTCAAATAGGACAAATTATAGTCTCTGCTGAAATATTTATTGACTTGTAGATCAAATGTGCCAGTTAGAGCCAAGGAGAAAAACCCAATTCAAATGATCGCATGACCGATATACCTCCACGTCAAGCAGGCAATCACCACTACATAATGAATCCCAACAGTAAGAAACTCTAAAGATGAAGGGAGGAGAATTGGAATTTGAGTTACACACACCAATACCAAACAATTTCAAGAAAAAAGCTTGGATATTTAATCTGGGCTCCACAGGTATCCCAATCAACCAGTCCCAAGCAAGGAACATTGGTCAGCATACCTTTTTTTTTGCATGCAAGACACACCACAAACCTTTACCCTTGTCTTCTATCAATTAATTGTGCTAGAGCTAATGCACACAACCACCATTAGCAGACCATTAAATGCTTGGAAAAAACTAGTTAATAATTTCAAAGGGTCAAATATTATGAAAATACAATGCATCGCTTTGAATGTAGAAATTAAATGAACCCAATTTTAAGCTACTAAGTGCATATTTGCAAGGGTCAAATAAGGAAGTATACAACATAATAAAGCTATGCAAAATTTTCAATATTTGAATCACCTATCATAATTATCCTTAACAAGCCCTTAGAAGAAGGAAAAGCTCCATTGAACGAGAGGGTATCCTTGGCCAGATTAATAAGATAAAAACATTATTATTAATGTCCAATAGATGACCACAAATGTAGTTCAATAGGACTGTGTTAGGTACTAAAGGAAAATGAAACATCTCTAACTACATCATACTGGAGTGTGGAAACAGTGAGGTGATACAGAGGCATAAGGAGAGACAGCAAACCAGTCTTCTTTATAGCTTTAGTTACTACCAAAGAAGTCACACTCCTGAAATAATTGACATATAAGCTTAAGAATCTGATCAGGATTTACATATGATTCTTTCCTCCCAACCTGTACAGTAAGCAAGTCCAAACCTGTGCTCAAGTTCAATGGGGACTCTCGGGGTTTCATTCTTTTTGTACATCAAATTCTTTTCCCTGTGATTTATGAAATATGGAATGAAAAAAGAAGCAAAACTAGCACCTTTTCTTGAATCATCAATATTTTGGAGGTTTATTAAGTTCCCAAAGGAATCTGGCAATGACATCATGCATGCTTGGAGTCTAGTTCTTCAAGGAGTAGATACGAAAAAAATCTTTTGGAAATGTTAGGATGTAAGCTTTCCCCATATGTTCCTTCAATCTGACAATGCATCCTTTCAGAGCAATTGTTTGCGAACTTTCTAGATGCTTCAATTTCCCTATCTTTGGTAACCATAAGGAGGCGAGATAGATCAACTTTGTTAACTGTGGAGGCTCCTGCGATGCACTCTTAAATAATAAATATGTTTATTTCAAGACCCCCGTCTTCTAGCAAGGTCAAAATATGGGCAAAAACTTTCTTTAGAACTAGAAAACTTCACTTCACTTTCATTCTCAATGTTTCCTAGTGGCTTCTCCAATTTTCCTAGTATAGCTTGTGGGCTAAGGCTCAACACATTAGAAAAGAATTCTTTTTGAAGGGACAAGTACTCTCTGCTAGTGCAAGCTAGTAGATTGTTGGAACATTATTATTGGAGTCATGTAGTAGCGATTCTGAAGATAAGAAATCTAGATTAGGTTCCATAATTGTACTCTTTGTTTATTACATAAATAAATAAAAGTATTTATCAACAAGCTGCAAATTGGTATATTACTAAGCAATGTTTTCTTTATCGAGTTTCTATTTGTTGTTACTTACAAAAAGGTTGCATGCTATCTGTTTGTAAAAATCCCTAAAGAAATTGAGAATATAGTTGTATTCATTGTGTCTCATTGAGGAAAGGGTTATTTTTCATCAATGTGCAAATACTTGAAATGATGTCACTATTGTAATAAGTAGCATACATAGAACATTGTAATAATTTGTGAAATAAGTAAGCTATCTACCTAAGGGGATATAATAGTTGATGAACCTAGAAAATAGAGAATATGTCACATAGATGGAATCATGGAAGAAGAAAGAAAATGATTTTTGATTATTCTAAATCAGAGGAAGAAGAAGTAGAAACGGGTGATCAAGAAGATCAACCGTGGGGAAGCATCATGCATACCTTGAGGAATTTATCTAGGGACAACAAGAGTTGGTACAACGACAGTAAGAATTTTTGTAGGCCATCACTCAATCATTGACAAGTTCAATGCAAAGGAATCAACATTATAACAACAGGAATGGCACTGGGAGATCAAATGGCCAAAATATACAGCATGAGAAAGACTTCAAATTTAGCCAAATTTAACTCGCAATCAATCACCTAAATAGAACATAAACCACTCATACCAAAGTTTTTATAAGAACAACCAAGGAATAATATAGGGAAACAATAGAAGGGTGATATTTTTTATGACTACATAAATAATATCAGAAAATGTGGGAATATTTTCATTCTTCTATGTCATTGTATGAATTTTGCACCATACAATATAAGGGTAGGCCTAGGGAATATGAATGGGGATAAAAAACTATGATATTCTGAAAAAGGAAAGAAAATTAACTCTGCCCACTTTTGATGTGACACTAGTTGTACTTCTAGGGCATTAGTTGAGAAGCTAGATACTTCCAACTCAACCCTATGACTGGGATAGAGGAAATTCAATATGCTACTCTACATCTGGAACACAAATTTTTTCCCTGTTGTGAGTTAATCCTATTGTGCATGAAGCACTACAATCTGCCAACACATCAATTGTTCTCATCCAACAGTGAGTGGCAGATTTCACACCCCAGAGCATCAATACCATGTTCACCACTCCTTCAACAAAGCAAAGAAATCGCTCAAGAAACCACAACATCCCTATGCACTGACCAATTCCTAGAATATTGAACATAAAACAAAAGCAACAGTGCATCAAGAGTACAAAATTTACATTTTCCTGCCCCCATCCAGAGAGATAGTATGGTTACTATGTAAAATATATAGATAAATCAATATGAAGGCCATGTACCATTATAATGTTTGAGTAAATGCACAAGTTTTGAAGCAGTGAGCAAGATCTACTGGGGACAAGTACAACCAATCAGTGATTCAATTCATTACCAGGAACAATATTCCCTCAATACAACACATTTCATTTAGTTTCTTATGTAGTATATACACTATTACCTACCCCAAAATGCCTAAGGGAAAGTAAAATTGATCAAAACATCATTACAATCTACCTCTAGTAGCCATTGATATCAAAGACAAAACAAATAGCTTCTTGACCAAAATGCATTTCTTGTTGAAAGAGTAATCACATAGAACCACAGAAAAAGCATAGAAGTTATTGAGAGGGAAAGATGCTTATTTCTTCCACAAAGATTGTAATATTGTGTCTAGTGCTTTGACAACTCATCATCTACACATTTCCTCCTCTCAAAGTGTTGGACAAGCTTCTATTACAAGAATTCTGTAGGAAATTCATGGATGGTTTCATCCAAATCACAAAGTATAAGAAAGCACATTGTTCAGCCAATCAGCCTGGTCAAGCATACTATCACGAATCATGCCCATATACAAATTTATTCCAGTGAACTGTCAAAGCTGGAGATTTTGACAACTTAGAAAATATTCCACTACAATCCTGAGAAAATATTACAGAATTAATGAGAACTAAAAAACCTAGACTTTCAACATACATAAACAAGAAGAGAAGATTCATAACATCGTGGACTAGAAATGGATTGGCATAAGACTAAGGGGAATTTTCAAATGGGGAAAGAAACAACTCTTTAGCATTTTTTGGAGAAAGCAGAAAAGAAGAGGGGCATGAGGAAGAGGAAGACAATTATGGTAAGGTCATATTTACTTGTAAACTCTAGCTGTTATAGATATTGCCCAAATCTCAATAACAACAAAAAAGTCACAACTTTTACAGAGAATTCCTCCAGCCCTTCCAACGCAGTCTTCTCCAAGTTTTAGGCAGCACAGTCCAAAGGAGACCCAACTGCTTCATAAAAAATAGAACAAAGTAGCCCAATCTCTGGTGTCCGCTAAAAGCTCAGCCTCCACCACAAAGGGAAAATCCACCAAAAAAGCATTGAAAAATTTGGTACTGTTGGAGCAGATGTGTAGTTCCCCCTCTACACCATTATACTCTTTAACCATTTTTTTCTACAACTTCTTGATAATTACATGTGCATTACAACTCATACTCCTTATCCAAATTTTTCTACAAGTTCTTGATAATAACATGTGCATTACAACTCATGCTCCTTATCCAATTTTTTCTACAACAATTTATTGATAATAACATGTGGCATTATAACTCAAGTCCATGATGGTCGCTACCACCACATCACTTGCTGACTAGCCTGCCATTTTCACATTTATGCGTGTAGAAGAGTCAAGGCCCTAGTCTAACCTTTTTCTATACACAGTTGGTCTTGAATGATAAGGCCTGTTGTCTACATTTGTTGTGGGAAATAACTGAGATATTGACCTTAAATTGTTTCCACTTTAACCAACTGTTATACCTTGGGTGCAATTGGATTACTATTTGCAGGTTTAGGTAGGGCTGAAAAATTCTACCAACACAATATTTTGCCAAAAAATAGTTAGCTATTCTGAAGCTTAAGCTTCCTAAACAGACTTATCCCATAAACTGCAGCTACACTGAGCATGAGATGACTAGTATTCCCAATACTCCCTTTAGAAAGGTGATACCATGACTCTCTCAAGTCTAAGTCATGTATTCTGCTACAGACTCATAATATGGGTTAGAAAAGACCATTAAGATTTGAAATATGGAATTCTCATATGACATTCTAAGATCAGAGTACCTATATTTGTCCAATGATACTTTGAGTGTAATTAACAATCATATCCAAATAATATCTCTGCTAGGTTTTATTTTTGACTTTGTCGTGCATGGATTTCTGGTCTAGCATAGTCCTTGTGGCCATTAATTCATGTCCCACCATATTAGTTGGCATGCTTGGGCCCTAATGGCCCACACCCATCATAAGGTCTTTAACAACCATTTATGGCTCAGCCTCAGCCGAAGGTAAGATCAATTCATATGAACTCATCTTTAAAATAACTCTACAGAGAAACTTTGTTGTCGGAAAGAAGCTGCAAGATCACTTTCATCACCACAAAGCAACCCCCAAAGTTTGTTTACAATCTACAAGGTAGTGAGAGTCCTTTTGAGGAATTTTCCATTGATATAAATCCAGAATGCCAAATTAGTTGCAGAATATATGAAAACATGCATATTTGTACATAAATCAAGATAGAAGAGGCCATCAACCATCATAGAACATTAATGATTACTTGTTTGGAGCATCAACCATCTAGAATCTAGATTTTATCAATTTCAAACAATCATACAAATTTTGAAGTCATACAATAGAAACTAGACCATTAACTTAATGAATGAAATAGGTCATCTAGCAACTGCCAACAATAACATGAGAAAATATTTATGTTTACAAAATAATCTATCTACAGTGTACACACTAAAATATGAAGAACAAAAGGTCCAAAACAATAAAATGAGCTAGCTTCCAAACACCTCTCTATAAGTGTTTACCAATTCTGAAAGCACCCATGTTGCCAAATGTTGTCGATGTGGGGTAGCACAGCCACGCATCTTCCAAACCTGTATAGTAAACAAGTCCAAATTTGTGCTCAAGTTCATTGGGAACTCTCGGGGTTTCATTATTCTTGTAACATCAAAGTGTTTTTCCCTCTGATTTATGAAATATGGAATGAAAAAGAAGAAAAACTAGCACCTTTTCTTGAATCATCAATATGTTGGAGGTTTATTAAGTTCCCAAAGGAATCTGGCAACGACATCATGCATGCTTGGAGTCTAGTTCTTCAAGGAGTATATACAAAAAAATTCTTCTGGCAATGTTAGGATGTAAGCTTTCCCCATATGTTTCTTCAATCTGACTGTGCATCCTTTCAGAGCAATTGTTTCTAACTTTCTAGATGCTTCAGCTGCCCTATATTTGGTAACCATAAGGAGGCGAGATTGTTCAACTCCGTTAACTGTGGAGGCTCTTGCGATGCACTTTTAAATATTAAATATGATTATTTCGAGACCCCTACCTTCTAGCAAGGTCAAAATATGAGCACAATCTTTCTGCAAAACTAGAAAACTTCACTTCACTTTGATTCTCAATGTTTCCTAGTGGCTTCTCTAGCCTCTACCACTTCTAAAATAGTTCTTTACAGGAATCTAAGAATGCGGGGAGGATTATGGACAACTATCCCAGTAGAGGCATTGGAGATTTGGCCATCTCATCAGGATATAATATATACACTTCCCAAATAATCACCTTCAAAAATTAGAAGTTGCAACCCACTCATATCAATGGAATAGTTACTGAACTCCTGAGGTTGTCATTGATGCACCACATAGGTTGCCAAGGCTCCTCCTCCTCCAAAGGCTATGCCCATTTCACAGAGGTGATCATGCAACATACAGATTTTACTGTTGACCTCTACAAGACACTTGTTTTCAAAGTTATGGAGACCCAACAATCCTCCCCAACCAGATCCATCCTTTATTCTTATGCCCTATAATCTTCTTCTATGAAGAAAAAGTGACTGCCAACATTGAATTATCTTCTTTCTTTTGGTCATCCATTTTTTTTAAATAAAAGGTTAATTAAGATATATTATATATACTCATGAAATGAACTATAACTGAGAATTTGAGATATAAGGTTCCAGGTTTCAACAGTGGGAAAGGATCCCAAATTTCCATGAACTGCCCCCTATCTATCATATTCATCCCATGAGACCAGAAAGGAGATTTAAAGAGACTTTATCCTATCCCTAACTACAACCACTCCCTAACACAAAGAGAGTTATCCTTTGTTATATGTATCTACATTTTTAACACAGAATGTCTTCATAGCAGATTTTCTGAGCTACATTCTAGGTGCCTAAATGCACTATACAATCTATCTAAAATATGAAACAAAATGAACTCATCAACAATGGATATCTATCCAATGCCAAAGCTGAAGCATACTACCAAAATGACAAAGAAAAGATATTATCACATGACCCATACTGAAATGTTGATCACAGGGATTGGGATGTAAGAGAATTCTCCGCAGGGAGTTGTTACACCCTGTCTCATTACTAGATAGCGAGATAGTTATCTGTAAATTTGTAGATCAGCAAGGGACAGAGGAAATCCACAGAGAGAAAAACATATATTTCTCCTCTTCTTCAACTGTGTCATAGCTAATTTTAAGCTTCTTTTGTATGTCTGAAGGAAGTGCTTTAGATATTTTGCAGAATTGGGCTTTCAAATAATCCAAAACAATTTTTCCATGAAATGTTGTAGCAATAGCTATCATAGATAAGGGAAACCCATCACAAGCATCCAAAAACTGTCTAACTACCTCAAATCCCACTACAGGATGTGGCTTGTGTAATGCATGGAGGCCAATAACATTTTGAGAATGTTCTCTGTTGAGGCTTTTCAAATTTTAAATGGCCTACCTTCTGATTGTTGAGATGGTAAAATCATTGTTAATGTGGCTTGTCAAATTTTAAGTGAAGCAACCTTCTGATTCCTTAGATGGTAAAAATTTAAAATCATCATTGAGGCTTGTCAACTAAAATTAGGTTACCAGAATGAGGGGCATTGAAGGAAAGATGTCCTTCACCGGTGAAAATAAGCATGGAGCTCCTCACCATGATCCATGCCATATAAAAATTATGAGGTTGAAAACATGAAAGATGGTGTCTGAACATCACCATGCTTTCATTGATGCTAGATATTGATTGACCCACTATAGTCAAATCCTCATAAAGTTTCCTTTGTAATGATGTTAAACGGCTCTTAGCTGAAACTTCTCTTCAGTAAAACAAAGAGCAGGATCGATTGTATCCTGATCTTCTCTTCAGTAAAACAAAAAGCAGGATCAATTGTCCATTCAGTTTTACATGTTCATGATTTTCCTAAATGGACACCGGATCAACAAGAGTAGCATGATTTTTATTTTAATGGAATTCTAATTATAGTTCAACATTACAATCAACTATTTTTTCTGAATGTCAATTTATCCTCATTCACACCTTTCCTTTCATCACATCCTGATATATTTCCCTGAATCAAGCAGTATCTTTGTTAAAATCCACAAGTTCCACCTCCAAACAATTCATTCCAGTCCGGAAATACTAACATCCTTATCCATATTACTTCAAAGAAGTTTATCCTTATCAGAGAAGTTTACTCTCTCAAAAAAGCTTCTTTTATTACTTTGAGAAAAATTATGTGTTGCTTATCACACCTTAGACATACACTTATTTCTTGAGTACTCTTATCTTCCCACTACCCCTGACACAAATCTTAAAAACACAAGCAAGTAACCAACAATAAAAACTATTGTCATTATAGAAACTTCACAGTTTACAAGCATTTTCATTATAGCTTGAATTTCCCTTAACCTGGCATCAAACTATCAAAATTCAAAAGACAAGCCAACAACCACTATAACATCCTGGTAGCTAAGAGTAAAAATTAGATATATGGATATGATATTCTAGCCAGCTCAAACACAAAATATTATATGGCCGCAATTTTTTTTTTCCGAATTGCTCAATTTGGTGACTCACCAAATATGTACAAAAAAATTCACATTTTTAGAATATAAATACAAATGAATATTTTTTGACATACAATACACTTTATGTTTGTGGCTGAATGGGCTAATCATGTACATCATTATTTATTCTAGTTGCCCAGAAAACAGGTACCAATCATCATCTTGTACCAGAGTAATATGATCCTGGTATTGAGATTATCATAAACAACACTCTATTATGATAAGAAAGCCACCTTTCTGGTTGTGTTTAGTTCTGACATAACAAAACCTACCAAACACACCACAATATTTGGAGGTAGACATTGTTTCTCTCTTTAGACCAATAAGAAGGTTATTTTCTTGTACAGTTTTTTTTTTTCAAATTGATAAATGTAGGTAATTTACAACTATTGTCTACTGCTATGTAAAGCCAAGCCACATCCAGCTTTACTGTTTAGTAGCCTTCTCATGAACAAGGCCTGAAAAAAAATTTGTAATATCACAGGGCCTAAGATATCAGCCAACATTCTCCAAAATCTCCCAAAGGAAAAATGTTTATTGGCTTCTTCTCATGAAAATTGAAATAGCATTTCTTCATATTTGTTGTCCTCAATATACCTTTTTTTCTCAAAATAAGGAAAAATAATATATACACCTCTAAACACACAAAGATAACAATCTGTTTTCTTTGTCTTCAATAGCTCCCTGAGATAGGGTCAAAACAATCAATTTTGGTCCCAAATTACAAGCAAGTAATAGACCAAAATCATTGAAGCCTAAAGTAAAGCTAAAATTCTAATAATGTGTATTTACCACAGGTTAGCTCTTCTGATTCTTGCTAGTTGAGAAGCCTGCACGCAGTCAGCACAAAGCATATTGAGACAAAATGTTTCTTCATATTCACTACCATCAATACACCTTCCACACTAGTCACAATGTGCAATACAAAATGTACAATCCCGGTACTCTCTAACTGTGTGGTCCTTTTTCTTTTTTCATTGGTGCAATCATAAACAAGCCTTGCATTCCCACATCTAGGGAAAGCTTCAATATCAATTGTATTGTCATCATCATATGAAAGTGAATAATAGCGACCATTAGGATAAAACCGTGGTTTTAATGAATGATACTTCTACTATAAACCACCATGCAAAAGGTAATTCAACTTCTCAAGGTGCTCTCTTGTTATCCCAAAAAGACCACTAATTTTCAAATGCTTCAATCCATGCATGTTGCATTGTCTGTGTGCTTTGACATTTTTTACAATGCCATTGGCAGTCAACCTTGTGCAGCATGGAAAACATAACTGCAAAGCCCAAAAACAAGTGCACCACATATAGTCAAGGGCAGAGTAGGAGGTACTAAGAGAAAATGATATTTCACTTAAAACTTTTGAATTAACGAGCTTAAATTGAGCAAGTGTAAGATAACAATATAATTGCATGATGAAAACCTAATAAACTTGATAACAAAAAGAAAAGTCCACAGTCAATGCACAATATGGTTTTGAAAATAATGGACAAACTGAACAAGGGAACAACCTACAAGCATTACCTTCCATGCAACATCATTTTCACAGAATGCATTACCTTTCAATGTTTCCAGATATCTAATGAAAATTAAGATATGTGAGGCAAGTTGAGGAGCAGCCCACCAGTGTGTGCAATAATAGAAGACAAATCAAGAAACGAGAAATTTCAAACACATAAGAACATGAAATACCAAATGGAAGAGCTGCACCAGTGCCTCCCTTGAAGGTTTCAACATTTTGGGGAAAATTATACCAACATTTCCTTCAAAAGATGAACTTCTAATTTTTTAATTTTCTATCCTTTTATCATTGTATTTAAAGGATAATAGGGGTTAAATTCACATGCAAACACATCCATTTAGTAACCCTGTTTGAAAACATTTTACTGGAAGCACAATTCCATTTCACGAAACCCATGCAACTACATTAACTAAATCTAACTATTGACATTGCTAATCATGCCAAAATGCAGAAAATCTATATTTAGAAAGTAAATATACTGTTATTTTCAAAATGAAACTGCTAGTTTTTCCAAGAAGGGGTGTTGATAAGCACAAATGCAGCTGCTAGTTTTTCACTGTGATAATAGAGGAAATTTTCTTTATGTTCCTCATCCACATTATGCAACACAAAAATTTTGTCTGGCACATAACCAGCTACTTTCATCTGCAAAGCCAATTTATCTAATGTTGCATAAATATCCTTAATTTGTGGGTGAAATCTATCATCTGAAACAAAGGCATGCATCCCAGCCTCAACCTCAATCCAGCTATATGTTGTTTCTTTCTTAAATCCCCTGTCATTCATCATTTTCCTCACCTTTTCTACATCGTCCCACCTTCCAGTAGCGACATATATATTAGAAAGTAGTATATATGGTGTTGCATTTTTTTGTTCCAACTTGAAAAAGAAATCTGCTGCACGTTCTCCCAGCCGAATGTTTCCATGAATTCTGCACGCACCAAGTAGTGCCAACCACATAATAGCATCAGGTTCACATGTAATCTCGTTAAATAATTCTTCTACTTCATCCAAGCATGCATAACGACCAAGAAGATCGATCATGCAGGCATAGTGGTATGCTCTTGGTGTTAGACAATGATCTCGACTCATGGAATTATAATATTGATAACCTTCTGCATGCAAAGAGAACACTAATGGAAGTGACCTAATCTAGCTTCATGTTAGAACGTAACATTTCTTCATATAGTTGGAGTGTTTCCCTTCCATACCCGTTCTGAGAAAATCCTGCAAGCATAGCATTCCATGAAATCAAATTCCGCTCAGGCATTTTTTTGAACACGTGGAGTGCACTCTCTATGCTTCCACATTTGGAATACATATCAATGAGAGCACTTCCAGCGAAGACATTTGTTACAAAACTAGTTTTAAAATTATGGCTTTGAACCTGCTTGCCCAATTCTAAGGCAGCTATAGTGGCAGCGGCTCTAAGAATGCTTTCAAAGGTGACCTGGTCTAGTTTAGCGCCTCTCCTTTGCATTTCTTGAAATAATTTCAAGGCATTCTCACTATGTCCTTTTTGTGCCTAGACTGCTATCATTGCAGTCCATGAGATGACATTACGATTAGGTCTTCTCTCAAATATTAAGCGTGCTTCATCTAAGTCCCCACATTTGGCATACATATCAACCAGAGCATTTCCTACAAATACACTAGAATCAAATCTTGTTTTGATGATTTGGGAATGAATTAGTTTCCCTAGTCTGAGAGATCGCAAATTAGCACATGCACTAAGAACACTCACGAACGTGAAGTCGGTAGGCTTCATGCCTTCTCCTTGCATTTTTTGAAAGAACTTCAGGTCCTTCTCTCTGTTCCCTTGTTGGGCATATCCCGTGATCATTGCATTCCTTGAAATTCCATCCCGTTCAAGCATTTCAACAAATAATTTCTTTGCATTGTCAATGCTCCCACTTTTTGCATACATATCAACAACAGAATTCCCCACAAAGACATTCAACTCATATCCATTTAGAATGACATGGATATGGATTTTTTTCCCCTATTTACAGCTAGTAAGCTGGCACATGCACTGAGAACCCCTGCAAAGGTAAACTCATATACATCTAGCCCTTTCTTTTGTAATTGGCTATAAAGGTTCAAGGCATCTTCCCCACATTGGTGCCGAGCATATCTAGCAATCAAGGCATTAAATGAAACATCATCTTGCTCTGGCATTGTGTCGAAGATGAGCTGTGCATCCTCCATATCTCCACATTTTGCATACATATCAAAAATAGTATTCCTTATTAACACATTTTATTCGTATCCAACTTGGATAATATGACCATGAATCTGCTTACCATATTCTAGATTTTCAAGGCTGGAGCAAGTGCTAAGAATAATGGAGAAAGTGATCTGGTCTTGGTTTAATCCTTCCCCTTGCATTTAGCAAAACAGCTCAATGGCCTCCTCACCCCATTCATTATGTGCATATCCTCCAACCATTAGATTCCATGACATTGGCATGGCAACCACAGTCCACAATTCGACCCTGTAGTCAACTGGTCTTCTTGAAAGGTTGCATTGTCCTCAGTTAGCCTTTCCTTTGTTAAACCTTGATACATCTCCTGTAACAAACATTCTCTTAAAAATTCTCATGTTCCACATTCATTCAATCAGCGAATGACATTCTGATAACCCTCCAACTTTTCAAGCCAGAAAATGGAAATGGGGACGAATGCAACCCAAAACCCTCCATTTTCCACATGAATAGACTTAGGCTGACATGTAAGTCATAATAATAGGATCCACAATAACCATAATGAAGCCACACCAAGAGTACATTGGGCTCCAAATAAACTTTGCATCGCCAAAACAAGTGAGATTAGCAACAAAATTTTTTTGCTAAATACAACTCAGGTAGATATAAATGTCAGTAAGGACATCACGGGGCAATCTCTATCTTCAAAACTCATCTTCCAAGAAATTTGAAGTGGCAGAGACCAAATCTTCAATAAACCCAGAGTATTCAGAAAAGTATTCTATCTTTCTGAATTGTTTAGGTATGTACGTGTGAAATAAAAACTATTAAAAAGAAACAGGAACCATCAATGTGTTACAGTGATGAGAGGAACTGGGTGCCTAAACACCAATAGGTGGAGGTTGTCAATATTAACAAAATTATATGGAAATAGGGAAAAGTTATAATAATCACCATACCTAAACATAAGCAACTTGATGCCTAGTTTTGAGAGATAAGATAGAGAAGGTTTTGTAGCCATAAAAGAAATTCCAAGATGTCACAAGATAGGCATATCCAACACTATCTTTTCACACCCACATATCACATCCAGAGAGTAGGGAGAGACAACTGAGCAAGCAAGCATATGCCACTCACTACCACTTAACCATTATGTTAATAGGGGCATCTCTTCCTTGTTTACTCCCATCAGCATAAGTACCATTGTATGTTGGAACTTATGTGCTGTCATGGACCAACCTTCTCAACCTATGTGGAATAATGGACAAGAGGAGAGAATCTTTTATAGTCATGGAAGAAATTTTCAAGAGGTCACTGAAAGTGAACTAGAATGGGTGACTGTGGTCCAGTTTTTGGGAGCAAGCACGATTTATTCAACAAAACTTACAACGAGTTGACTGATATCATGTTAGCAGTTAATTTACCCTGTAGTAAAATATTAGAATGAAAAAATAAAAAAAACCTGTGGCTTCTTAACTACTTGAATAACAATGGTATATTTTATAATGCTTCCCTTATTACCAAACATGTTGCATTCATTTTGCATGAGCTAAATTAAATGATGGTCAATCACAAAATGAAGTGAGAAATGCACAAGTTACCAATCCCAATCCATCATGATTAGTGATGTGTTAAAAGTGATAAATTTTTTCTGATAAGGACAATTTGAGGCAAACTGGATAAACATATATGAAAATTACAGAAATATCTAGACAAAATTTAGCGTTATGTATAATAATGCAGGAATGTATAGTTTTCGAATGAAAGAAGGCATATAAACACCCTTCATTATTTTCAAATGCATCCGTTCTACGATTTAAACTTTTGTAAGAAAGTGGAAAAAATGGAATGCTACCAATCAGTGCTTGGCTCTCAACACATTGTTTTCCTTAATCCTTCGGCGATTATCGAGCTCTATGAAGCGTTGGATCTTAGGGAAGGGCAAGGTGTTGGGGTCTTTTCTTTCCGGTTCATTGAGAGGTGTCTGCTTTTCGAGGAGGTGCCATAGCCAATCGGGGTATTCACTGTCTGGTTTCACGGGAGGATCCACTGCATCTTTCAAGATGTTGGCCCCCACCGTCGTGCTTGATTTCAGCTCTTTGCTGATAGTTGGAGCAACAGGGGCACCTATCACACCCCCTATCGCCCCCTTCTTTGCTTTCGCTGCGAATGACCATGTGCTGTCGGCTCTTCTGGACTTCAATGTTAATCAAATCTTCCACATGCCGGCCCTATTCATTTTTTTCCCCTGTAAATTTCCTCCCTGCCTACCTTGCTTCCCTTCTCTCCTAATAATTCTTCCTCCCTATAAAATTCCACCCGAGGTTATTCACTTATCAAAAATTTTATTTCTGGAAATATTCATTAGTCATTTCCCTCATCAACGGCTTCATTCCCCTCATCAATGGCGTAAAATGGCATAAACTGGGAGCAACCCAGTAAGTCGGCTCCATTGTCTTCATCGTAAATGGAATTGGGGACTAATGTCATTCCAGAACCATAACCATCCAGCCCAGTAAATCAACTCCATTGCCCTCATCATCTGCGTACACTGTGGGGCGAATGACATTCCAAAGCCCTCCAACCCATTAAATTGGGGGTGAATGCAAAGAAAAGAGACCAAACCATTATAACGGGAGGTGAATTCAGATTTTCACATGTTATGCACTCCGATTTTATTGGGCTAAAAAATAACAATTAATTATTTTTAAAATAATTTTGAGGCTAACTATACAAAAATTACAAAAATAGTTTTATATAAAAAATTTGCCTCTCTAAAATCTAAAACCCCTTAAATTTCGCCTTTGGGCTAAAATTCACCCCTAAAATTTTCCCTGATCTCTAAGTGCTTTACTAAAAAAGGTTATAGGTTTTTCACATCCTTGATCATCATTTTGTAATAAAACAACTGCAACTGTATGTTCAGAAGCAAATGAAAAAATTATGAAATCTCTATCAAATTTTGGACTGGTAAGAACTGGTGTTCTGGTTAAAGCCATTTTGATTTCTTCAAATGATTTCTTAGCTTCAACTGTCCACTTAATACTCGAATCCTTTCTTAACATGTTAGTAAGCAGTCTAAGTAATTCAGCTAAACTAGAAATGAATCTTCTCAAAAAATTGATCTTACCTATGAATGCTTGAAGTTCTTTAATATTCCTGGGATGAGGTATCTGCAAAATGGCTTGAATTCTTTCAGGATCAATTATAATGCCATCTTTTGAAATGATATGACCTAGGAGTTTACCTTCTTCAAGACCAAAAAATGAATTTTTAGGATTTAAAGAAATACCATATTTTTTGCATTTTATGAACACCTGTCTAAGATGATCCAAATGTTGTTGATCTGTCTTGGAAAAAATAGTCAAATCATCTAGATATATGACTAGAAAATCATGGATTTCTTTGGCAAAGGCAATGTCCATTTCTCTTTGGAAGGTCGCTCCTACATTTTTGGGTCCAAAAGGCATCTTAACATATTTGAATGTACCCCATGGGGTTGTAAAAGTTGTCTTCTCTTGATCGTCAGGATGAACCAGAATCTGGTTGTATCCTGAGAATCCATCCATAAGGGAAATCCTTGAAGATCCTACTACCCTTTGTAAGATATGGTCCATTTTAGACAAAGGATAGTTATCTTTTAAAGAAAATTTGTTTAAATTTCTCAAATCGACACATAATATAATTTCTCCAGTCTTCTTCCTTGTTGGTACTAGATTAGAAACCCATTCAGAAAACCTAATAGGAGCTATTATTCCTGCTTCATAGATTCTTTTAATTTC
The DNA here is from genome assembly GCA_034641835.2 of Pinus albicaulis. Classification (NCBI taxonomy): domain Eukaryota; kingdom Viridiplantae; phylum Streptophyta; class Pinopsida; order Pinales; family Pinaceae; genus Pinus; species Pinus albicaulis. Next base: position 50,642 of record JAXQQM020082698.1, on the reverse strand, counting down.
TTTCTCAAATGAAGGTAGTAGCACAGGGTTAATTCTTCTAAGTTTCTGTTTGAAAGGTTTTTGATCTGGTTTCAAAGGTATTGTATGTTGAATTATTGATGTATCATATGATTTAAGATCTTCATAACTCCGGGCAAAAACTTCTTGGAATTCTTTTAAAAGTTCAACATATTTAACCTTTTGATCCTCTGGCAAAGATTTGGATAACTTAACCATCTTGGGATTTCCTTCAGTTCCCAAATTGTATTCTTCAATATCAGCTTTTAACGGTTCCATTTTGGGTTTTAGTGGAATGTCATTTGAGTCAAAAAGATCTTCTAAAGGAGTTAATCCTTTAGGTAAATGGTTATTCTTCAAATTAATAATTTTAGATTCATCTTCTATAATATCATCGAATTCCATTTGTTTCAAATCCTGCATATATTTTTTAGTGAATTTGGTTGGGTGAAGCATGTGAATTGCAGTCTCTTCTGAAATATTTGTTTCTTGTTTATCTATTTGATCAGATTCATTGATTGTTGTGTCTTCATTTATACTACTGTTAGAGAATTCATTTTCTAAGGTCAAAAAATTATTGATCTGATTATTATTTACAAACACTTGCCAATTCATAAGATCATTCGATATAGCAGGTCTATGTCTAATCTCAGCTGTGAACTGATGATTAGGTCCAAAAGGTAATTTACAGGTGCTAGCGAACATTGCAAGACTATGAGCATGCAAATTTTGTTTTCTAGGAATTTTGGCAAGTTGAGCTTGTAGGAAAGTGTTGAGAATTTCCACAACTATTTCTCTGTATTGTCTTAATCTGGGGTATTTTGTTGAACATTTACCATTGATCTGCTGAATAATTAACTCAGAGTCTCCTATGATTGATACTCTAATTTCTCCCAATTTTTTGACATGTTTAAGCCCTAGCAACAGAGCCTCATACTATGCCATATTATTAGTGCATCTAAAGTTCAATCTATAAGCATGGCCTTCGGCATGATCATTTTCAACGTTATTTATCCAAATTACAGCTCCTGCTCCTAACTTATTTACTGAACCATCAAATTCTAAATGCCACAGAATTTCATGTTCATAATCTTCATCAACTATTTTAACATGTTTCTTAATAGGGAGCTCTGGTTTTTCAAAATTTTCCGGTATTTCTTGAATGTTTGATGTTTCTTTGTTTTCAGAAATTTCTTCGATTTGAACAGTAGATTTATTTGCAGTTTTTGTTTCTGGTGCTTCTAGTTTAGTAGGAAGGTCAAATTCAGCATTATAAAGTATAAAAGAGTCCATATCAGAATGTACTGAGTAGAGAGGGAAGTTTTCAGGCTTCTACTGACTACTAACTAAATATTTCATCAAGGTCTCTTTGTATAGTATTTTAGGTTGACCAAACACTGAAATAGTAGCATATGACATATCTAATTGAAGATATCCTCCGAGTTTGGCACCCCAGGATCTGGAAAACAACATACCATATTTGGGAGGAATATCTGCTACTACTATATCCATCAGAATATATTTTGCAGGGTATTGCACCAAAGTAACACACAAATCTTTAATCAAACCTAAACATCTTGCCTGACTTGAATCAAAAGAAAAAAGATCTTTATATGGTCTGGTAATGTCTAGGTTTAATCTTTCCATCACAGCCTTGGGCATTAAGTTGTGAGACGCTCTAGAATCAAGCATGGCATTATGAAGTATTTTTTCATGTACGTTCAAACTCACATAAAATGGAGGAGTTCGTCCACTTTCTGGTTTACCATTTACTTCAGGGCCAAAAAGTAGTTTGGGTTGATCATCAAAAACATTTACTGAATCATCCATTCCAGTAATGTTAAGGGATCTGCTGATTTGGCTTCTATAGACATCATGTTTAGCTAATTCTGCTAATGGAGCAGCTATCTTTAATTTGCCTATTTCAGCTTCTAGATTGAAAGATTTTTCTGTTTGAGCTCTAGTATTTTGAACAGTTGGATTTTCTCTGTTTTTTGGGTCTTCAGTGTTTTTATCTTTTTCATGATTGGGATTATGAGTTGAAGGTGTTTCTGAATTAACTTGTGCTGGTTCTTCTACGTTTCCTACAGGAGGAAAAGTATTAGAAATTTGTTTATTATTTGGTTGATTATCAGACACATCTTCAATTATTGGATTTGCGGGGTTAGGACTTGTTCTAGAAAGAATTTGTACAGGAGGAGTGTTAATGTTACCTTTGATGTTTTGTTTTACAACTTTATGTTTGCTATTCTCTGGCACGTCAATCCGTCTGCTTATCAAATTGTATTGTTTATGAACCTCATAAATTGCAGAATCACATCCTTCTTTAAAATCAAAATTTTCTCCTGAATGATTTTGAAATGTTTCAAGAATATGATTTTCTTGATCATCTTGAGATAAGAAAACTTCTGGTTCATTTTTGTTTTCATTCACGTTATTTATTTCAACATTCTCGGTAGGCTCCCCAGAAGTTGAACCTTCAACAAAATTTTCCTGGAATGGTGGCCTGATGTTTTGGTCAGGAACATTTTTCCCAATATTTGGTTTTGATTTCTTCTGAAGTTTGGGTTTCTAACGGAATTTTGACCATCACCAGAAGAATTTCGTTTGATTGTCTCTACTCTATCTCCCAATCTTTCCATCCCTTTAATAATTGCATCCAGCTTTCTTTCAAAAGCCGAAGGCTATTCGTTTATAGGCATCCTTCTTTCAGCTCTAGCTCTAGCTCGTTTTTCTATGAGGTTAGCTTCAACACTAACAAATATGCTTTGCATCTCTTCTAGAGTTTGGGGAGCTCTTTCCCTAAGTGAATATGCTATGTCAGAGTCAAAACCATCAGGTAATTTAACCAGTACTGAATCCGGGGGAGGTCTAAGGTTTTGGGGAACAACGTTGTAGGCTTCGTTAAATCTAATGATATAATCTTGCACTGCTTCATTAGGTCCTCTTTTCAATTTTCCAAAGTCAGATAGGATTTGAAGAGGATATTTATTCTTCTCCCATCTATTTAAAAACTCCCTATACAGGGCTGGTAAGTCAGCAATAATGTTTGGAGCAAGAGCCCTAAACCATGTCCTGACTTCCCCAGTAAGGCTCTAGACAAAAATTCTCATTTGTACATCGTCAGCGTCTATTTCATAAAATTCAAAGTAATCTGTCATCCTTTTGGTATGTTGTTGAGCAGTGTAAGTACCAGAACCATAAAAAGGGGTGATTTTACTATGATAATCTTGAGGCAAAGCAGCAGGGTTCCCTGGAAACCTTAACGGAGCATATCTGTTGGCCATTGGAAGGTGTAATGGAATAATAGGTGATGATGGTCTAGACGTAGTGGGTGGAGGAGTAGGAGGAGTGGCTTGTGTTTGAGAAGTTTGGGGAAAAGTAGATGAACTTGGGGAAGCTGCAGTAATCACAGAAGTGTTTGAAGTTTCTTCAAAGGTCTGCTCAGATTGAATGGAATTTTGCAAATGTCTGTCAAGATGTAATGAAACAAATTTCAATTGTAAATATTCAAGAAATAATGGGTTCGGAACTAGTCTGGATAATTTAGTTTCAGAAAAATTCACAAATAAAGATGTTTCGAATCGCTCATCAAAAGGTTCTTCATCAAAATAAATCCACTTTACAGGATAGGATGCTAATCTATAAAGAGGTCGAGAACTTCCAGAGCTTTCTTGACTTTCTTTTTCAAAGCTTTCTTGACTTCTAAGAATCCTAGGAATCAGATTTGGATTTTTGAATATCGGTGGTGGGTTAGGGTCAGGATTTGACCTGGTATAATGAATCCTTTCTGAAGCCAGTTTTCATAGTAATGTTTCTTTTTAAGTTTTTTGTTTTAAAAGGGATGAAAATACAACTTCGACAAATTCTCCAAGAAATTAAATATTTTTAATTAAAATTTTCTCAAAGATTTATTAAACTAGAGAATTTGATTAAATGTTTGAAACTAAAGTTCAGTTATTAAGCTAAACCAGAGATAGACTGAAGCATCATTTATTTACTATGCAATTGCAAAGCAAAAATCATTTCAAAGGCTACCTGGCTGATCTTCAGACTCTGTCTGTAGCTTATAAGCAAACAATAGTGACAATAAAGATATTCAGATCCCCAGTATGGTCGCCACTATGTTATCACTCAGATTTTCCTTGAAGTTGTTGGAAGAGTAAAGGGGTCCGAGGTAACCACAAACCAACCTTCAGATACAGAATCTAGCCAATCTCTATCCAGAGAGGGCTCTCTCTATAAAATATAGCTTTGTTTTTTAGAATATTAGGCTAGTTGTAAAGTCCAGTGGTTTTGATTTTGTTTGAGTTGATGGAATTCTTTAGCTAAGATTAAGATCAAGTAGTTTCAGTCCATTGGGCTATGGAGTCAAAGGATTGGCTGCACTGGCTTAATTTTTTTAACAAAATATGGTTTATCAGGGCAAGATAATTAAACTAGAAACAATTATAGATCTAAAATGAATGGAATGGAATTCAAACGGATGAAAGGAAACTAATAATCTTTCAACACATTCAAGACAAGAGAAATAGATTGATTATCAATAAAGAGTAGTTAAGTATTCTTTACTAAATAACCAAATATGTATGAACTAGACAAACAGGAGAAATTAAGATTTCACTGTTTAAACCAGTTTAGAAGAAAACATTTAAAATAATAACGACTGAAATCAGATTACACCTAAGTACTTTCTGATTTAATATTTTTCGTTAACTATTAAGATAATGAAACACAGATGATATTATAAACAAATATAAAACTTTAAAACATGGGATAGAGATGACTTATTGATCCTTCATTTGACACATGAATCCTGAGAAAAGTCTTCTGCCTCAATTCCTTGTCCAGTTTTTCCACGGAAAATTTCTCCAAAAGCTCTTTATTCCAAAATATTCAATGTTACATCAGAGTATAAGAATCCACCCTCAATAATCCGATTGAGGTCTTATTTATACAAAAAATCATACAAAATATCTCTTAACAAAACGAGATATAATCTAAGATGAACCACAAATAAGTTACAATAAAAATAGAGACATATGGTATCATAGATAAGACAAAAAAGAAACTAATGTTGTGCTGTTTCCTCCTTTTGAGAATGTGTTGGAGGCAGGACCTATATTTTAGCTCTTCGTTGTCTTCTTCAGTAATTTTGTTCTAACTGACTTGCTTCACTGATACTCTTTGTTTTTACTGATACAATTTCAACTGAACTGATACTCTTTGACCTTCGTTTGTCCCTTTATCCCTTATACTGTAGTAAATAGGCAAAATTTGATATAAGGATAAATTTTACAAAAGTTCCAACAAATCTTCCCACCATTTATCTTCTGCTATTTTGGTCCGTTGAATCTTCCTTAAAGTTTCATCAGCCTCGGTATATCTGAAGAAATTAGGCTGATTAGGAAAGAAATGTCTTACCTCATGTTCCAGATAAAACAAATTCTCTAATCTGTCATGAAGATTCCTTCCTGTAGGTAATGTTGCTTCTGCTGAAATGGTTGAGGAACTAGCAATGAAATGATTGTGAGCATGTATGTCCAATTTCTTAACATAAGTTTCCAGGTCCATTATTTTATCTTCTGAAACCATAGGGTTGGGCAACCCTTTATTCAATACAACATTAAACCTTTCTCTGAAAGCAATGATTTCACTTTGCATGTCAAAACACCTTCGTTCTAAGTTTTGCATAAGATTCCTTTTAGTACAAACTCTTTTTATCTCCAAGATTGTTGCAGTTTTGTCCTAAATACCCACATCTGCAAGTTGCTGTCTGGTTTGGGTGTTTAGGAATTGTATGAGCTGATTGGCTTCCTCAGGCCTATTTCCTAATTCTGCTCTTGTATTATCAACTTCATCCAGGGCTACTTTGACCAAATCATTTTGCTCATATATTATCTGGATTGAGGACCAAATATATTTTATTGACTGAATAATATCATCCCAAAGAATTTCATTTATTTCTCTTAAATGTTTCTCCAATGTGAGATCCCTTTCCAAAGCTTTAACCAATTTTTCCAACTTTTAGACTTCTCTTGTTTTGTCAGCAACAATCATTTTTGAAAGATCATATTTCTGTTCCAAACTAATAAGCTGTAACTTTGTGTGTTGAAGTTTTGTTAATTGAAGTTTTAAGTCATTCATTTGCTTTACTAATTCCTCTGTACTCAAAGTTGAAGTATTTACCTGTGATGGCTCTGCTGGCTGACCTGTTGATTGACTTGTTGTACCTATGATAACCACTGCTGTAGATACTGGAACATTGGACTGCTTGTCTTTTAAAGCTTGTTCCAGTTCTTTTTCTGTTTCAATCAGTTGCTCATTCATTTTTAAGAGCAACTCCATCATTTCTTCTTCAGTTTGAGGATGTCTGGAGGCTGGCAATTTCAACTGCTTTCTCAAAGCAGCAATGTCATCATATTTTTTCTTGATTAGAGCTTCTATACCTTTGACATCCTTTGGATTGTGTCCCAAACCAATTACTATTTCTTCCAATGTTTTTATCCTGTTATATTTGGCTTGAGAAGAATCCTTTTCAAGCTGCAATTGTGTATTGGTGTTCTCCAAAGAATCCTATAACCTGTGAGCTGCCATTGCCTTATCAGTCAAAGTAGAATAGATCATTTCCCTAGTTTTCTTATGTAACTCAATCTGATCTAAAGGATGGATATCCTTTGCTAGGACTTCAAAGTTTGTCCTAATATAATCAGCAGCTGTTTGGGGTTGTTGCACCTTGGGTTTGAAATGGCTCATTAACATTTTTCCCTGTTGGATGTCAAAAGCTAACATCAATCTTTCTTGATTCTTTGGAGCCAATTTCAAATATTTATTATATACTTGTATTTGAAGTGGATCATTCCTGGCCTTGATATTGATAAATGTCTTCTTTATATCTCCTGTATCTTTAACTGGTATTTTGAAAGAAGATATTTCAACACTCTGTTGCTTCTGTAGCTTTTTCCTTTGCGAGGTAGTGGATGCTTCACTGACTGTTCCTGTTTGTTGACTACCCAATTGTTCTGGTCCTTCACTATCAAGGATTTCATCAATAGACTCTACTTCTGGAGGAGTATTCAATTTCTGTCTCTTGGCCTGAGGCTGTTGTGAAGATCCAGTGAGAGGGGTAGCAGCTTTAGCTTCTCTCTTTTTTCCCTTTTCCATATTTAATGGAGTCTGCAAAATTGACATTTCTACTGGATTGGTTTGAACAGGAGAGATTTGTGCCTGGCCTTGTTCTTTGGATGCCTCTGGTTGCTCTGTAATTCTGAACTTTTCAATTACCTGTATGTCCGGTTCTTTTTCTTTTCCTTTTGATTCTACTGCCACTGTACTGATCTCCTGCAAATGTTGTTGTGAAGTTCCTGCTAAAGAAGGTCATGATGTTTGTACCTGCTCAAGAGAGTCCAAGTCAAGTATCTTTTCAAGGTCTCTTATTACATTATCAATATTGACATGCTCACTATCTTGCTCTATCAAAGTTCCTTCCACCAATTTGTCTGTATTTGCATATTGTTCAATTTCTGGCATCCTAAAATGAATGTATGGAGATAATTTGTTTTTCATTCTTCTGTCACAAATAAAGCTATATGAATCATAGGGTGCCCAGTAGAAACTCTTTTGTAATTTGAGGTAGTCTTCTAAGGGACCTAATTGGCTCTTTATCCTGAGTTGCGCCTTCTTCTTGGCATTACAGAAATGAACTATATCTGAATTGTTCATCTGTCTGAAATACTCAAGTGAAAAAAGTATCATTGGAACATATCTAGGTAACTTGAATGGACACAATTCACATCCATAAATCCTAATTTTAGTATAATTCTGATATAAGTACCAATCTCCCACTTTATATTGTTTTGAGAGTTGAAGGATCCTCTTGATTTCATTACTGACTCTGGGAGGAGAAATTCCAGTTAACAAAGTGGTTGCTGGATGTACAAACAGATCAATAAATTCATTGTAAGAGTAAGGAGAATCAGAAGAATGATGGGTGATAGCGGACCAAAAGATAACTGACCTAGGGTTTCCTTTTGCATCAAGTTTTTGAATTATGGAAAGGAAAAATTTATGACTGATAGTATATCATGAGATGATATATGAAGGAAGAATATTTGAATACTCTCTCATTTCCAAATCTCATGAATTGATCATGGATTTTGTCAGCAATATAGGATGCAAAGTCATACTTAACGGCAGGAGGCTGTCCCGGGGTAAAAATAAACAATAATACTAGGGTCAATTGGTCAACAAACTCACTAGTATTAAAACCCATTATTGAGGATATCATGTTTAAAATAAGTCTGCGCTCATCAGTAAAATAGGTGTGGCCATAAGGGGGAGGGCCTTTAGGGTGATGCTGTGGTAGCATGAAAGTCTGACAAAGACGGTTTAACTCTTCATGGGACAATTGGGTATACTTCTCAAGTAATTCAGCCATGTACAGAGGAGTGAGGGCTTGACCAGGTTGGAAATGTAGCATCTCATTTATGGATTGAGCAGTTATTGAGAAGAGAACATCTTGACTTGGGGATAAGACTACTCTTTGGTTAGGATCATAGTTGGCATGGCAAAGATGGATGATTTCAGGGAAGATACAGACTGTTGGGAGAAGGTACATGGGCATATTGGATTCCTAGAGTCCAATTATGTCAGAACCATTCAAATAATTATCTCTGCAGCGACAAAATATTCGAAGGGGATTCTCGCTGATACCCAAGTCTTTAATTTGAAAATCCATATTGGCTAAAGGTAAATAATCCAAGTCTTTGTGAGGGGCATTCAACGGTGCTACGTTTAAAGCCACAGGAGCTTCCATTTTCGGTTCTTATGGATTCAAAAATGGAAATTCTGGTTTTGACGGGAAAAAACAGGTGCAATTGCAAGTTTTGGGAATATAATTACACTTCTCAGGATTTTTTAGAAATGAACTAACAATCAAGCTTGAATCTGCTTTAGTGAAAGAGTACGAAAATCAGGTTCATTACAGAGTTTAGTGGGATTTTCTAGGGTAAATACCTGTTTCTCTGAGGATGACGCTGGTTTCAAACAAGTACTGGATAATACGAATGATTTCTTGAATGCTTGACTGCAATTTTCTTAGACGAGGTAAAGGTTGGCAGCCTTCAGTTATGAAAATTTTGAATTACTATGCATGGAAGTGTAGTCGTTCTCTGCGAATGAGAAAAATGGAAAAAGGCGGGCTTATTTTGTATTATTCACAAAGTCAATGGGTGGCGGATTTTTTTATTATTTTATTGGATGACATCAACATGGTACAGTGGACATGTCACGATCAGAAAGGTGGTAAGTGGTTTGTCTCGCACCGCATATGAGGGAAGGCGGTTTTAGGCGGAAGGGCAGCGATGCGATACAACGACTGAGACGTAGCACGACACTGTTTGAAAACCACTTGGCCATCGCGCGTTATCTTTCGTACGCGGATGGCCAGCGAAATGGATGAGGGCCGTAGATCTTTGATGGGTCGATCGGATGGTTGACGGGACAGGGAGATGGCGGGGAATTAACGGCGCAGGCCCAACATAATTAACTGTTAATTAAACCCATCAGGCGGAATTCGATTGGATGGGGTTGGTTATTAATTAATCATGTGGATTAATTAATCCCTGGTACGGTGGATGGCCGGGAATTATTTTATTTTTATTTTTAAACATATATAATATGTTTAAACGCTTTTTCATATATTTTTATTTATACAATAATTAAATCAATATGATTTATTTACTGTAGGGGGGCGGGAATAATATTAATGTTATATTTTAGCCATAAGGGGGTATATTGTGGGTTTTTAATTTAAATAAAATAGCAATTAAATACTTTTGGCCAAAAAGTCATAATATAAGGGTTTTGGGGATATTACTATAAAAGGATTTATATACATAGGACAAGGTGATTTTCATAGGGAGTTAATATATAAATTAGAGTTAATATGACAAGGGAACAATGTAAACTCAAAATACTTAAATATAACCAAGAAAGTGAAGATTCAAAAGTAAATGGAATTATTATACTTTCATCACTTAGACTTAGAATAAAAGTGATTTTGAGGGCTTTTCATGAAATATTGAAGGATTTTCCTAAGTAAAATGGGATTTTACTTAGGAAAATATTTTTGAGACGTGGATGAATGATTTTGAGCACTTAGGTTTTTTCCAATTATTGGGCCGAGGGTCCGGTCCCTCCAAAAGTCAAGGAAATGCCTTGAGCCCCTCTAATATTCAACTACCTTAGCACTTAGGGGAAATTAGTGAAATGTTTAGGGAAAAATGAAGGGGAAATGAATAATCTTGACTTTGCTTTGCTGTGAAATTTTCCAATGTAGTACCTACCTTTGCACTTTGTGATGATAGTAAAATTGAACACATTTAGAACCATCATTCATCACATGTAATTCTGCAACAACATCTACCTACCCTACTCACTTTACCCTACCATTTTTTCTTCTTTATTAGGGTGCACTTAGACTGGCAAAACCTTATCAATCTTCTTTTTCTTTTACATGGCAAACCTATCTAAGTCTATACTTATTACATCCAAGGGCTCAGATTAAACTGTTGAGCTCCTTTTATTTACTCTACTTATCTACTTATCTGCCAAGATTAAACTGTTTGGCCAGATATTTATTCTCTATTCTACAACATGAAATTGAAAAATGAATGAGTCAAGTTTAAACTGTTTGACTCTTCATAGATTGTGGCAAAAGTTTGAAAAACTGCACACAATTGTTTTATTACAGAAAATGAAATAGTAGTGGCATTTGGACTTGCACACTTTCCTTGACCTTTCTTTTGATGGGGTTCATTTTCTTTCACTTTTTTGGCCAATTTATTTTTTTACCCTTTGATTTTTCTTTTAGAGTATACCCTCTTTACATTTTTAAAATTTTTGATTTTTTGATTTTTTGAGAATATGGAACACCTTTGCACAAGAAAAAGGTTTGAACATATTGCATAGTTCAATAAGTCAATCATGAAAAATGACACCTATTGGTATAGGAGTCTAGCAGATCCTATTCCTAATATCAAGCAGATATTTGCAAAAATTGAGGAAATAAATAACTAGGATAAGGGAGAATATTGAATCTCAGTCAAAGGCTCAAATGTCTCTTGAGCAGACTAGATTTTTTACAGCAATGGACCTGGAAAAATATCAGCTAAGGATAGCCTTTTCTGATCCTTCAGCTATGAATGTGACATCTTCTACTTCTTTCAAAACTATTAATGTAATAGTGGATGCAAACTAGAAATTGATTTTTAATGATTCAAACAAGACCACTTCAGCTACTGCTAAATCTTAAAATATGTTGGGTAAATTATTTAAGAAATTTAAATTGGAGAAAGTAAACTCTAGATCTTACTCCACACAAAATGAAGAGTTGAAGAAGATCATTTTCAAGATTGGTTTTGATCCAGAAGATAAGTCAGTTGTTCATAAATTGTTGTAGAGTGTTGAATCTTAAATTCAGATCTTGAAGAAGAAGCTTAAGCTTCATACTGGTGAACATCCTATGGATGCTGAAGTAGCTCAATTCGAGACCGAAAAAGAGCAATTTTTGCAAGCTCTGGTGGCTAAAAATGGGGAAATATATAAGTTTAAAGAGGCAAATGATATGTTGTAGAAAACGTTAGATTATCATGTGTGTATTTTTGTTATTGCATCATATTTTGAAGACCCTACTACCATATTAACTCAAGTCTTCACTGTGTTAAAGTTAGCAGAGAGTGATTTAAAAAGAATCAAAGAAAACTGGAAACAACATGCAAGGTGATAAGAGCTACAGAGTAAGAGGTGCAGATGAAAAAGGACAATGGTGAGAAGTATAGACAAGATTATCAGATTTCCTGTCAAGAAATCAAAGAACTCAAAGAGAAAGTGAAGGGAAATATGTCCCTCATCCAGACTAGGGAGATTATTTGGAATGACATTATTGATGTGGTCAAGAATGTGTGGGATTTGTTGATTATAATTGGGGAAGAAAAGAGCATTGCGAGATACTTGTAGGAACAAAAAAAAGTCTCAAAACAGGGCTTCAGATGCTAAGAGATTGATTTATTTCATAAACTCTAAGTCCACACAAGAATTAAAATATTTTTGGAATTGAAGATGGAAATCATTGTGTACTAGAGCTAAATAGGATGATTATGAATAATTCATACAGGAAAGTTTCAGATAAAAAACTAAATGAAATTAAAAAATCAGTGGTGAGATTTATTATTTTATTTGATAAAAGGACCATAGCTAGTCTACCATCTTGCTAGGATCGACAGGAAAATTTTCTTCCTTTGGAAACATATGAGAGACTCCTTGTGGAAGCAAAGAGTTAGATTTGAAATTCCCATGAGAAGATTGATATCTTAAAAGGAGCCACCATTGTTAATTACCTACATAAAGACTTTCAGTTTTTATGGATGATGAAAAATTTGTTTTCAAATAGACCTATTGTTGGGTGTGGAGCCTGATTATCTTGTTTACTTTGTATTACAGCATTGGACCCCTGTACCTTATAATGGGTGGCAACGCCGCCTGAAATTAATCGCTGCCGTGGGGGGCCCTCGAAGCTAAAAACAGATGTAAAATTGCCTTGTAAAAGTATAGTAATTTCTAGTCAATATGGGCCGTTCATTAGGCAAATGATTTGACGGTAGAAGTTATGTTTAGTTTAGGGTTTTTTGCCCTAGAAAGAATCCCCTCACTTTTATGAGGGTCTTGTATTGTGGCTGTGTATTGTATGTGTATTCTCGGAGCGAGAAACAGAGAGGGAGACTGTGAGAAAGAACAGAGGATATTACAACGGACCTACTGTAGGTTTTTTCTTTTCATTTTGCTAGATAATAGAAAGGAGGGACTAACTGTTCGGGGTGGACGTAGCCCAAACTGGGTGAAGCACATATATTTGTGTCTCTCTGGTTTTATGTGTTTTTTGTGTGCTTTTATTTTCCACATATTTTATGTGTTGCATTGCTCCATAATATATAATTTTATAACAATTACATATTCCAAGATCACTAATTTTAGAATGGCACATGTTAAGCTTGCTAATTTTCCTAGATCAAATGTAGTCCCGTGGAGAAATTGTAAAGATTTTGTCTCCATAACAAAATGATGCAGATGCAAGAACCTATTTTTTCCCAAGTTCTCATGCCACTACCACTCAATGATAATATTTTATTTCATATCTTACTTTTACTTTATTTGCTGAAGAAACTTTATATTTATATTTTCTATTTAATGACCGAGAGGAAATAGTTTGAGAAGTTTATAGTTTCATAAATTTCTACTTTGTAATATTGTATTTAAGACTTTTTCAAAAGAGAAGAAAAGTTATGGACTTTGAGCCTCATAATTTTTTGGCAAATTTTGTACTTTTTATTTGATAAGATTAATAAATTTTTTGAGAGGATTTTCCATCAATTAATGAATGTGTTGAGTTTTTCCTGTTCCATATTATGTATGCATATTCTCTTGGAATAAAGTAATGTAGTTGCTGGTGTCTAATTTACATTTGTGAGTTAGAGTAAATTTCCTTAAAAATGCGCTCCTTTATTTTGAATTCATTTCTTGCAACCATTTTATACTAAAACTGAATATAATAGATTTTGTGTTTATAACATATTGTAATTGGTTTTCCATCAACCTTTCATCTTCTCTTGTTCATTCACACATATCATTTAAAGGCACTTTGAGGGGTTTTATTTCCCTTAAAGAATAAAGTGTTTAAGTTATAAATTTTTGGGTTATAATATGAAGGGACAAAAAATAACTTTATTTACAAGTGATAGTAAATATCCTGGGCACTGATCTCCTTACAACCATAGATTATATCTCAAGGCAAAACATTTTTTGGTGTCGTTGCCTGGGAGCGAAATCACGAAGCTATTTTTCCTTGGATTTGTTTGGAAAATCATTTCTTTGATCAATGAACAAATAAAGTGAGTAGGTTGTGTTTTTCATCAAAGTAGATCTAGCTTCCATAAGACTACACACAAGGTTTAATACCTCCCTGTAGAAATATCTAGTTTTATCTGACCCAAAAAAACTAGTATCAAGAAGGGTTTGGAAATCCAAAACCCCAGTCACTCCCATTCCTACCCTATCTGTTCCAGGTAGTAGTTCTACTTTACACACCCTTGTTTTTCATTTAGAAGAAGTATTCAGTAATCTTCATTTCTTTGAGCAAGGACCTGTGTCCTCTCATTCATTATTTCCTGAACCAAATTTGGAAGAAGGATATTTTGAGTCAGTTTATTTTTCATTCCCTGAGTTTCAATAGGTTTCAAAATTTTATTTTGAATCCTCACTATAGATTGTTTCTGCTATAAAGCAACCATCCCTATATTAGTATTACCTCCTCCACCATTTGTTTTTCAAGTAGGGACTAACCAGAACCCCAATATGGTTATTCCTTCTTTCCTTCTGAATAGATATGCTCCATTAAATTTGGCCCAACCAATGAATGAATTGCCATAATACTACCTCAATTTTTTGCCTCATTTCACATGGGAGGATGATATCTCAACAGAGAAACATATTTCTTCTTTTTGTGCCTTTGCAGTCTTGATGTGGTTTTAAGGTTATTTGTGCAGTCTTTAAATGGAGAGGCTAGAAAGTAGTTCAAAAAACTTCCATCTAATTCAATTAATTATTGGGAGGAAATGGAGAACAATTTCATTCATAGATGGGGTGAAAATAAGGATCATGGGTATTTCTTGACTGAGTTTAATGCTATTAAAGGAAAACAAAAAGAAAATTTCACAGATTTTATTAAAATATTTAACAAATTGTATATTAGTCTTCCTGTAGAAATAAAGCCTCCACCGACTGGAGAAAAAGTGGTTTTTATTGGAGCCTTTTAGTCAAATTTTAGTTTCACTCTGAGGGAGAGGAGATCTCCCACTTTAGATCAAATCCAAACATATGCCTTAGATATTGAGGCGAATTTGACTGTAGCAGGAAAATACAAAGGAAAACAACAAACACAAGATAAATGAAAAGGAAAAGAAGAATTTTCACATGATCAAAGATTGGAAGATATGAGTAAGGTCATTAAAAATTTATCAAATAAATTGGTAAAGCTAGAACTGGAAAATAAAAACCCTCCTAGTTAAGTGCAACAAGCTCAAAATTGAAATTTCAACCCACAGTTTAGAAAATAGCCCATTCATATTTTGCAAAGGGAGAAGAAAGATCAATATTTGATCCAGCCTCCTTTGTATATTGAATATGGAAATGAAGATACAGTATAAGGAAGTGAAAAATAATAGGACAATCAAATATCAGCATTGTATGCAGATGAAATTGAGGATGATTAAAATGAGGAAGTGAATGTCGAAACAGGATAATTCCTGATTGGGCTAGAAACTGAGAAATACTATACATAGTTGAATAATCATATGCAATTTGAATTACATAACAAATATGATCTAATATCAAGGAAGAGATCAAGATTTTTGAACAGTGATGAGGTGCCACAAGATTCACTACCTCAACAAATGGCATCTCCACCACATGTTTCAAAGCAGATTGCTAAAGGAAAGCAAAAAATTGATGCAGTAGAAAAAACCACATTTCAACAAGGGGAAATCTCACAAGAGAAATAAAATGGTGAGAATTTAAACAAAATTGTTGTTTCATCTAAAAAAATTTCATATTTTAAGAAGAATAATGAATATCTAGAGAAGTTAATAAAACCAACTAATCCTTTTAACTTAACAAAGGAATTGAAGATAAAGATAACAATTCCTTTGACTGAGTTGGTTAAGACTCCGACGCATAAAAAGAAATTTTCAGATATTGTTAACCTTTCTCAAGATAATGATGTAGCAGATACAGTGAATTTTCAAGAAGAAATACTAGTCGTGATGTTTGTTCCTCATGTACAAGAGGTGGATTCATCCACTCCTCCCTTTTACATTTCTTTTTTAGTAAATTATTTCATGCTTCATGATTTTATGTTGGATTTGGGGGCTTGTCATGATTTAATACCATTGTTAGTAATGAAACAATTGAATTTACAAATCACCAAGCCTTATAAAGGTCTTTACCCATTTTATTCTAAAAAGGTTAAGTTTGTGTGTTTGATCAAATATTTGGTTTTTTCATTGGCTCAAATTCCAACTAGAATCATTGTGATGGATGTAATAGTGGTAGATATCCAAGCTTGTTTTTTGATGCTCCTTTCCAGATCCTAGAGAGCTAAGTTGGGAGGTGTTTTGAGTTTGGATTTTACTTATGCCATAATTCTAGTTTTTGGGGGTGAAGAGAAAATATTATACAGAGAAACCAGCTTTGTGAAAACCCCTAATGAGGATAATTCAAGTAGTTATTATGTGTACATCCAGAAAAAAGATGATTATTCCTGTTTCCTGATGCAAGAAGTTGCAGAAACCGTTGAAGATACTGAGGTGTAGAAAACTTTACTTTGATGGTGCTTATTCGAAGGATGGAACTGGAACAGATATTATTTTGATCACCCCAAAGGGTCATTTGATGCCATTTTCATATAAGCTATAATTTGATTCTACTAATAATATCTCAGAATATTAAGCTTTAATACTTGGGTTGCAAACTACCAAAAAATTAGGAGTGAAAAACATATCTTTTTTTGGATATTCTGAACTGGTGGTCAAGAAGATTAGAAATAATTGTCAAGTAAGACAACCAAGATTAAGAACTTACAGAAAGGAAGTGTGGGACTTAGTGGAGAACTTTTTCCTTGCCTTTAACATACAATTTGTTCCTAGGGAAAGGAACAGGCTAACACATTCTTTGGTAGTTTCAGCCAACACTTTTAAACCTCCCCTAAATCTTAAGCTGAGATATGAAGTGGAAATCATGCATAGGCCTAATTCCAGATAATGTGAAACATTGGCAGGTTTTTGAATATGAAGAATAGATGAAATGATTTTTGGGGATGATAGGAGAGTTTTCTAATCTATAAATTGATCTGGATGAAGATGTAGAAATTATATAGAAACTCTATACCAATGGGTTCAATCTGATCATGTAATGTACTAAAACAAGATATTGAATCCTTATACTATATTTACAGAATATAAAACATGATCGCTCAATCACATGCAAGTAAGAGAAAGAAATTAACAATCACACAACACAAGATGTATCTGGGGAAAGAACCTACTCAAAACCCATCTATCATATATTGTACATAGTCAAAGAATCATGAAACAATACAATGCTTTCTCACACCGAGAAAATCTTGCACTCTACTGATCGTCTCACCCTGATCCTGCACAAAACTGACTAGAAATTCTCAAGAAACATTGACCAAAACTTAGCTAATTCTCAGCCCCTTATTAGCCTAGCCTTTCTCGTGTAATACCTAGGAAATTTATCCTTATTAAATAGGATAATCAACCCTCCTTGACTTCACAATCCATCATGAGCCTTAGTGTGACTTTATAATTGCACCTTGGAAATTTTCTAATAATACAGTTGATAGTTATCTTCCCTTTAACCTCTGTCTTAACCGGGACTTCATCAAAATTGAAATTCATGCAACTATTAATAGTGAATCATCGGTTATCTAATTGATCACTACTTGTGAATTAAATCCAAATTAATTCACTGGCCTTTCACTAGCTCATCACTCAGTTAGAACTATTTAAATTGATTTTAACTCAAATAATTTGAGTTAAGTGATTACACATGCACCCCACTAGTGCATTAACTACAACTAGAGACCAAAAATATTAGAATCACTCTACATGCCCCACCTTTGACCCTCAACTCGAAATTCTTGAGCTAACTCAATTTTCATTACTTAGTTAACTGATACAATTTGCTATGAGATGAAATTACAATTTGTTTTCCAATTTATTTAAGGGATAAATAAATTAGACTCCCACATTTAGCACTAATGTGTAACTAAATTCCTCACTCATGTGTGACTGGAATCCCACAATAGTATGTGGTCATTTTTTTTCCTTTCTGGTTGTAAATTTCACTGTTTCTTGTTTCAAATTTCAAAACTCCCTCTCAAAAAGGAAGGACTTCAATCTATCCTGATTCGATACATTTGGAATGTTCTACATGCAACACTTCTCTAGTGTTGTTTTCACCTGCATCTCTTGAAATTGAATAGCCTATGAAAAACTGAATCAGTATAATGCATCTGTCATCAGAGTCTTCTGACTACTATATCCTATTGCACCTGTCTATTGGAATCTTTGCGATGCTACTGACATCTGCATCCGTGCCCTCTGCACTGCTACCAACTATGATCTAAGATCCAATATCCGACATCTGTCACTCTAATTTTTTTCTTCCTGACATCTGAATACATCAATCTAACTGATCATTCCTACTACTATTGTACTGTGGGCTCCTCCTAGCCAGGTTCGATCCATGAGACACACCATCTCAATGGACCCTACCCAAATTTCTTCTTGGGACTATATCTTCACATCGCCCCACCTCACAACTAGAGGTATTGCTTCATGTACTCCCCCAGCCCATCTGGCTCCAAATAATCCCCTCTGCTTGAGTGAAATCTTCCACTTGGTATCCTATTTTCTTCTCCAATTGTGGCTGCTCCACAACCTTCTGAGACTACTTCTGAGGCTGTATGTTGAGAGATAATTTCTCCCTCTCAACCACTAAGCCATTAACCAATACTTTTCTCCTCAAATCTTTGCATGCATCCTCAACTTCGAGAGCATACATGTGTTTGGTCAATTTAGTCTCCTAAATTGATTACATAAATTATCGACCGGAGTTGGTAAACTTGTGAAGTGCAAGTGCACAATATATGCTAGAAGCCTCTTTTATTCATTTAGTTTATTGGCATGATGATCAGATTTTTAGAGATTACTTCTAAGGATGTTTTTATTCTTATGTTCCTAATGAAATTAATAAATTTAAATTACAAATAATTGATAAATGAAATATTATGGCAATTAAACTTGTAAAGAAATCACTATGCACTTGAAATAAACCATTCATGTACTTGTAAAACTACTCTAAAATAAATCACTGCTGCTCTATAAGTAAAACTATGAATCTTCTACAATTTGACAATTTGAAATGAAAGATTGATGAATCTACTTAAAATGATAAAAGAAGACTTATGAAAGCATCTACATCAAATAGAAAAATGGATATTTGGAAACAAATACAACAAATGACAAATTGGAATTCTAAAAACAACTACGGAAAATGATAAAATCGAAACATGAAAACTACATTAAAAACATAAAAGGCAAAACCTTCACTGTTTGCAGGGGCCCTCCACAAACAGTTGGTCTTCAAAGCTTCATATGAATAGTCAGCTACACATCAAATCTTCAAAGCATTTATTTATTACAAAGCACTCTCTAATCCTTTCACTTCTTCTCCTATTTTTCTACATACCTTGATAGGAGAAAGCTCCTCCTATTTATACAAAAATATGAGAAGTTATCTCATTAATGAGAGTCCATGAATCTCTCCCTCTATCTCTAGAGTTATAATCAAAATAGGAAATGATAAGACACATGTCTTTTTAGAGTTTCAACACAAAAAGGAAGTGAGACACATATCCTCATGATCCCATGATCTTCTCCACTCAAATTCTAATTTGGTTTTGGGAGGCCACATAAAGGTCTTTTAGAAGCTTCCTTTTGACCTACACATGTCACAAAACTTATAACACATATATAGATATATGAAACTATGTTAATTTTCTAGTTTCTAATCATAAATTCACTTTAAACACATAAAATAAATAACTTTGGAAGACAAGGATCCTAACCCATATATTTATGAAAATGGTTACTTGATGTAGGGTTTTAGGTCAGATGGCTATGAAATGAGAGCTGAATGATTATGACATAATGGAAATATGTATGAATATGGAAAACACTTTTGAGACTCAACAACATGTTCTTGACTCTTGCATTGATTTGTTTCACTTGTCCCATGGCTATGTGTTTAAGGAAAACTTTTCCTTTTCTAAACATCACATCATAAACATGGTCTTCCAATACCACTATGGAGACAAGATTCTTCCTTAGGCCTAGAACATACAGAACATATGCGAGTTTGAGAGGGGAGCCAGACTCCCTCTAAAAGGTAATTGTACCTATGTCCATCACGTTATGCCTCCCCTCATCTCTAAACTCTATGTTCTGCTGGAGGTCCTTCTCCACCAAGTCACTGAAGATATCTCTATTCCCTGTCATATGGAACGAGGCACCATTGTCTAGATACCACATGCATCCCATTATAGTTCTGGCCATGTATGTAATAAGTGTAAAATCAAGATGGAACTGTGAAGCCAATGCTTCACCTGCTGCAAGTACAGGCTCCTTCTTGCTTGTCTTCCTCTATGTACAATTCAAAGCATAATGCCCATGTTTGTGACAATGAAAACATTTGATCTTGGAAAAGTTTGTCTTTCCCTCTTCGCCTTGGGACTTATTTCCCTTGGATTTCTTTCCTTTTCTGAATAATGCACAATCTTCTTCTTTTTTGGTGTTGGAGGTCTCATCTTTGGTGCTCTGCCTTATCTCTTCTATTACCAGGTCAGACCACAAACTCTCTAATTTTGGTAGCTTCTCCCTCCCATTCATAGAGTCCTAGTAACTATTCCAGCTCCTAGGAAGGCCTATAAATGCTAGTCTCACCAAGTCATCATCGACTACAGTCACACCAACACTTCCAAGTTCATCTCGACATTGAGTAAAATTTTCGAAGTATGTTGATATTGTCTTGCCCTCCTCCTTCTTGATATTTCTGAGCTTGTATTTTCGCGCAAAATTCCTTTGTCATTTTTATTCTGAAACAGATCTGTTAAGGCCTTCCACATAGCATATGGAGTCTCCTTCCCATGGATACTCAATACAATATGATCTCAAACTCCCTCTAGCAAGATCACTCTCGCCTTTGCTACCTTCTTCTGCAATGCATCAAGAAGTTGGGCATATGTTGTTGTGTGGTTGGGAATATAAAAATATATGAATTCCTTCAACCCATTTTCCTCCAACACTGCCTCCATATTTTCCTTCCATGCAATATAATTAAAATTTCCCTCGAGTGCATATTCGAGTCTCAAGCCATTGAAACACATCTTGATCTGTTGCTCGATCCTGAAGAATAAATTTGCAAATTTGAACCTGTTCAAGACAAACTCAATTTTTTATCTTCTATTGTGATTCCTGGCACTCTGATACGATGTAGAAATCATATAGAAAACCTATAACAATGGATTCATTCCTATCATCTAATATACTAAAACAAGATATCGAATCCTTCTACTATATTTGTGGAATTTAAAACATGATCGCTCAATCACATGTAAGTGAGAGAAATAAATTATCAATTACAAACCACATGTATTTGGGGAAAGAACCTAATCAAACCCCCTCTATCATATATTTTACATAGTCAAATAATAATGAAACAATACAATTATTTCTCACACTAAGAAAATCTTGCTCTCTACCGATTGTCTCACCCTGATCCTGCACAAAACTGACTAGAAATTCTCAGAAAAAATTGACAACACTTAGCCAATTCTCAGCGCCTTCTTAGCCCAGCTGATGCAGGAGCATTAGCTCGGAAAAATAATTTGTAATTTTATTAAACCTAGGGGTCTCATGTTTTTGAGAAAATATTAATTTTATGTAAATATTGGTGAGATTTTTGAGTGATTAAATTATATTTTTAATTAATTATTGTGAGGATTTGTTAATGTTCCCAAAATATTGGAGAACATGAGAGGAATTAGATTTTAGATATTTGAGAATTAATTATGAGCTTAAGTTAGATTTAGTTTCAAGATTTTAGGGATAAAATCTAGATTGTAGGGGTGTTGAGATATTTGAGGACTTTGTTGAGTGATTAAAGGGATTTGAACCTAAATGGGTTCAATTCAATTTGTATAAATAATGAGCCTCAAAGGAAAAATAGATCAGGAAGAATAGAGTGATGTAGAGGTGAGTTTTGGACAACAAAGTTTGTAAGCCTCTGGGCATTTGTAAGAGGGCCAATGATTGAAAATCAGGCCAGGAAGAAATATTTTTGTAAGTAAGTTCATTTTTATAAAAGTATTGGGTTTGAATTATGCGCCTTAGTTGATTGATTTATGTATGGTTGAAATCCAATATTAAAAATTGGAATGGTGAATCCGTGTTAAGAAACTTGTTGGCTTCGATTTGTATAAATATATAACCATTTTTGTGTTGAAGACCAAAGCATAAAATCGATGAGGTTTGATGGAAATTTAACATATGGCGTAATTGAACTGAATTCTGTTTGAAACGAGGGAATAGATTTATATTAATCAATCTTGATTAAGTGTTAAAAGCCATAATACAGAAATTCCGTGGAGGATCAATTCTATGCCAAAGCTTGGAGAAAAGTCACGGCGTTGAGTCCTTGTTGAAATTGGTATCAGATTTATACTAATTTCTGTGGGTTTCTCAGGGAAATCGAGAACTCTGATTCTTATATCTGAGATTGATTCATGCTCACAGAGAAGGAAGGGTTGATTCAAATTTAATGAATCGATGCCGTGGAACAAAGGAGTAACACAGCTTGAAGACTGGTAATTTTGGGGTTGATTGAACTAGAAATGCGTTCATGGGAGACCAAGAATGGTATTGATCTACAGTATTTCAGACACGTGAACAATTGTATTGAAGTTGATTGTTTTGATTGAATGCATGTAGATCCATGTGAAGGCTCAAAAATAAATCAATGTGTTTAACTTTCTGACAAGTATGCAAGCAATGTCAACATCCGAAGAGTGTATCTGGCATCCATTCAATTGAACTAGTAAGAGGTGAAGCTTGCCATAGATGTAAGGCAACAAATTTATTGGGAATTAATATTGTCTTTGGTTGTGAAACGCGTGCACCGTAAAGTTGGTATTGAAAACATTTGTTTTAACATTGTTGTTATCAATGAAATGCTAAAATTGTGTGAAGGTTTCAAAGCTACTGAGCGATGGATTCTGTGTATAAGAATTTGGTAGCGCAGAGAACCAATAGAAAGTCAATTTGAAGGATGTTGCTTGCAGCGGAAGTTAAAAGCCGTCCAATGCATAACATTGAAGAGAATGGTGCAGATTGTTGGTGCGATTCATTAAGAACGCAGAACAATATCGACTACAAGAAATGGAGCAAAAAATTCATGAACCAGTGAATTGGAGAAAATTTCTGGTGATGGCATAGTATGTGAAGACTGTTCCATCAGATAAATTCAAACAGTAAAGCATGAAGGCGCAGGTTGAGGTGTTCAAACTCAACAATGGAATAACAATTAACACGGAGATGGGAAAGTAATGAAACACGAGGAGTTAGAATTGATGCAGAGGAAGGTGCTCCAGTTAGGACATGAAGGTCATCCGAGGAAGTGGATATGCAGTGGTAAGTCACATTTATATCAATCAAACATATATTAAAACCGTGGCCAGGTTTATTATGGTGTTGAATGGAATGGGTATAATACTGTATGGCCAAATGTTATGGTGGCATTTGCGTGAAGATTTCATGTAAACTTAATTGATATTATAGTGCATAATATCGATTTCTTTAGTTACTTTGCCAAGTTGAACTTTTGAAGCATGGGTGTATTTTTTATTGAATTTTGATTTTAAAATCCGGTATTAAAAGCCATATGTGAATATTCGGTTTAAAATAAAACCAATGGGATTTAATGAAAGTATTTTTCTAAGACTTTTGGAAGAGGTTTTTATGAGAGTATGATTTGGGGTCTAGGTGCTATTGGAAGTGGGATTTAACCATAGATTTTAAGTTAAAAAAAGAGAGATTTTGGTATGAAAGGATTGAGTTTTGGGGTGTGTTGAAGTATGGTTTTCATAAACCATAAAAAGTTGTGAAAAGGTGTTACAAGCTTCCACAAATGATAGTGTGTGAAATTGCCCAGGCTTGGAAGTTTTATTTGGGCAGTTATTGAGATGCATTTTTATATGCATAGTATTGAAGAGATTCTAGATTTTGTAGGGTTTCCTGCATCAAGTGGTATCAGAGCTGGAATAGATCTATGTGAAGATTCAAGTTTTTTAAATTGAGTTAATTGCATGTGATGAATGAATATCAGATTTTGAAACTGATGAAGGTTGCAGCACAGAGATGCAGTGCGGGTGAAAGATAAGTCAAGATCAACATGATCTTGGAGGTGAGTTAATGATCATTATTATTGAACTCTGGTTTGAAGGTTATGCTTGAATAATTTGGTTTACAGGCATAGTGAAGAAATCTCAGCAGGAAGAAGTAGATCACAGCTGGAGAGCAGTGATGGAGGATTCCAACAAAGGATTCTTAGAGAGAGTGGTAGAACCTGAAGATTCAATAGAGGTTGAATAAAGTTGCAGATGAGTGAAGCCTGAAGGAGCAGTGAAGGAATGCTCAAAAGGGTTCCAGTAGAGGACCAGTGATTACCAAAAGACTAGATCCGGAGGAAGGGATTAGTGAGGTAAGTGGCAGCAGGAGAGCTTACTGTTGTAGAGGCTTGGTGCAACTCATGGGTGAGAAAATTATTGAGAAGAAGATGACTACTGAAAGTCATAAAGGAGAGAGCAAAGGTTCAGAGAGAGGCCACAGTAGAAAGAGGGAGAAAGAAGATGCCAAAGAAAATGGCATAAGACAGCAGTTAGCTGATGCAAAATATGACAAAGAGTTAGCTGAGATCAGGGAACAGTTTTAAAAACTAAAGATGAGGATAGAGGAAAGCCAGAGAGTGGATTGGCTCATGAGAAAGAGAGTGAAGTGGCAAAGGCTAAAACAGAAAAGAGATCAATAGATAAACATGCAGTTAACAGAAGAGTTGAAAAAGCTCGAGCAGATGATGAGTTATTGGACAAATCTAGATCAGCTGGATAATGTAAAGCCTTGTATCTTTGTAACTAAAAATTGTGATGTGATTACAGGTTTTACTGAGGAGGATGTGAAATATTGTGGAGTGGTCACAAGTATAGAAAATGATCTTTCAGGAGATAAATACTCGAAATAAGTAAGTAAAGGATGCATTATTACTTGAAGTCGTTACAAGACAAGAGTACTTTGTGGGTGCAAGAAGTAGAATGGCCTATGACTATATGAAGCAAATGCTTGAGACTGTTGAACTTTGTGATTTTCAAATTGACAAGTTGTGTAAGGAATGCAGACTATAAGTGATGATAAATGCTTCAAAGAATGCTGCTGTAGAAATTGCATTGTTGAATACTTGTTGGTAAATTCAGAGTATGACAGAGAGATTGCAGAAGGAAGAGTTCAGTACAGTGAGCAAGAGAAGAAAGATATCATGGAAGCAGATGATGTGAAAAGAAGACTAGTTGATAGTCTTAAGAATTCTTCAGAGAATTCTTTGACAAGTTTGGATCAGCATACTGATGTGCTGATAGTGGAGGAGAATTTAGGACAAAATACTGAGGTGCTGGCAGAGGAAAGTAAGGCACTAAGGCCTTATGATTTTTATTTTAACAAGTGTTTTGTGAATGCAGGTATTTTTCCAGGTGCTGAAGAACATTTGACTCAGTTGAGAAGTCAAATGAAGGAAGAAGAAAATTCTTTGGAAATTTCAAATCCATGGGATGAAAAATTTATGTTGCTGGAAATGATTCTGAATAGTCAAGATTCAGTGTAGGAAGAATCTCAATTTCAGAATTGGGAATTGCAGAGGCAAAGAGATGAAGACAGCAGAAAAGAGTACACAATGTACCAGTCTAGTAATTTGCTAATAGGAGAAGGTAGAGAAGAAGTTTTCTGTTGTAGAAGACAAGAGGGCATGGATGATCAGGTGGCAGTAAGAACTGAGCGAGTAAGAACAGAAGCAAGCATAGAAGCAAGAATTGAGTGAGTAAGAGCTCAGTAGGCAGCAAGAAATCAGCAGTTTGAAGATTTATTGGACAGAGAAATTGAATTAATTAGAAGAATCATGTTGAAAATGTCTCAGAGGAAGACATCAGCAAGGAAGAGAAGTAGCAGCAACAAAATGAAGACAGAGATAGATTGTGAAAGTACAACGAGTGGAGCAAGATAGCATAAGATATGGAGACTTGGAGAAAAGTAGCAAACAACATATATAGATGACGAGTTACAGAACAAAGTGTGGGATCCAGGCGAACAAAGACTTAAATGCATGATCAGGAGATCATGATCATTTTCAACCTTGGGAGTCTAATGCAGGAGCATTAGCTCGGAAAAATACTTTGTAATTTTATTAAACCTAGGGGTCTCATGTTTTTGAGAAAATATTAAGTTTATGTAAATATTGGTGAGATTTTTGAGTGATTAAATTATATTTTTAATTATTTATTGTGAGGATTTGTTAATGTTCCCAAAATAATTTGAAGAACATGAGAGGAATTCGAATTTAGATATTTGAGAATTAATTATGAGCTTAAGTTAGAGTTAGTTTCAATATTTTAGGGATAAAATCTAGATTGTAGGGGTGTTGAGATATTTGAGGACTTTGTTGAGTATTAAAGGGATTTGAACCTAAATTGGTTCAATTCAATTTGTATAAATAATGAGCCTCAAAGGAAAAATAGATCAGGAAGAATAGAGAGATTTAGAGGTGAGGCTTGGACAACAAATTTTGTAAGCCTCCGGGCATTTGTAAGACGGCCAATGATTGTAAATCAGGCTAGGAAGAAATATTGTTGTAAGTAAGTTCATTTTTATAAAAGTATTGGGTTTGAATTATGCGCCTTAGTTGATTGATTTATGTATGGTTGAAATCCAATATTAAAAATTGGAATGGTGAATCCGTGTTAAGAAACTTTTTGGCTTCGATTTGTATAAATCGATAACCATTTTTGTGTTGAAGCCCAAAGCAAGAAATCGATGAGGTTTGATGGAAATTTAACATATGGCGTAATTGAATTGAATTATTTTTGAAATGAGGGAATATATTTATATTAATCGATCTTGATTAAGTTTTAAAAGCCACAATACAGAAATTCCCTGGAGGATCAATTATGTGCCAAAGCTTGGAGAAAAATCACGACGTTGAGTCCTTGTTGAAATTGGTATCAGATTTATACTAATTTTTGTGGGTTTCTCAGGGAAATCGAGAACTATGATTCTTATATTTGAGATCGATTCATGCTCATAGAGAAGGAAGGGTCGATTCAAATTTAATGAATCGATGTCGTGGAACAAAGGCGTAACACAGCTTGAAGACTAGTAATTCTGGGGTCGATTGAACTAGAAATGCGTTCGTGGGAGACCAAGAATGGTATTGATCTACAGTATTTCAGACACGTGAAAAATTGTATTGAAGTTGATTGTTTTGATTGAATGCATGTAGATCCATGTGAAGGCTCAAAAATAAATCGATGTGTTTAGCTTTTTGACAAGTATGCAAGCGATGTCAACATCCGAAGAGTGTATCTAGCATCGATTCGATTGAATTAGTAAGAGGTGAAGCTTGCAATAGATGTAAGAGAATGAATTTATTGGGAATTAATATTGTCTTTGGTTGTGAAACGCGTGCACCATAAATTTGGTATTGAACACATCTGTTTTAACATTGTTGTTATCAATGAAATGCTGAAATCGTGTGAAGGTTTCAAAGCTACTGAGCGATGGATTCTGCGTATAAGAATTTGGTAGCACAGAGAACCAATAGAAAGTCGATTTGAAGGATGTTGCCTGCAGCGGAAGTTAAAAGCCGTCCAATGCATAGCATTGAAGAGAATGATGCAGATTGCTGGTGCTTTTCATTAAGAATGCAGAACGATATCGACTACAAGAAATGGAGAAAAAAATTCATGAACCAGTGAATTGGAGAAAATTTCTAGTGATGGCGTAGTATGTGAAGACTGTTCCATCAGATAAATTCGAACAGTAAAGCATGAAGGTGTAGGTTGATGTGTTCAAACTCAACAATGGAATAACAATTAACACGACGATGGGCAAGTAATGAAACACGAGGAGTTAGAATCGATGCAGAGGAAGGCGCTCCAGTTAGGACGTGAAGACCATCCGAGGAAGTGGATATGCAGTGGTAAGTCACATTTGTATCGATCAAACATATATTAAAACTATGGCCAGGCTTATTATGGCGTTGAATGGAATGGGTATAATACTGTATGGCCAAATGTTATGGTGGCGTTTGCATGAAAATTTCATGTAAACTTAATTGATATTATAGTGCATAATATCGATTGATTTAGTTACTTTTCCAAGTTGAAATTTTAAAGCATGGGATCATTTTTTATTGAATTTTTACTTTAAAATCCGGTATTAAAATCCATATGTGAATATTGGGTTTAAAATAAAACCAATGGGATTTAATGAAAGTCTTTTTCTAAGACTTTTGGAAGAGGTTTTTATGAGAGTATGATTTGGGGTCTAGGTGCTATTGGAAGTGGGATTTAACCATAGATTTGAAGTTAAAAAGAGAGAGATTTTGGCATGAAAGGATTGAGTTTTGGGGTGTGTTGAATTATGGTTTTCATAAACCATAAAAATTTGTGAAAAGATGTTACAAGCTTCTGCAAATGATAGTGTGTGAAATTGCCCAGGCTTGGAAGTTTTATTTGGGCAATTATTGAGATGCATTTTTAGATGCATAGTATTGAAGAGATTCTGGGTTTTGTAGGGTTTCCTACATCACCAGCCTTGCTCACGCAATACCTAGGAAATTAATCCCTATTAAATAGGATAATAAACCTTCCTTGACTACGCAATCCATCATGATCCTTCCTGTGACTTTATAATTGTGCTCGGGTAATTTTCTAATAATACAATTGATATTTATATTCCCTTTAACCTTTGTCTCAACTAGGTCTTCATCAGAATTGAAATGCATGTAGCTATTAATAGTGAATCATCAGTTATTTTATTAATCACTGTTTGTGAATTAAATCTAATTTAATTCACTGGACCTCTCACTAACGCATCACTCAGTTAGAACTAGTTAAATTGATTTTAACTCGATTAATTTGAGTTAACTAATTACACATCCACCCCACTAGTGCATTAAATGCAACTGGACACCCAAAATATTATAATCACTCTACATTCCTCACCTTTGACCCTCAACTCTAAATTCTTGAGCTAAATCAGTCTTCGTGACTTAGTTAACTGATACAAGTTGTTATGAGATGAAATTACAATTTATTTTCCAATTTATTTAAGGGATAAATAAATTAGACGCCCACATTTAGCACTAATGTGTAACTGAATTCCTCACTCATCTATGACTGGAATCCTACACCAGTATGTGGTCAATTCTTTTCCTTTCTAGTTTCCAATTTCATTATTTCTTGTTGCAAATTTCAACAGAAGATGTTGGGAAGTAGCATGAAGGAGAAATTTCCTTCAAGGATTCCATCGATAATCAAAATATATTACAACTCAGATATAATTTGATACCAAAAGGATTGGTGCCCCTAGAAAATTTATTTAATTATGATGATTTTTCTAGGAATTTGTAGAAAGCATATCTTGAAAAGGACTTCTAAGATTTTAATTTGGGAATAGATCAGCAACCCAATATGGTAAGATTTTTTAAAGGTGTTCCTGAAATTTTTAAATAGAGGTAGATAAGCCTTTTTAAGAAGTTTGTTGACATTTTTGCATGGTCATATGAAGACTTTAAGACCTATGATACTAATATCATCCAGGACAAAATCCCTTTGAAGCCAGGGTTTAAAGCTTTTAGACAAAAGTTGAGGAAGATCAATCCCTTGTTGTTGCCCCTAATTGAAAAGGAGGTTGAGAAATTATTACAGGCTAATATAATTATTCCCTTGAGGTATTCAAATTGGGTAACCAATCTAGTACCTATAAGGAAGAAGAATGGAGAGATAAGGTTATGTGTTGATTTCAGAACTTTGAACATAACATCTTTAAAGGATAATTATCATTTTCCCAAATGGACCATATTTTAAAAAAGGTAAAAGGATCATATAGATTATCCATGATTGATGGCTTCTCCGGCTATAATCATATTTCAGTGGAAAAAGAGGATCATAAGAAAACAACATTTATAACCCCTTGGGGTACCTTCATGTATGCCAAAATGCCTTTTGGGTTGACGAATGTTGGCGCCACATTCCAGATAGCTATGCATATAGCGTTTGTAGGAGAAATATATAAGTTTTTGGTGATTTATTTAGATGATATAACTATCTTTTCTAAGTCAGATGAATAGCATTTGGAGCATCTATAGCAGACATTTGATAAGTGTAGAAGGTATGGTTTATCCTTGAACCCTAAAAAGTCTCACTTTTCTCTAGAGGAGAGAAAATTGTTGGGGCATATTGTTTCAAAAGAAGGACTGAAGATAGACCCTATGAGAGTAGAAGCAATAGGTAAGATACATTTTCCA
This sequence comes from Pinus albicaulis, assembly GCA_034641835.2. Lineage (NCBI taxonomy): Eukaryota > Viridiplantae > Streptophyta > Pinopsida > Pinales > Pinaceae > Pinus > Pinus albicaulis. Next base: position 20,324 of record JAXQQM020082698.1, on the reverse strand, counting down.
AGAAGTAAGAAATAAATTCATAGTTTTCTAAGAATAATTAACTTCCTCAGGAGGTTTGTTCCAAATTATGCTTAAATTATCAAGGAAATCACTGATATGCTAAAGCAAGGGGTGGAAATGAAGTGGAATGCATCTGCAAGGGATTCCTTTTCAAGAATTAAAGAAGCTTTTCAAGAAGCTCCTCTGTTGATAAGTCCTAATTACGAAAAACCTTTTCAGATCTTTTCATTTGCTTTTGACTATACTATTGCAGTTGTACTTTTACAGAAGAATGAGGAGCAAAGAGAACAACTTGTAGTCATTTTCAATAAAGTGTTGAGGCATGCAGAACTCAAATAAAATATTTTGTAGAAGTAGGATTATTCTTTGGTTAAGGACCTCAAAGTTTTTAGGGTTTATATTATTCAGTCCCAGGTGGCTGCATATGTACCAAATGTTGTTGTTAAGGATGTTCTGGTTCAGAGTGATGTTGAAGGTAAAAGGGGTAAGTGGATAGCAAAGATACAAGAATATGATTTGGAAATAAAACCAACTAACATAATAAAAGGTAAATATTTAGCTAAAATTTTAACAGAAACTAATTTTCAATATTTGGGAATTAATTTGTTAGTTGAAGTTGAAGAGAAAGAAAATATTGAAGAAAAAAAAACTGTTGATAAGGAGGAAAGGTCTGAATCTGTTGATAAAATCCAATACAAATTCTCGTATTCTGAACAATACAAAGAGATTGTGCCTTATTTATGTTTTATTTGTTTTCATCCTGCCATGAACAGATCAAAGTATAGAGCTCTGAAGGTGAAGACTCCAAACTATGTAATTGTGAATGGGAAGTTATATTGGAGAGATTCAGTTGGTATTTTGCTGCTCTGTCTAACAAAAGGAGAAGTTGTTGAAATAATTAAAGAATATCATGATAGTCTGTGTGGAGACCAATATAGATGGAAGTGGTAGCTCATAAGATATTGAAATCAGGTTTCTACTGGACTAATTTATTTTCATATTTTTTTAAATCAATGAGAGGTTGTCAAAAAAGCCAAACTTTTGCTGAAAAGGAGAATTTGGCACCACTACCTTTAATTCATGTGTTCAAAGAAGATCCTTTTAGGCAATTGGGGCTAGATTTTGTTGGAGAAAGTAATCCACCATCTAATGGACAGTGCAGGTGGATCTTGAGAGGGAAATATTACTTTAAAAAGTGGGTTTAAGAAGTGCCAACAAGAAAGGTAAATGACTCGGTGGTGATGAAATTTTCAGAGGAAAATATTTTTAGTAGATTTGGTTGTCCAAAGAAGCTAGTTACTAATAATGCCAAATTTTTAAAATCTGCTAAATTGAATAATTTTTGCAAGAAATACAATGTTATCTTGTCACAATCTATTTCTTATCATCCTCAAGGGAATGGGTTAGTAGAATATTCAAACAAGACATTGGTAAGAATTTTGAAGAAAACTATAGAAGAGAATAAGAAGGATTGGGATTCAAAACTAAAGTTTTCTCTCTGGGAAAGTTGAGTAACCACTAGAAGATCAACTGGTAAATCACCTTTTGAGTTGGTATATGGCATAGAGGCACTGTTCCCTAGTCAACTGATGAACCCTGTGGTAGCATTAATTCAAGATGTCTAGGAATAACCAAGCCCTTTAATCAGAAGAATGAACAGGATGGTGTAGCTAAATGAAATTAGGGATAGAGTCAGAGAAAATATAATCAACTATCAAGAGAATATGAAAATATTTTTTGACAGAAAAGCCAAGGATGTTATTTTATAGCTAGGTGATCTTGTTTTAAGATGGGATGTCAGAAGGGAAGATAAAGGTAAACATGGGAATTTTTATGTCCTTTGGTATGGCCCTTTCAAGATTTCTGAATTCAGAGCTAACAATACTTTTTTCCTAGAAAATTTGGACGGTGAATTGTTGCTAGTACTAGTGAATGGGCAGTATCTGAAGCACTATTTCCAGCATTGAAGTTTTTATTTTCATCCTTGTACATATTGATTTGATCACTGTACATAAGTCGGTGAGTAACTCATAGCAATGTGTAAGTCACATTTTGACTCCATGCCCAAAGTGAAGGCACTAATATGCGGTTCTTAGTGTTATTTTCCAAAAACCAGTATTTCCAAGTGGAGCTAGATGTCATGGCATGTTTTAAATTTCTCTATGTTCTAAAAGGAAAAATATGTCTCCTAAAAATTATAAAAAAAAATGCATATACGCAAAATAAACTTTTTAAATAATGATGCACTAAAGAATGGTCGGAGTAATTGTGATAGACAATGGGACCACATCCAGCACGTAATGTTAAAGGGCGAGTGGGTTACACTACAGAGACCATTGATTCCAAAGTTTTCTAGAAATGGTGCAAACCCGACATCACAAAGTGATTAAGGATTATCAAATAGAGTGCCTCCACTGGAATCTTTTGACCCCCGCCAGTTGACCAGAATGAGCGGCCCAAATTAACTGTAAGAGCACTGCTCTAAGGTCAAGCCCGCACTGTCGAGCCCCCCCCACAGTGACGACAGCAAGCGAGCCAACCATGTCACCCTCCATGTCATCCTTCCGCATCACCTCACATGTCTTGTCACTCACTTAGTCATTCATTTCAATTCTATATAACATTTTTCTCACCCAGTCATTTTCCACATATAAAAGGGGTTTTTATCTTCATTGTCTTCTGTGTCTTCTCCCGAGCAACTTAAATTTCTTCAACCTTTGTACCAACATCCAATTCATCAACCGCTTCAACAGAGCCAGACATTCTATATAACCATACTTAAATTTGTCAAAAATGTCGAAGAAAAGTGTTTTCGTTGAATCTTCCAACCACATTCCTTTAATGGACACATAAATTGACATTGTAGACAATGTTTGCTCAGTTTAACACCCATTATTTTACCAACATGTCATCCTAAACTAGTCTAAATTCCTAGTTTACTCTACCTTAATCAAGTCTAGATTCTTGTCAGCTTTTTTTCCCACAGACTTACCTTTTCCCAGAGTTCATTTAGTGGTTGGTCTCTACTATGTACCCTTAGAAGTTTTTTTCATGAACCAATTAGGGGAAAACATTTTCCAAGTGGCTGCTCAGTTAATTAGGCAATCTCTTTCTTATCCATCTATATTTCATATGTAATATTCACTAATGAATCTCTTTATACATACTTTTAAGAGTTGCCCGAACCTGAGTTTTCGTAGATTTTGTTTTACTTAGTGTCTGAAAAGGAAAAATTTTCCATGGATTCACATGAATTTCCTTTGAGTCTCTTTGCTGAAGAAAAATTATGGGAATGTTTGCTTTAATGATGAAGCCTGGAGTGGTTTTAGATATTCACACTTACTCGAAGAATGTTGTAAACAGTTAGTTCATTATTTTATCACTTATTGGGAGTTTTAGGTTTCCATCCCTGGTTACCTATTTATTTCTTTACAGTCATGTAGACAATTTTACTAAATTGGGATTAGATATTGCTGATGTGAATAAAAATAATCAATCAGTGGTATTTTGGATAGATTTAGTAAGAAAGGTGATGGGAAATGAGGGTCTCTATGAGTTTACTTCTTCTTTCCTTCCTATTGTGTATTCAATTTTGAATGGAGTACCTACACCAAGGTTGTTTCCCGAAGCTCACTCATTTATGAAATTAAGCAAAGATGTAATGTATGGGTATTGGTTTTCCCATGAAGAACACACTGAGATCATATTGTATGGATATTATGTAGAGCCTTTCATGCTACCTGTTTTTGTTCCTATGAGGATGTTTGCATTAGAGTTCATCACACAAAGTATTAATGTTGATCAGATTCATTGTGTTCCTCTCAATAAGGGTCATTTATTAAAATTACCCTAGATAGTGGGCCCATTCACTGTCAATACCAGACAGACCATTGAAGAGGCTAAATTTTTTTTGACTGATATGCATTTTTTTTTAGTAGAGAAATGGGCTTATGACCCATATCATGTAATTTCTAATCGCAAGGTGGACAATGGATATTCTCCTTTTTTTTATGAATCTAGGCCAAATGTTGAGAAGCTGGAAAATGGTGGATTGAATTCTACATTTGTGCAAATGAAGGTGGAAACCCCACACCTTACTGAAAAGGGACTCAAAAGAGGAAGGGAGGAACCGATTGATTTGGAGAATGATGTGGAAAATGAAGCCAAGAAAGCAAAGACAATGGAGGAGAGTAGTTCCTCAATTATGCCTAGATATTCTCTATAATTGGGTGAAATTTCTTATACTCCCTCATCTCCTATTCCTAAGGGCACGAGCCATGATCCTATTCCTAATATCAAGCAGATATTTGCAAAAATTTAGGAAAGAAATAAAAGGATAAGGGAGAATATTGAATCCCAGTCAGAGGCTCAAATATCTCCTGAGCAGACTAGATTGTTGACATCAATGGACCCGGAAAAAGATTAGCTAAGGATAGTATTTTCTCATCCTTCAGCTATGAATGTGAAATCTTCAACTTATTTCAAAATTGTTAATGTAACAGTGCATGTAAAAAATATTTGTCTCCCAGATAAGATCAACCTTCATATGCAAACTGGACAATTGATTTTTAATGATTTGAACAAGACCACTCAACTGCCTAAAGCTTAAAATATGTTGGGTAAATCAGTTAAGCAATTGAAATTGGAGAAAGAAAACTCTAGAGCTTACTCCACACAAAATGAAGAGTTGAAGAAGATCGTTGTCAATATTGGTGTTGATCTAGAATATAAGTGACTTGTTCAGAAATTGTTGTAGAGAATTGAATCTAAAATTCATATCTTGAAGAAGAAGCTTAAGCTTCCTACTGGTGATCATCCTATGGTTACTGAAGTAGCTCAAGTGAAGACAGAAAAAGAGCCTTTGTTGCAAGCTCTAGTCGCTAAAGATGGGGAAATATCTAAGTTGAAAGAGGCAAATGATAAGTTGCAGAAACAACTAGATTCTCATGTATGTATTGTTGTTATTACATCTGATTCTGAAGACCCTGCTGCCAAACTAATTCAAGTCATGACTGAGTTAAAGTTAGCAGAGATTGATTTAAAAATACTCAAAGGGAACTAGAAAAATCATGCATAGTGATAAGAGATATAGAGAAAGAGGTGTAGATGAAAAAGGAAAATGCTGAGAAGTGCAGACATGATTACCAGATTGCTTGTCAAGAAATCAAAGAACTCAAAGAGAAAGTGAAGGGAAATATGTCCCTCATCCAGGCTAGGGATATTATTTGGAATAGCATTATTAAAGTGGTCAAGAATGTGTGGGATATTTTGATTATAATTGGGGAATAAAAGAGCATTGTGAGAGACTTGGAGGAAGTCATTGTGACAAACAAATAGAAGTCACAAAACAGAGCTCCATATGCTAAGAGATTGATTGATTTCATACACTCTAGTTCCACACAAGAATTAAAATATTTTGGAATTGAAGATAGAAGTCAGTGTGTACTAGAGTTGAACATGATGATTATGAAGAATTCATACAGGAAAGATACAGAGAAAAAGCTAAATGAAGTAAAAAATAAATGGTGAGATTTAATATTTTATTTGATAAAAGGACTAGGGTTGGTCTGCCATCATGTTGGGATCAACAGGGAAATATTCTTCCTTGGGAAAAATATGAGACACTCCTTATGGAAGTGAAGAGTAATATTGGAAATTCCCATGAGAATATTGTTATCTTAAAAGGAGTCACCATTGTGAATTACCTACATAAATAATTCCAGCTGTTATGGATGATGCAAAAATTGTTTTCAGGTAGACTTACGTATTCCATGATCACTAATTTCATAATGGCACATGTCAAGATCGCTAATTGTCCAAGATCGAATGTAGACCTATGGTGAAAGTGTTAAGAGTGGATGTCTCCACAAGAAAATGATGAAGATGCAAGAAACTCTTCTGTCCCAGGATCTCAAGCCACTGCCACTCAATGATCAGATGCTATTTCATATTTTACTTTTACTTTATTTTCTAAATAAACTTTATTTTTATGTTTTCTATGTAATGACCGAGAGGAAACTGTTTGAGAAGTTGACAGTTTCGTAACTGTCTATTTTTTAATATTGTATTTAAGACTTTTTCGAAAGAGAAGAGAGGTTCTGGACTTTGAGCCTCAGAAGTTTTTGGCAAGTTTTGTACTTTGTCTTTGATAATACTAATAAATATTTTCAGAGGATTTTCGAGCAATTGATGAACGTGTTGATTTTTTCCTGTTCCATATTATTTATGCCTCTTCTCTTGGAATAAATTAATGTAGTTTTTGGTGTTTAATTTAAACTTGTGATTTAGAGTAAATTTCCTTAAAAATGCGCTCCTTTATTCTGAATTCATTTCTTGCAACCATTTTCTACTAAAACCAGAGATAATAGTGTTCGAAGACCAACACCCACAAGTGTTAGTCTCTGCTACAATCACCAGAGTTAAGATCCACGAGAGGTGGTTAGTCCATGTCGTGAAACACATGGGGAGCGTTGAACCCAATGTCCCACAATCTCCCCCCTAACATGAGCCAGGTGAGTTTCGAACTTGAGAAATGTCGCTCTAATCCCAATTGTTGGAATCATGATGCCCGTTAGACCAAAACCCGCAGGAGTTAGTATCCACTACAATTGCCAGAGTTAGGATCCACATGATTAGTAGATCATGTGTTATGCTCAAAATTGAAAGTGCTCGAAACTATAGTGAACCTGAGTGACCGGAAAGGTATTGTCGTTGCAATTCTGGTGTAGTGAATGGCTCGAAAAACCGATGTCGTATGAGGAAGAAATCGTGTTCTGTTCGTTTTCCCAAACAGCTAAAATTTTTGTGACAAGAGTGATGGGGAAGCCCAGTCAGCATGAAGGTATAGTCAGTAGGTGGCATATACTTGGAATATTCCCTTTTCTCAAACACAATTAGATCATTCCACGTGGCTATTTCTAAGCCATTGATTTGGTTGTACGAAGTTTTTTGAAGGACCAATGGATGGGTGACATGTGGCTAGCCTGGAGGTTGCCACATGTCCCCTGTATGGTGGATCAAAATTTATGTGAGGTCCAGGGGATTCGACCCCGTAACCTTCGGCATCCCAGTAAAAACCTCCACCATCTCCGCTACACTTTGGTTCTTTCCATATCATTCTTTCGCATTATTTTAAATTGTAATGTTTTGAATGTTGAGGGTGGGACCGCCGGTGTCCCAACCCGCCAGTGGCCCCAACATTGCTGTCACATGTAATATGGTAAACCGTGACATCTAACAGTAAAAAGCGGCTACAACAAACCACTATTCCGATGGGTGGGGGCATGGTCACATGTCACACCGTGACATAAAACTTCAACGTGATGGTTTTCTTATACCGTAACCTTCGGCGGAAGAAAGTGTGTTCACATGTGAGGTAAGGTGACAACTTATGCGACGGTTATGGATCCAAGGCTTATCAAAACCGTAACATTTGGGTTGGTTCGACCTGTCACATGGCGGAAGTAAATTTTGGTTGTGCCAACGGTTAATCCAAAGGGTCTTCAGAACTTTGTTGACTCTGGGTTCCGCTCCAATATGTGGAGTTTAATACAAACCATAAATTGTGCGGTTTAAGGTGGGGCATCGGCATGTGACCACCCTGCCCTAACCACTAGCCTTTAATTCAAACGGTTTATTCTAGCGGAGTATTTAGCGCCGGCCCAAAATTTCGGAATTGTTGCCAAAATAACTCCAGTTAACAGCAGTTCTCCACAATTAGTGGAGGTTTTCTAGCTGAGATTGGGAAAAGGCTTAGGGAGGTCAATTTTCGACCAATTTGGGTGAAAGAAGAGTCTATCTAGAATAATTTGAGCATTCTCGAGCCACTGGTGTAGAGAAAACAACCATTAGAGGCTTGTAAGAACATGTTTTTTTAATTTTGAGGATAATAACAAAGAGTTACATGCCATTGGGAGTTGGACCAACAGATGTAGCCCAGGAGGGGTGAACTGCTTCATCATGCCTAATGTGTAAAACGTATGTGTGATGTTATTTATTTGTTGTACATTGTTATTTAGGCTTATTTTCATGATTTAAACTCACAAATTCATCGATGTTTCATGGTTAAAATACTCATTCCTTAAGCAAACAAATGGAGACAAATTGCACATGTTTTTATTACTGAAAGGACACTTATCACAACAAACTAATACACTCCTTTCAGATTAGGTTGGTTTCAGAGCTATAGTTTAATCTTTGGTGTTGTTGTGTGTAAATATTTGTTTAACTTTTTGCAAGGGTTTTCATGCTTACTAGGTTCAAACTTAAGAGAGGAGAAGGAAAATTGGTGGAAGCAAGAGGTTATCAAAGTGAGCCACAACAAAGGAGGGCAAGGCTGCCACATTCTCCATCACCTATTTCACCTCCAAAAGAATAAAAAGAAGCATTAAGAATGTCTCCAGAGGAAGAAGAAATCCATGAAGAGGTGGATCCCAAAGAGGAAGAAAGAGTGTTCAAGAAAGAATTCCTTGACATGAATGAAATGGCGAGAGTCCTTTATCAAGAAATGAATGAGAGACTAGAAGGAGAAGGATCCAAAATTCACTGGAAGGTCAGGGATCATCAGGAGGTCACAATGATGAAGATAAATCAAAGAAGGTCAATGGAGGAAATGGAGGCAGTGGAAAGTCACCATCATCACCCTCATCATCATCATCCTCTACTTCATCTTCAGTACACTAGTCACACAATTCTAAGAACACTGGTAAAATTCCTTTTCTGAAACTTGATGTTAAGTTTGAATTTCCAATGTTTAATGGTGAAGTCAATGTAGAAAATCTTGATAATTGGATTAGGCAATTGGAGGTCTATTTGAGATTTCAGAACCTTCATGATGATGATACAAAAATCCAACTAGCTTCATTGAGGATCGAAGGTGCAACACTTGTTTAGTGGGAAGCCAAGACAAAGGAGGAGATCAAAAATCATGGTAAGATTATCCTGTCATGGACTAATTTCATTACAGCAATAAAACAACAATTTTATCCATTAACTCACATGCAGAAAGCCATAATGAACTCGCAAAATTTTAGACAATTGAAAGGAAAGAATGTGCAGGACTATACCCAACAATTTAGGAGAAGAGCTCTCTTATTAGGGGTATATTTGTAGAGACAAGATACTTTGCTCAAATACATGGGAGGCTTAAACATACTATTCTCATGTTTAACCCTACAAGTATTGATGAAGTTTGTGTTCAGGCCACACATCTAGAAGCTAGAGGGAAAAACATTACTGATGAGAGTAGGAAGAAACATTTTAAGGGGAAAAACAAAGAGAAGAACTCAAAAGGTAAGGGAAAAAATAATTCATTTGTCAATAAATAGGGAGAGAAAGTGGTTTTTAAACATTTTCAAGAGAAGGCCTTTAAGAGAAAAATAGTTGGAAATTACATCCTGAAAAGAGACCCAAGTATAACAATAACAAAGGGAAGCAGAAAACTGCAGCTACAACTCAACATGACTTAGGAGAGGATTCAGGTGATGAATCTAAAATTACAACCATGGGATTGAATAACATGAAGGGGAAATAAATTTAAACAAAACCTAGTACTAGTACATCAAACTGTCACATACAAACTCCAAATGAAGAAGAGAGAATTGAACAGTTTCATGTGAGGGTCATGTCCAAACATACCAAGATTGACACACTAGTTGACAGTGGGTAGAAAGAAAACTTAATATCTAAAGACTTGGTCAAGAAAATTAATCTTGAGACCATTCCACATCCAAAACCATATCCACTTTGGAGGATTTGTAAGGATGCAAATTTACAAATTTCAAAGAAGTGCATATTGTGCTTTGCAATAACTGCACATTTTGTTGACACAGTTGAATTAGATTTGGTTCCGCTTGATATTACAGGTATTGTGTTGGGAAGTCCTTACTTGTATGACAGGAAAGCGATTTTCCATCGCCATGAGAACAAGTACCATTTATTCAAATATGGAAATAAGTTCATTGTTAGAGCACATCGCAAGAAGACAAATATTGCAATGGTAAATGTTAGACAGGTAAAGAGGCTGGTGAATTTAAGTAAGAATTTTTTTCTTCTAATGATTAAGCCTAAAGACAATGTTAATCATGAGTCATTTTAGGATTGTGATCCTAAGTTGAAATCATATTTATATGATGTATTTGATGCACATCATCAGATGTTTTAGGAACCAACAGGATTGCCTCCAAAAAGAGAGATTTGACATGAGATTCAGTTGCAACAAGATTTTCCTCTTCCAAGCATCGTTATGTATCGCATGTTGATAATGGATAATTATGAAATAAAGAGGCAAATAAAGGATATGTTGGACAAGGGACTCATAAGGCCAAGCACTTCACCATGCGGTTCACCCATAGTCTTGATTCCAAAGAAATATGGGACTTGGTGCATGTGTGTCGACTTTAGAGCTTTGAACAAGATAATGGTAAAGAATTGATACCCACTTCCAAGGATAGATGATTTTCTTGATTAGTTGAAAGAAGAAATCTTTTTCACTAAGTTAGATTTACGAAGTGGATATCATCAAGTAAGAATTGCAGAAAGTGATATATGAAATATTGCATTCAAAACCAAACAAGGACTCTTTGAGTGGTTGGTTATGTTGTTTGGTTTGTGTAATGCACCGAGGAATTTCATGTGCGTTATGGATAATGTTTTGTGTCCATTTCTTGATGAATTTTTGATTGTGTATTTAGATTATATACTTATTTTCATCAAAACAAGAGAAGAACATGTCTTGCATGTGAAAATGGTACTTTATGTTTTGAAGAAACAACAATTATTTCTTAAGATGTCAAAGTGTGAATTTGGAAAGACTTCTCTGGTTTATTTGGGACACATTGTAGGAGGAGGCGAGTTGAAAATTGATCCTTCTAAAGTGGAAGCCATTTTGAATTGGCCAATCCCAAAATAGTAACTGAGGTAAGAAGTTTCTCAGGCGCAGCTCAGTATTGGAGAAATTTTATTGCTAACCTTTCTGCCATAGCGGCTCCTATGCATGCAATGAAAAGTGTGAAGAAAGGCTTCCAATGGGGAGGCAAACAACAGCAAGATTTTGAAGCTTTCAAAGACAAGACCAGTTCAGCTCTGGTCCTTGCATTACCAAATTTGAGACAGCCATTTGAGATACAAGCAGATGCTAGTGATTATGCCATGGGCGCAGTACTTTTGCAGCATGGTAAGCCTATCATTTTTCATTATGAAATGTTCAATGGTGTTGTAACTAATTATCCTATGTATGAAAAATAGTTTTATGCATTGGTACAAAATGTCAAGAATTTGAAACACTACTTGATGGGTAAAGAGACGATTATACATACCGATCACCAACCATTACAGTACTTGCAGTCGCAAACAAAATTGCAGCAATCATGACATTTTAGGTGGATGGGATTTCTTCAACAGTTTCACTTGGTTATAAGGTACAAGAAAGGTATTTTCAATAAAGTTTCTTATATTATTTCAAGGCCAATTATAAGTGCTTCTACTTTACTTAAAAATTATTCTATTGTACATGAGAGTTACATAGAATAGTATGCATCTGATGTTGATTTTCAAGATGTGTATGCTAGTTTGAGTGAAGGGAATCAAGTTGAGGAAAATGATTATCACATGCATAAAAATTTGTTGTTTCATTTGGGTAACCTATGTATACCACAAGGAGAGAGGCTTAGTGTTATGAGAGAGGCACATTTGTCTCTTATTGTTGGACACTTTGGGGTAAGCAAAATAGTAGCGCATCTACATAGCTATTTCTATTTCCCTCGCATGATAGATAGTGTGTCACGTTTTATAAGAGGTTGTTCTATGTGTGCAACAAGAAAGTGTAGAAATAGGAAGCGTGGGTTGTACAAGCCACTACCGATACCATCAAGGCCATGGGAGAGTGTCTCCATGGAATTTGTTGGAGGTATACCTATGTCAAGAAAACAACATGATTATCTTTATGTAGTTGTGGATAGATTCAGTCAAATGTGTATACTTATGCCATGTAAGAAAACCATTATTGTTGAACAAACTACTAAACTTTATTTTCAACATGTATGGGTTCATTATGGATTGCCATATTTTATTATTAGTGACAGTGATTCTAGGTTTGTTGGGAATTTTTGGTCCAATATTTGGAAGAGGATGGACACAAAGTTGAAAAAGAGTATTGCTTTTCATCTGAAAATTGATGGCCAAACCGAGGTGGTGAATATAACCGTTGTGGATCTATTGAGAGGATATTGAAAAAAACATCCCAAGTTGTGGGATGAACAATTTCATTAAATTCAACACGCTTACAACTAGGAAAAGCACTCTGCTACAACATACTTCACCTTTTGAAGCCTGCTTTGGGTATTTTCTGAAATCGCCATTAGACTTCATCTTTGAGAAGGATGTTGCAATTGATGGGCATAGGGATATTAACAAGGCTCGAAATTTCATTGAGAAAATTCAGATTATTCATCTACAAGTTCAAGAACAACTTGAGAAGAGTCAAAGAAAATATAAGGAGAGGCATGAAAAACATAGAGTTGGTCACAAGTTTCAAGAATGAGATGAGGTATAGTTTCACATAAGCAAAGAAAGGATGCAAGGAGAAGGTAAAAAGCTCAAGCCCATTCGCTATTGTCCATTCAAGATCAACAAACAAGTTGGTAATAATGCATTTCAACTTGACTTGCCTTCATATATGAAAATGTATTCCACTGTCAATGTGGAAAATATACATTTGTATGAGCCTCTTTTAATTCATGATCAAGGGAGTGATATTCAGCTGCCATCTATAGATGATTTCTCACCAGAATTTTTGGATGAGCTCAATGAGGATACCATCCTTGATAGGAGGACATGCACTTCTAAGAGGGGAAGTGTCGATTACCTTCGAATTGGGCTCAAGGGAAGAAAACCAAGTAAGGCAAGGTGGATGGAAGTTGAAAAGGTGAGGGAGTTGTACCCTCATATTCTGAACACGTAAATAAAGTCTTTTGGGGTCCAAAAGCTTCCCAATGGGGAGGTGTGATCAGGGGATCATGTGTTATGCTCAAAATTAAAAGTGCTCGAAACTATACTGAACCTGAGTGACTAGAAAGGTATCTTCATTGTGATTCTGGAGCTGCAAATGATTTGAAAAACCGATGTCGTATGAGGAAGATATCGCATTCTGTTTGTTTTCCCAAACAACTAAAATTTTTGTGACAGGAGTAATTGGGATGCCCAGTCAGCATGCAGGTACAGTCAGCAGGTGCCATATACTGGGAATATTCCCTTTTCTCAAACCCAATCAGATCATGCCACGTGGTTGTTTCTAGGCCATTGATTTGGTTTTACAAATGTTTTGAAGGACCAATGGATGGGTGACACATGGCCTACCTGGAGGCTGCCATGTGTCCCCTATACAGTGGGTCAAAATTTATATGAGGTTTGAGGGGTTCAACCTTGCGACCTCCAGCACACTATTAAAGACCTCCAAAATCTCTGCTACACTTTGGTTCTTACCATATCATTCTTTCACATTATTTTAAATTGTAATGTTTTAAATGTTGAGGGGGGGACCACCGACGGTGTCAACCCGTCGTCGGCCCCAACATTGTTGTCACATGTAATATGGTAAACCGTGACATCTAACAGTAACCTAAAGCTACAACAAACCAATATTTTGATGGATGAGGGTGTCGTCATATGTCACACCGTGATATAAAACTTTAATGTGACGGTTGTCTTATATCGTAACCTTTAGCAGAAGAAAGTGCATTCACACGCGAGGTAAGGTGACAACATATGCAATGATTATGGATCCAAGGTTTATCAAAATGTAACGGGTCGGGTTGACTTGTCACATGGCAGAAGTAAAGTTTAGTTGCGTCAACGGTTAATCTCAAAGGTCTTCGGGACTTTGTTGACTCCAGGTTCCACTCCAATATGCGGAGTTTAATACAAACCATAAACTTCGGGGTTTAAGGTGGGGGGTTGGCATGTGACCACCCCACCCTAACCACTAGCCTTTAATTCAAATGGCTTATTCTGGCGGAGTATTTAGTGCTGGCCTAAAATTTTGGATTTTTTCCCAAACTAACTGTAGTTAACTGCAGTTCTCCGCAATCAGTGGAGCTTTTCTAGCTAAGATTGGGAAAAGGTTTAGGGAGGTCAATTTTCAACCAATTTGGGTGAAAGAAGAGTCTACCTAGACTAATTTGAGCATTCTAGAGCCATTTGTGTAGAGAAAATATCCATTAGAGGCTTTTAAAAACATGTTTTTGCAATTTTGAGCATAATTACAAAGAGGGGCATGACATTGGGAGCTAGACCAGAAAATGTAGCCTAGGAGGGGTGAAATGCTTCATCATGCCTACTGTGTAAAACTTGTGTGATGTTATTTCTCTATTTTACATTGTTGTAAAATGTTATTTAGGGTTATTTTCATGCTTAAAACTCACAAATTCATCTATGTTTCATGGTTAAAATACTCATTCATTTTTATTACTGAAAGGACACTTAGCACAACAAACTAATTACACTCCTTTCAGATCACCACGAGAGGCGGTTAGTCCATGTCGCGAAACACATGGGGAGCATTGAACCCAATGTCCAACAAATATTTTCTATGATTACAAAATATTTTTAATGGTTTTCCATCAACATTTCATCTTCTCTTGTTCATTCACGTTTATCATTTAAAGGCACTTTGAGGGGTTTTATTTCTTGTAAATACTAAAGGGTTTAAGTTATAAATTCTAGGGTTATAATATGAAGGGACAACAAATAATTTTATTTATAATTGATAGTAAATGTCTTGCGCACTGATCCCCTTATAGCCATAGATTGTCTCCCAAGGAACAATAGATGGAAGGCTTAGAAAAATCCCTGGTGTTTTTCACATCTTAGGAATAGCTAGAAATCTTATTTCTATAAGAAATATGTAATATCCCAAAAGGGAGAATGCAGTGATACAAAAAAAAAATATAAGAATTGTAGCAATGTAAACAAATAATCTAAAGACACCATACAAATGTACAGAATAGTTGAGCCATTTTATTATATAGGAGGTGGAATACAAGTAAAAAAGTGCTCAAAATATGAGACACTCAAGCCAAAGAGATGGCCTAGAATGACCTTGAAATGCTCCCACAAGAGGGACTGCGTAGTTGTTGGACTTGGAAGGAATACTGCATTGTCCCTGCTACAAATATCAAGACTACAACTACTAGAAAAATATAAAAGTGTATATCTGGAAGTTTTGGAGCTCAGATGATGTTGAAATGTTAGATCTGAGCTCTATGATGAATACCCAAGATAACCCAAAAAGGATTTATAGATCTAAAAATATTGGAAAATCACCCTCTTAGGCCCTGCAACTATGACTGTTGGGTATGCAGATCTACTACATGAGTTGAAGATATGATGGCTGCAATTGGAAAATCACCCTCTTAGGCCCTGCAACTATGATTGTTGGGTATGCAGATCTACTACATGAGTTGAAGATATGATGGCTGCAATAAGGCACAACCAACTCAATGCATAGAGGGTTGATACCTCCTTCAAATCCTCAAGTAAAAAGTTTAAGATCTATCTCCTCCAACCTCCTCCAACATATGTAGCTATTGAATACACAACAGCTGAAAAAAGTTGCACTGTCAGAGAGGGAGGCTCTATAGTGATGCAAGGATTATGCTATCAAATATATCCTTGCGCATAATAGATTGTGTGTTTCCTTAACATGGAAACCTCATCAAATTCATCATTAAAAACCACATTTAATTCAGCTCAAAAAATATACAAAGAAGAGAGAGCCCATGCAACAAAAATATTCGTATATAATAACACACGAAATTTAGATTCAAACCAATTTCCTGAATATTACATTTGTCGACCTCTTAGTTCTCGGCCTTTTCAAAAACTCTCACACCGTTTCTCTCTATCTCTCTTTGTATTCCTCACTCTGTTTCCATCCTCACACAAGCTTCATATTTATACACAATAATGAATTAACTCCAATCCATGATTTTCTCCACACAAATCTCAACCAAAATCTAAAATAGATTTATCCGTTATTTGACTCAACTGAGTTCCATTGAAGGAATTCCTGATCCCTAAATTATCTACCTAACTCAACTCCACTCATATCCTCCATTTATTAAAATAATATTTTCAATAATCCTCACACTAATATTTTTCTCTCTTAATTTATTAAGATGAGCATAATATAAAATAATTAAAAATACATCACCCCCTATTTACACAATATTTTAATGAAAATCAAGCAGGATGCTCCTGTATCAGACTCCCCATGTAGAGAAGTTTCCATAGACGCTTGTATATGAGGTCTATCACTTTTCTATAATAATGTGACAGCCACAAGTATCAATGAATTTCTCCCTCCAGGATTCCAAACTCTGTTTTGCCGTTGGTCCTTTAAAGTATCAACTCCAATTTGTAATTCATCACATGATTCCCAGAATAGTATTTTTACAATACTATCGAATGTAACTCTCGCTTTCCATACCACATCATATTTATTTCGGGAATTACATACTTGTGTAGAAACACTGATACCCATTCTTCTGGTCTCCAAACTCTAAAAGAATCTCGAACTGGTTGTACATCAGCATCACTCATTCTATCAATCGGATTCCATCGGCCTATGAAACAATTTTTTTTTCCAATTCCTTGGAGTAATTCCTCTTTGTCTGATTCTTCTGTCTCCAATTGTGTTGATTACTCAACTTTTTGAAATGAATAATAATCAATAACTTCTTCTTGACCGCAATTATAGTCATTGATTTCCCTTCTAGGAACAATTTTCTCATCTGGTGTTGTACCTGCATTCATTAGCAAACTATTAGTTTTAAAAAGATAAGACCTTTCAGCCTCTTTTGATGCTTCAAGCACTAATGTCCCATCATAGAATTCCTAGATTTCAGTAGATCCTGTTTTGAATTGCTAGCTGCTTTCATATTTATCCTACTGGTTTAATATTTTTGTTTCCTTTATGTCTCTATGGACATAACTTCCTTGCTTCTCCTGATCTTTCTTCTCATATCCAAATACTTTCTGCTCAATTTCTCTAATTTCAGTATCATATTTATTAATGTTTCCTTCTGTATCTATAGCCATATTATCATTTGAAAATTTATAACATTCACTCAACTCTATAAATGTTAAAAACATTTCATCCCTATCATGCACGGTAACTGCAATCTCTTCTCTATCAGGTTCTGCAAGCTTCACTTCTCCCTTGGGCTCCTTAAGCCATCGTTCCAAGAACTCTATTTCCATGTGAAATCCTTCCAGCATTTCATCACAACCTTCATTCCTAGCTTCATTCTTCTTGTGGAAATCCTATTGAGTTATCTTTTTTTTTGTATCATCGCATTGCAAAACTCTGTTATCAATTTCATTAAACAAATTCATTTGTTTACCTCCCGGGAATATCACTTCAGAATTTTCATTATGCTTCTACTCCATAACACCTTCAGCTGGCTTCCTTACACCAAACAAGAATTCATCTATGCACTCTTTCTGCTGCAACAAATCATTACCTTCCTCCTCTGAAGGGAATTCTCCGTCATAATTCACCTCAAGAGCTTCATTCATCTCTGTGACAATTTCATCAGACTGTCCATCATCTTCTGCACATCCTTCAAACATACACAAACTATGAGATTTAAAAATGCAAGGCTTCATAGCCTCATCTACTTCTCTTGTCAACATATCTTCCAATTCTTCTGAACTATTCTAATAGTCCATTAGATCTTTCTCATTGATCTCTTCACCCAAAATTTCACCCTATTCTGGGCCACAAATGGAAACTTCCATTTTTAGCTCAGCCTCTCTGAATTCTTCACCTCTCAATTTCACACTCATCATTTTCTCGAGTTTCCTCATCTCTCCTATCAACTATATGTTTACCTGTTGTTCCCTCTGTTAGCCACCTATAAATTTTTGACAGAGCAAACAGGTGGCTAAATATGTTTCTGAGCCTTCAAGAGAGACATTTTCTCTGAAAATATCTCATTCTTTAAACCTCTATGTGTATTTTTCCTTTGAAAGGATCCTCACTACAGTTTCTATTGAAAAAGCCTCACTGTGTTGTGAAAAAGAATGCTCCAAAAGGCCTCTGTAATTGCCCATTTTCACTCATTTCCCTTCATTTTCATTAATCCTCCTTTCATCTTTTAAGCTCCCTTTTTTTCCTCTAAAAACCTCCAAAATCCCCCTAAACCTCTAAAGATTCCTTTTATTGGTTTAAAAACCCCTTTTTCCCTTTACCGAAACCCACCATTTAGCCTTAAAAACTCAGTTTTTGGCCTAAAAACCCACTTTTTACCTTATAACAGGCTTAAGCCCCTTTCGGCCTAGCCCTTAGCCCCTCTCCGTATACGACCCGTGCCCAAGACCAGGCGCTAAGCCCCATGGCGCTAATCATAATCAGAGTTTCCATTTGGCCTTTTCCCTTTGTTAATTGAAAATTTTCCGATGCGATAACATTTGTTCTATCAACTGCAGATTCAATCTGAGCCGCCGATCTTTACAGATCTGACGGTCAGTGCTAATCACATCATGCCCCACCACATATCTTCATTACCCCACCGATTGTATACAGACCATTGATTTCCCTTTTAATCGGACAACCCTCGCATGATCTCCAATCGCAAAGTCTTAAGTGCCACCCTTTGTCCCCTCCGATTCGTGATCCTCTATTTCAATCCTGGCTATTGAATCCACAAGAACCAATGGTCGAGATTCATCCGCGCCTTTGTTCACAGAGCCCATCATCGATCCACCGATTTAATCTGGACCGTTGAATCCACAAGAACCAACGACCCAGATTTAATCATGCTCCACCCTTGTGCCCTCCATCACTCCCCCTCCGATCAGATCTCCATCGTTGATCTCCTTGCCTATCCAACAGTCTACACGTAATCGCAAAATCAAAACCTCGGAGTTTTGATCCCCTGCCTTTCTCCAATTTGATTAGATCCCAGTCGTTCATTTCGATAGATCTAACGGCTCTCCTTCTCCCCGCCCATTCACTTGCCCCTTTTCCTTCACTTTCTCTTTTAAATCTCCACCATCCGTGCAGCAGATGCGAAGTGGTTGTTAACAAATCACAATCTGCTTTCCGCTGGAATAGTTACCTCCTACGTGATCTGCTCGTCCATTCTGATTTGACGGTCCACAGTGAACCCACCTTTGGCCTATTCCCCACCCCTTACCAACGGTGCATCTTTCATATGCTTTATATCTTTTAAATCGAGATCTCCACACATCTTATAGGGTTGAGAGATTGCATATCGACCGGAGATAATTCGTATAATTAAATTTTCAAATTTACGTGATGAAAGTGGTTTTAGAAACAACGTGTCGGGGCGTGAGCCTTCCTTTTTTTGGAAAATTTCAAAACCACTTTAAACAACGTGATAGCCCATGATTCTGCACCACCCTCTACTCACTTCTTCTTTTGATCTAAGCCAATTGAAATTTGTTTGATCTAACAGATTCTGTTATATCTTGTCTCCCATTCTCTTCTTCAGAGATATTCCAAAGGACTTGATCGAAAGATCTCTGCCATTGATCTCCTCCATTGATCCAACAACCCGTGTTCAATCTCCCTCCGCCCTTAGGTCCCACCATCAAATGCCCCGATTTCATTCATTTTACTCCTTTTCCTTTGTATTCGCCCAAAATTGAAATTTTATGTTTTTAACACTAAAGTTAATTTCTTCCACTAACCCTCTAAAACAACTCCACGTGAATGCAATACATGATCACCTGTGATCTGTCAATGGTCGGAGCGATCCTCGAAAACCAGACTTTCACCGGGCCAGTTTTCTTCCATTACACAGCAATTTCCACCCATTTTCACCTACATCCACCATTTCCGTCACTGTGCCACCATTTCCACAAGCCTCCACAGCATCCATCCTCCACCCCCATTGATTTCTTAACATGTTTATCATCTTTTTGTAGGGTTATAGACAGTGAAAATCATTCTTTCTCACAGTCACTGTCATGGTGACACAGAGCATAGAGAAAGCCTTTTTAGAGCCAGAGATTGCAGGAAAGACTCCTGAGGGAGGTTTTAAACACGTGATTTGTTAAAAGATAAAGTTATTAACTCTGTTTTAAACCCTCCAGCGCCATGAAAACCTGCAGCATTCACAGATAAGACAGAAGTGGAGCGAGAAAGAGTATCAGTGACAGTTTAAGGAGATTTAAATCCCATTATTGAAGATTAAATGCTTTAATTCAGTGTTTACAGGGCGAATATACAGATTGAAGACCTTATGAATGGTTCAGAAGGCATAATAAATCCTAAAGCACATGAAACAAAACATATCTGT